>CM036762.1:7017132-7617132 GCA_020796225.1 Arion vulgaris
TAAGGTTAGTCATGTATAATATCGGTAACGAAAACATCATTGACGTTTTTCTGAGATCAGTATGTAACATATTGCTATCTTTGTATTATTATAACAGAACAATATATTCAACATCTCACATTAGCATTAGTGATAATGAAGGCGAGTAAAGGTTTGCTGGCGATGAGTGTAATGGCTGCGGCGGATTGTGAACAGCGCCATCTTTGTCTTTTATACCAGGGTCTGGTCCTTTCTGTGCTTGAGTATGCGCTGGCGATCCTGACTCTCAGTCATAGTCAGATAGAACGACTGGAAAGAATACAGAACGAGGCGATGCGCATTATACTTGGTTGCACTAAAGACACGTCGTGCAGGGCGATGCGCTATCTCCTTGACTATCCTACTATGGAGTATAGAATACTGATGAGCCGTGCACCAGCATACCTTCGAGTCAATGCTGACACACAACATCCTCTGCACTTGGAAATAAAGAGACAAAAAGGAAATAGGTTAAAAAGAGGAAATCTTGGATGGGTCAGGCCGAGGATTGTATTGAACAGGTGTGTACACTTGAAGACATTGATCCCGGTGAAGAATGGATACCAGTGCCAACAGGAATCGCTACATCCTTTTCTGTATGTATCGAACTTGATAAAGAATGCAGGCAACACAAGCCACTTGTTGTGGAGGCAGAGGTTCAGGCATTAATTTCTGAGAACGCATCTGAGCATGATGTAATCATTTATACGGATGGTTCGGTGATTCGACATGTGCGGAGCTCGTGGGCTTTCACTGCTCAGGTCGGAGGTGATGTTGTGATGGAAGACAGTGGTGGTTTTGCCGTGACTACCAGCAGTCTCACTATGGAAATCATGGCGGTTACCAAAGCGATGATTTGGCTAGAATCACAGACTTTTATCCATGCATGTTTTCTCAGTGACTCAATGAGTATGCTCAGGAAGATTGAAACAGGATGGGCTAGGAGACATTGGATAGAATCGCTGGGCAGGTCTAAGCTGACAAAGATCAGTTTATTTTTGTGCCAGGGCATGCAGGTGTAAGGGGGAATGAACGAGCGGATAGGCTTGCAGGTATGGCTGCTGTCCAAAGCGGACGAGCAATGGACCAGGCTGATATTATAAATTCCTTAAGGGAGAGAGGGCGTGTACATGATTCACGTAATAGCGGTGAATCCACAACACTAACCAGACTGCAAGAACTCAAACTTAAGTGTGGTGTAGCTCGACAAGAACGCTATGCTGGCAGACAAAGAAGAATTGTAAACCAACAAAGAACCGGTGTCGTTAGTCGCCACACTCTGATGGACATACTGAGGGAGAGATCGGAGCACTTATGGACTAATTTGTTCGACGTGCAGTGATGGTGATCCGACGACTAAACTAAACATTAGCATTTGATTACAATATGAAACAATATAATTATATATAGTCACATATCAACATATATCTTGTGTAATTTTTATTTTAATAAAACTAATCAGTGTTATGTTTACGACAAGCATAATTTGGTGTGATATATACAACAGGACGTACAAGAGTTGTGTGTATATATAACGATGGTTGGTTGTTGTATGAAACTATTACACCAACTAGAGAATCATTTGTGACGTCACAGACATAATTTGACGCCATGAAGAAAGCTACACTTATCTATATATGTGTCCTTGTGCTTGTACTGGTAAGTAGATGATAGTTGATGTTTTTGTTGTTAGTTCTGATGAGATCTGAAATTGATGATCTGCAAACACAAAAGATATGAGCGTACAGTCCAAAAAACTGCCACGTTGCAAGATTGGAAACTCTAACATTGATTTCCAAAAGCAAGACACCAATATTTTGATAATGAGTTTCTTCTAACAATAAAGTTTATTTACAAATAATATTCTAATATTCTAGATGCAATCAAACAAATCAAGTCATAGGACAGATTGCGCAATTGTTTAATTAAATGCACCCATTTCACAATGAAGACGAAAATAGTATTGAATACAAAACAATATTTCTCCCAATATTATGCTAACTGGTCTAATGGCAATGATTGACGCCATTGAATCGGGTTTCACTATATTGCTCCATCCATGCTATCCATCTGCAGGGTGTATTGCACAAAGCACTGTCTGCGTAAGTCCAGCAATAATTCTAAGGATCTTATGAAAATATTGCACATGGAACTCGGTCCAGATTCAAACACACAAACTTCAGAACAGAAGGCAAACGTCGTATTCACTCGTCAAACCTGGAGACTGACATCAAACGTCGTATTCACTCGTCAAACCTGGAGACTGACATCAAACGTCGTTTTCACTCGTCATATAATTTTGCTATCAGTGCCAAACCTGGAGACTGACATCAAACGTCGTATTCACTCGTCATACCTGGAGACTGACATCAAACGTCGTATTCACTCGTCAAACCTGGAGACTGACATCAAACGTCGTATTCACTTGTCAAATAATTTTGCTATCAGTGCCAAACCTGGAGACTGACATCAAACGTCGTATTCACTCGTCAAATAATTTTGCTATCAGTGCCAAACCTGGAGACTGACATCAAACGTCGTATTCACTCGTCATATAATTTTGCTATCAGTGCCAAACCTGGAGACTGACATCAAACGTCGTATTCACTCGTCATATCACTTTGCTATCAGTGCCAAACCTGGAGACTGACATCAAACGTCGTATTCACTCGTCATATAATTTTGCTATTAGTGCCAAACCTGGAGACTGACATCAAACGTCGTATTCACTCGTCATATAATTTTGCTATCAGTGCCAAACCTGGAGACTGACATCAAACGTCGTATTCACTCGTCATATAATTTTGCTATCAGTGCCAAACCTTGAGACTGACATCAAACGTCGTATTCACTCGTCATATAATTTTGCTATCAGTGCCAAACCTGGAGACTGACATCAAACGTCGTATTCACTCGTCATATAATTTTGCTATCAGTGCCAAACCTGGAGACTGACATCAAACGTCGTATTCACTCGTCATATAATTTTGCTATCAGTGCCAAACCTGGAGACTGACATCAAACGATAGAAGAAAACTAGTCACAACATAAATGAAGTGTCTACGCAGAATACTAGAATATTCAAGAAGTGACCGGTTTAGAAATGAAGTCATCTGGAAAATATTGAGTACAACATCAGTAGTGGACTTCATCAAGAAACAACAAATTACATGTTTTCAACACATAAACAGATTACAAATAGACAGTTCGCCTCACACATCAATGCCACTCAGATACAGTAGATAGAAAGCAAAATACTGCTCGCGCAAAAGGAGGACCGCAGAAATAACAGAGTCAGGGAAGGACACTATTTATGAATCTCACACAAGAGTCCATTCTAGAAAGCCCTTTTTATTCTGACACTGTGAGGAAAAACCAGATTAGGTAAAAACTATTTACTCAAAAGATTAACACATTATTTGTTTAATTCTAAGTCGAGAATTTGCCTGATTTCATTTGTTTTGTAGTTTAGTTTTTAGTATTTCTTATTGTAAAAGATAAACAATGAAAGTCACTGACTAAATTTAATCTGAAATTATTAGAATTAAAATCTTTAAAAAAATGCAATATACAAAACTACACAACACTTAAAATCAAATGATGGGGTTGCTTGTGCAATGAGGTACGATCCTTGGATCACACTGCAGTTGTGCTCTGTTGGATTCCCATGTAAAGTGTTCAGGTTATTCTCTACCAATTACTCATCTCATGTTAGAAGAGATCAAGGACTTAATACGTTCAGAACGTATTAACGTAGTTCCCATGTTCAAGCTGAGCACATAACAATTAAAGATTGACGTTATGGCACACTGGGCATTCCCATGTGTGCTCTGTCCTCTACTGCAAAATATATTTTTAAGTTCAACTGCTACACGTACAAATGAAATGTTGATTATTTTATCATCTCTCTGTACCACGATGTGATCGCCGAATGATGTACACCGATTACGCTCGAAGACATTCAGACACAATCCCGCCCGAGTGGTTACCGGGGCCCAAATTGGGGTGTGAAGAATAGAACCACTGTTAACTGCCACGCATGCCGTTAGAGGCGACTAAGGAGGTTGGGCGTGGCGCTAGCTACCCACACCGTAAAAACATTAGACGGCTACAGAACGGAGAGCGAACCGAGTAAACGCTGGCTGAAACCGGACACATCGTCGTAGGATAAGTAGCAGAGCTCCAATTGGTGCTGAAGATGTGACGTAAACACACCAATGCTAAGGCTGCAGGAATCAGATTTCCACATGAATAGAATTTATGGGAAAATATGATACACTAGTCTAGTCAGTGATGGCGAGATAGAGAGAGATAACAGACAATCCATACAATCATATGCATTGAATTGGACACATTAACATATATTTACACATGATCATAATTGCCGATATTCTGTCTTTCTATCCATAGTATTTTCCCATAACAGCCACGCTTTTTTATTTCAAAGAGAGAGAGAGAGAGAGAGAGAGTGGGAGAGAGAGAGAGAGCGCGCGCAGTCTGTGATGCAAGCATCTATATCAATTTTTGCAGACGAGAGCACAACGTGTTGTTTGCGATTTGAGACAGCGAGAGATACCTTAAAATGTTATTGAGCAACTGTCGACCGTCTCAAGATGGGCAGCTCCCGCCAAACCAAACGCTGTTCCTCCACATCCTACAGACTTTAATTGATATTTGAAGATAGAATAAAATGCGAAACACAGTCTGTAAATCATTGAACCAATGAGAATAAGTAAAATACTCGTATAAACACTGACTTAAACTTGCAACCTGTAACGTCAGTTCCAAGTGTCCGGGTCGTTTCAATGACCTCAGAAAGTTATCAGACTTGAGAAAAACGTCTGACCTACACTGGCATCACTACTGTTAACACCACCATCATGTCCGTCTTTAATTTGATCTAAAATGAATGTCATGCTGCTCCTGTTCTCGCTCACAATCATATTTCTATAAAACGTGTGCTTACTAGATCGGTTATTATCTGGATTATTCATTGTAAGAACAAATATAAGGGAGGTTCTCATTGTAACTAAATGGTATGTATGTTGGTAAACTCACTTTTGTCAGAATTAATCTTGTTTTCCTTTCCCATACGAGGACGATCTCATGATATTTGACTCATCATAACTCGGGTATTATTTAACCAATTCTAAAAATGTAACGAAGAAATGTGTACACAATTGGTTATACTGTAATTAGATACAAAGTATGTCATGACATTGTACAATCACATTTTTCTGTGTTCTCTGGTAGAACTACCAGTGTTACGAAACAAACGGAAATATGTTTTTTGTAAAACCTGATGACCGCTAAAGCTGACGGAGTAAAATAGAGTGTGTTGCACGTATAATACTGGTGCCATAGCCCCGCGGACACCGAATTAGACAACGCTGGTGTAACCCCCACGGACACCGAATTAAGCAGCGCTGGTGTAACCCCCACGGACACCGAGTTAGACAGCGCTGATGTAACCTCCGCGGACACCGAGTTAGACAGCGCTGATGTAACCTCCGCGGACACCGAGTTAGACATCGCTGGTGTAACCTCCGCGGACACCGAGTTAGACAACGCTGGTGTAACCCCCGCAGACACCGAGTTAGACATCGCTGGTGTAACCCCCGCAGACACCGAGTTAGACAACGCTGGTGTAACCTCCGCGGACACCGAGTTAGACAGCGCTGGTGTAACCTCCACGGACACCGAATTAAGCAGCGCTGGTGTAACCCCGCGGACACCGAGTTGACAGCGCTGATGTAACCTCCGCGGACACCGGGGTTAGACAACGCTGGTGTACCCCCGCGACACCGAGTTAGACAGCGCTGGTGTAACCTCCGCGGACACCGAGTTAGACAGCGCTGATGTAACCTCCGCGGACACCGAGTTAGACAGCGCTGGTGTAACCTCCGCGGACACCGAGTTAGACAACGCTGGTGTAACCCCCGCGGACACCGAGTTAGACAGCGCTGGTGTAACCTCCACGGACACCGAGTTAGACAGCGCTGGTGTAACCTCCACGGACACCGAGTTAGACAGCGCTGGTGTAACCCCCGCGAGCACCGAATTAAGCAGCGCTGGTGTAACCCCCGCAGACACCGAGTTAGACAGCGCTGGTGTAACCCCCACGGACACCGAATTAAGCAGCGCTGGTGTAACCCCCGCGGACACCGAGTTAGACAGCGCTGATGTAACCTCCGCGGACACCGAGTTAGACAGCGCTGGTGTAACCTCCACGGACACCGAGTTAGACAGCGCTGGTGCCATAGCCCCGCGGACACCGAATTAGACAGCGCTGGTGTAACCTCCGCGGGCTCGAGTTAGACATCGCTGATGTAACCTCCACGGACACCGAGTTAGACAGCGCTGATGCAACCCCCGCGGGCGCCGAGTTAGAGAGCGCTGGTGTAACCTCCGCGGGCGCCGAGTTAGACAGCGCTGATGTAACAGATCTTGGACGTACATTTTTAATAAATGTTACCATGTCATATTTTATATAATTGTTTGAATGAAAGATGTTTAATAAATCATCATTTAATTTGTGTTTTAATTTGTTTGATATTCAAACTAAATACTAATTTATCGAGTTTGGTGGTGGTGGTCTGATCTTCAAACAATTGTACATATATACGAGTCAATAGCAAATACGGGCTCTCTGTGGCTGAGTGGTTACCTCTTTTGCCTTGTGAGTCGAACGTCGTGGGTTCGAGTCCGCACCGTGTCATTCTGTTCATGAGTGCAGTTTTATCCAGAGACCACTAGGAATGTTGCTGAAGCTACGGAGTTCGTGCTTTGTGCAATACTAACGGCAAGTGGAGTGCCACTTCTGCGGAGAGGGATCGAGCTGTATGGGATAAAACCCGGTGCAATATTTCTGTATAGCTCAACAAGCACATCTATATTTATTGATTAATTTTGTTAGTATATGTGCAGAAGTTTATTCATTGAAATTAATATTTGAATTATTTAATTATCCCGTTCACAGATCGTAACAGAGAATCATGTGTCTGCTCAAGATGACAGTGTAAACAGTAACAATGTTGTTCAATGTGATGACGCTGATCAGAAAGCTGTACTACGTGAACTTCTTGATGCAGAGATATTATTTCTTCGCGCAACATTCGATATAACAGGACCAGGAGACAAGAAGTGAATGAACGAAGTTTAACAACATTATCAATAAAAAATATCGATCGCAATGATTAATATTTTTTTTTTTTTCTGTTCTGTTAGAAAACGTATCTCTATCTCATCTTGTCCATTTCAAAAATAGATAAAAATGTTGGCACACTAAGTCCCTCTTTGCATTTTTAATATATTTGTCTCTAAGTGTCCGTCCTTCTGTCTATCTGTTTTGTTCATTTCTATGTTTCTCTCAATTTCGGTCCTCCTTTACCTGACTCTCTCGGTCTCAGTCTGACCCAATCGATTTATCTCTTATTGTATGCCGGTCTCTGTCTCTTTATGTCACTGTATGTCACTCTCTATGTATCAGTCTCTCTGCTATTATATATATGTCTCTTTCTGTCACTGTATGTCACTCTCTATGTATCAGTCTCTCTGCTATTATATATATATGTCTCTTTCTGTCTCTCCATGTTTCTCTCTCTCTCTCTCTATCTATATATTCATTGTTTATTTCACTTTCCCACTTTCTGTATCTTTCACTAAGTCTCTCTTTGTGCTAGAATGTATTGTAGAAAAGAAAATTAAACCCTACCAAAAGTCAAATACATGCTGGATATCTGCACCAATTATGTACATACAAATGTGATATTATTTGTCAAGTAGGGACATCCCAACGCGGAAAGGAGTGAAAATAATATAACAAATAAATAAAAAAAACAATAAAATATGTTAGTATGAGAAATATCAACAATACTAAGTTTTACAAACATGAAAAGATAGTATATTGTTCAATACTTTGCAATCTGTCACGTAAATAAATATAGTTCATAGCTATTATTCTAACCACATAAAACCACAAATAAACAAACAGATGATCAGTCTTTCTTGAAGATGTTAAATACAACATGATCTGATGTTTCCTATGACCTGGTAGTCTAATACTTCTCATTTTACATTTTAGTCTCGGTGCTCAACTACTCGAGGGGAGTCTCTGTGGCTAAGTAGTTAAGCCCTTTGTCTTGTGAGTCGAAGGTCGTGGGTTCGAGTCCGGACCGCGCCATTCTGTTCACGAGTGCAGTTTTTCAGTGACCCCTAGGATTGTTGCTGGAGCTCGGAGTTCGTGCTTTGTGCAATACTCTCGGCAGGTGGCGTGCCATTTCTGCGGAGAGGGACCGAGCCATATGGGGAAAAACCCGGTGCGATGAAGTCAATCTTTCGGCTTTAAAATCCTTTTACTCGAGCAATGTTTGATTAGAAATGGTATGAAATATACATTGCAGTATAGATGGATGTCGAGTTTATGCAGTGTCGTCTAGTCCTCCAGCATATCAAGTAAGAAAACATGCATATAGAAGAAGAGGTAGAGAAGATAAAGATAAGGGGGTGTAAGAAGCGGGTTTGACAGCGACGGTTAAGAAGGAAGACATATCGACAACACGCACTAATTCTACAGAACCTGTTTTGTGATCCCTACATCTTCAGGATTCAGGAAACAAGTCTGATGTAACATGGTTTACTGTTACAGGTGTAAAAGAGACGGGTGTCACCCATCCCCTGAACAGATGTCCTTGGCTGAGTAATTATTATATTACCTAAAAGTACTAGTGTTTACCGGACGTGGACAGTTTTTTTGTCTAGAAAGATTGACCGGATTGGGTCGAATATTGACTTTTACAGAAATCTAAATATATAGGACTGGATCTGACAGACAGGAAATGGTTGAAGACATCCAAGAAACATTGCATACCATTTTGCTTAGGTGCAGTGTTACTATAAATGTATGCACAAGACAGTGTAACTAAAAATATGTGGATAAGACATTACAAATATAAATTTATGCACAAGACAGTGTAACTATAAATATGTTGACAAGACAGTGTAACTATAAATATGTGGAGAAGACAGTGTAGCTAAAAATGTGTGGATAAGACAGTGTAACTATAAATATGTGGATAAGACATTATAAATATAAATTTATGCACAAGACAGTGTAACTATAAATATGTTGACAAGACAGTGTAGCTAAAAATGTGTGGATAAGACAGTGTAACTATAAATGTGTGGATAAGACAGTGTAACTATAAATATGTGGATAAGACATTGCAACTATAAATGTATGGAGACGACAGCGTAACTATAAATAATGTGGATAAGACATTACAAATATAAATTTATGCACAAGACAGTGTAACTATAAATATGTGGAGAAGACAGTGTAGCTAAAAATATGTGGATACGACAGTGTAACTATAAATGTGTTGACAAGACAGTGTAACTATAAATGTGTGGATAAGACAGTGTAACTATAAATGTGTGGATAAGACAGTGTAACTATAAATGTGTTGACAAGACAGTGTAACTATAAATGTGTGGATAAGACAGTGTAACTATAAATGTGTGGATAAGACAGTGTAACTATAAATGTGTGGATAAGACAGTGTAACTATAAATGTGTTGACACACATAGGTTTCCCAAACATAGAGTGGACTAGAGATCTAGAGATGGCTGGAGCACGTACGTATCTCAAATTAAGTGTTCTTCTTCCTCGATCGTTCTAGGCTAGTTGTTATCATTCTTTTTGTGATATATAAACAGCCAAACATCAGAACGTAATGTACGTGTACCAACCTTCAGCACCTATTTGAGCACAGTTGCTTATCCTTCGGTGGGGTGTTCGATTTCAGCCAGCTATTGTGTGCGGTTCGTTCTCCACTAGCCTTTGACTGTCCCCAGCCGTAACCCACAAGGCAGTGGGTTGCCATTTTCTTTCAGGGCAGCGACCCTTAGACGGGCCTGCCCTCCCGGGCTTATGAACGTTATCTGTCCAGCACAACCGGTCGTTTTAATGAACACCTTGTTTTGCCGCCCGTTCAGGTTTATTTACGGTTTGCTCCGCTAGCCTTTGATTGTCCCCAATCAACTACAAGGCAGCAGTAGTTGCCTGCGTGTGGAAACGCGCACTGGCTTTACCTCTGCTGGGTTTTCCAGCTGTTCTGCCTATGTGGGTGGGATGCACACCATCTAGCCTGCCATGCTTGTCGCTGCAGTGCTTGCCTCGCTTTCAGCGCTTGCCGTGCCAGCCTGCCCCTCGATGGGGCCCACTATGGCTTTGCCATCGTGCGTATGTAACAGACTATGATCACATGTATAAAGAATTACAACAGATAACTGATTAGAAAATTCATAAGTATATTTAATCACTTGTAATATCAATCTCTCTCTCTGTCTTGGAGAGTGAATAACAACAACAACAAAATGACGTTTGTAACAGACTATGATCTATATAATGTTAGTAAACTATTGTGGCACACGACAATCTAATTCTAAGAATATCCTAGGTCACGCTGCACCAAAAAGTCTCTTATAACAAATACTCTCTCAACTGATATGAGACCAAAAGTACATAAATAACTTTCCTGAAAATCAATTGTGTAATCAGTAAGTGCGCTTCTCTACAATTGACATAAAGTTCAAGGAACCATCTGTCGGGTTTTCCCACATCTATCACAACCTATAAATCAAATACAATAGTTCAGCATCTCCACTAATTATGCAAAGTTCAAGAAATTCTCAGTTGTTGGTTCTCACATCTATCACAACTTATAAATCAAACAACACTAGTTCAGCTTCTCTCTATTAACGAAAAGTTCAAGAGATCCTCTGTTGTGGGTTCTCACATTCATCACAACTTATAAATCAAATAACACTTCAAAGAATCCTCAGCTGTGGGTTCTCACATTCATCACAACTTATAATCAAATAACACTTCAAAGAGTCCTCAGCTGTGGGTTCTCACATTCATCACAACTTATAATCAAATAACACTTCAAAGAGTCCTCAGCTGTGGGTTCTCACATTCATCACAACTTATAATCAAATAACACTTCAGAGTCCTCAGTTGTGGGTTCTCACATCCATCACAACTTGTAAATCAAATAACACTTCAAAGGATCCTCAGTTGTGGGTTCTCACATTCATCACAACTTATAATCAACTAACATTTCAAAGAATCCTCAGTTGTGGGTTCTCACATTCTATCAAAACTTATAATCAAATAACAGAATATTCCTCTGAAGCCTCACTAACTCGACGGTATTTCTCTTGTACTTCAATGTATCCGTCCGACCTCCTCAACTTCTCTCTATTAACGAAAATTCAAGAGATAATCTGTTGTGGGTTCTCACATCCTATCACAACTTATAAATCAATTAACACTTCAAAGAGTCATCAGCTGTGGGTTCTCACATTCATCACAACTTATAATCAAATAACAGAATATTCCTCTGAAACCTCACTAACTCGACGGTATTTCTCTTGTACTTCAATGTATGCGTCCGACCTCCTCAACTTCTCTACTGTAACTGTTCTTCTCCGCTGCTCAAATGTAAACTTCTCAACTCCCAAATAACAGAATATTCCTCTGAAACCTCACTAACTCGACGGTATTTCTCTTGTACTTCAATGTCTCCGTCCGACCTCCTCAACTTCTCAAATGTAACTGTCCTACTGTTCAAACCAAAAGCTCCAAATTGTCCCTTCTCTGGTTCAAGATCCTCGATTTTACGAGAGTCCTCGCCTACCTCGGGCTAGAACCTATTTCATGAATTTAACACTCTACTGGCCGCAAGTTGGGACTGGTAAACACATTTATTTACTACTAACTTGGTCAAGGACGCCAAGTACAATAAGGGGGTTTTCTTTTCTCTGTTGACCCCCTCCGTCTATAACCCAGTTAGCATAACAGTGAAACTGTTACACGTACATGCTCTGCCCTGGTGCCTACCTCACAATTTCCGTCAATTCCCAGTGGGCTGTCCAACTACGAGGGGGCGAAAACCAAGTTTCGCCCCATGATGCCTACGTGCAACTCAACTTGACTCTCGGCATACTCATCGCCTCTAGGGTAGTGCCTCTAGAGAGAGCATGCTTCGGTTCCGAATTTCGCCACACGCGGGTCAACGTCTCTTCGATAGCTTTGGATCGTGCCCCCATCACTGTGATGGGTGGCAGTGCTTTAACCTATGTGGCACAGCTTGCGGTTCAACTCGGCAACCAGCATACTCATCGACTTTAGAGTGGTGGCTAAAGAGAGCATGTTTGGGCTCCGAATTTCGCTACACGCGGCTCAACGTCCCTTCGATGGTTTTGATTCGTGCTCCATCTCTGTGATTGGGGCTAGACTTTCTACTTATGTGGACCAACGTGCGGCACAACTAATCAACTGGCATACTCATCGGCTCAAGAGAGTACATAAAGAGAGAGAGAATGAGCGGGCTCCGAGTTCCTCCCCGCTAAAGGCGAGCATTAATAGTCATTCTAATAGTTCGCTCGTCTGTGTTGCGGGCGGATCCCATCAAGCATTACTACCTTTGCATCTCTACTTGCCCCAGAGTAGCTCTCCCACAGCACCTGCCCTCTTGGCCAGAGCGAAACGGCCATCTGTTACCAGGGTCACCACGTGGAGGTGAGAGCAGGGGATTAGAGCCATCTCTCTAACCCTGGCGCGCCGCTTCCTTGCGCCTTTGACCCAAATTAAGTGTTTAAAAGGATCACCAATTGCACGAGCTGCTCAACATCAGTGGTGGAAATCGGTTGAATCTGGACAAGTCGTGGGTTGTCCGAGTTACATACACTGTTTTACTGGTATACGGACTAACAAATATCGACCATGTTGAAGAATACTTGTGTCTTCAATTTTGGGGAACAACTTTTCGCCCATTTTTACATTTGACAAAGTTTAATAAAGAAGAATGCCAGATTTGGATCGATTTTAAATCTTAATGGAAACATAAGGGACATTGCGATTTACACGCGGACAGTAGTTCGCCACGAAAAGAAATTGCATGGTCATCCCCAAAACCATGGGGTTTTAATATGCCCGTGAATACAAGAAGCCAGCGGTAATCTTTTGGGAAGGGGGATTTTCCCCCAAATGATCTTTTTTATTTTAGGCCCATATCACCGTTTTCCGGTTTCAAACCACATCCGCACTGAGAACATGGGGCTCCCAACATTGGCAACCCCTTTCGGCTCTTTGAAAGGATTTTCTGCAAAATAGCATGCGCTCTCTAACAATTAGTCCTGCAAATAGTGAATGGAAAAAATTTAAGATGAGGCTATAAACCCCCTGGTATGCACCAAAGAAACAGAGTGTCAATGCGTTTCCCTTTTTGATCTTCCAATATTTCAAAAAATTTGAAACCTAGGGTTGATCATACAAGAAAAATGAAAACAAGGAACATCCTCTCCATGAAGAACCTTTTTAAAGGAGAAAGGGTGTCGACTCAAGAGAGGGACGGGTGAGTCAGGAAAAAGATACGCTTATGAAAAAAAGACCCCGGGGAATTGAAACGGGAGGGAAGGGTTTTTGGGCGCCTCTTTTGAAAGCCACCTTTTAACATTAAGAAAAATTTCAACAAAATAACTATCACTGTAAGCGGGGAGGGGAACCTTTTAAATGACATCATCAATGATACAGATGTGGTTATTTACACCGATGGTTCATATTCGCCAACAACGCTGTGCGGGTTTTTTCAGCACGCTCAGGGGGAAAAAATAATGAGGGCCGGGGGGCCCCCAACAACCACAAGGCTTGACAATGGAGATTGGGGCGGTTAAGGGGGAGCTGGTGGCATCTCACAATACTTTGTGTTTTCTACTCAGTGATCAGAGATTTCGTAAAGTCGAACGATGGTGAGACGCAACTGGGGGGAGGTACTGACAATGATCAGAGAAATCATTTTTTTTTTTGTCCGGAGCAGGAGTTAGGGAATAACGAGCTGATGATTGGTTTATACAATATCAGGGGGGCTGCAATGGATCAAGTGACATTTTTTCACGATTGAGGGGCTTTCCGAACAGGGGATTTTCAGGGCGGTGAATCCCACTGCTGACCAGATTGAAAGAGAGGGGTCAATAGGTGCAGGAAAGAACGACATACAAAAAGAAAAAATTGATTAATAAACACGACTTGGGTGGGGGGTCCTGAGGCGCTGATTTGCTGAGGGGAGATGGGAGCACCGGGGACATGCCCGGGGAGTGCAGATGATATCCCCAATAACTGATAACTGATAACCAAGATGCTTCTTTTTGGGAGGACTTGGGGATGATCCGAAAGGTAGAGACCGGTTCGGAAGCGGTACAATGAGGGAGCAGAATCCGGGGTGGCCTGAGTTCTAATTAATCCCAAAGTTTGATGCCCAATCTAGTTTAAAAGAGTTCAAGGGAAAAAGTCAGATGTCAATTAAGACACTGGGTATAAACCCCGACCAAGTTTACAAAGAAGGGGCCCCATGTTGATGCAAGAGATATTTTTCACTTTCATAAAAAAGAACACTTTTACGGGTTTTTAAAGGGGATCCCAAAATTGTCAACCGAAAGAAAAAATCCCCATCTGAAAATGAAGTGATTTTCCTCCTGTTGTTTTTAAAATACTGGAGTCTTACTCAATCTCCTACCCAATGATCTAGAACAACTTAGTCCCTGAGCCCCAATGGGCTTCAGAGCGGTTCTCGTAACAGCAGACATGATATTTGCAGTTCAACTACAGGATATGTGTCAAGAGCAGCGGGCATTTGGTCTTGCTTTCTAACAAGGTTTGGGCCGTTGTAAAAAACAAAATATTGGTTTTAAAAAAATTTCATTACGATCTTCCAACATTTTCACGACTGCATGATAGCGCGTAATCCCCCAAAAAACTACTCCAAGATACAAGACAAGAGGCAATGAATGACATACTAAAAAAGAAAGATGGAAAGGGCCCGGACATGAGAGAATGAGAAAAAAAATGCCTGAAGGGTAGCCTCATTTGGCACCGAAGGAAAGAGAAAAAAAGGGGAGCCCACACAAATGGGGGCCCATGATGGAAGGGGAACGACACCATTTTGAGGGGGGCTCGGCTGAAGGTTGCACGACAGGAGAGGGAGTCCTTTCTGAACCCCAGTGTCATAGACATGACGGGATTAAAGAAAAAGGGGGGCGGAACTTGAAAAAGGGGAGCTGTTACCTTTCCATTTCACTGACATACCCAAACAAATTTTACTGGCCCCAAACACTTTCAGCTTTATATTTGCTTTCATGCTCATATAGTTTTTTTGGGGAATGAAAGACTATGGAAAAAAGTTGCCGTAATCTATTCGTTTCAGGAGGTTCAAATTTCCCGCGACACCGGGTTTAAATATCTTTGTATGAACGGTCACTCAAAATACGCGTACTATTTTTTGCGTTTTTATTACTTTTCGCCCCGATTAGAGTTTTATATTACCCAAAAAACTACAAAAAGTGAAGAAAAGATAATGAATACATACCCTTGGGGTTATGCAGAGGTAGAAGTGAAACAGTTTTTACCAGTCATTCGGGATCCCAGGGACCATAAAAACTAAAATTTATATGAAGGGCATATGTTTGTAAACAGTTAATAAACCATACATTCCTTCATATTTTCGTAATGTTTCTGCATTCATAAATGTATTACCATAAAAAGAGAGCAGCTAGACTTTTTTATTCAAATAGTTCATAAAGGGCCCCATGGAAAGGGATTTTTTCCCACTTTCAATTTTTTTTTTAAAAAAAATGCAATATTTTTCAAGCATAGTCAAGATAAATTATTTTTTTGATACAACAATATTTTATGAAAGTACTTCATTTATCTTTAATTTGAATATAATTTTCAATTTTTAAAAAAAATTTTGGGAAACAATATTTTATTTAGCTAAAGATGTGTGTCCTATTTTGAAGCAAAAAAATTTCCGTCCAGAGGGAAAATTAGTAAATCGTCACAATATCAAACCTTTTGGATTTTGATGATTTTTTTTGATGATACCAGCTTGGGGAAGACATGCAGACCTACATAGACAGGTTTCATAGTTATGAATGTTTGATTTTCCCAAACATGCAGACCACATAGAAGACTTTTTATAGCTTATGATATGTTTGATATTCCCAAAACAGATACCTACATAGACAGATTTCTATATTAGATATGTTTATATTTTTAACATGCAGACTAATAGACATATTTTCATAGCTTATGATATTTTGATATTACCATTAACATGACCCAAATAGAAGATTTTTATAGTTATGATATGTTTAAACCATTAACATGCTGCCCTACATAGACAGGTTTCATAGTTTAGATAGTTTGATATTACCTTTAAATGCAGACCCACATAGACAGACTTTCTATATTATGATAATTTATATTCCCAAAACAGACCCAAGAAGATTTCTTAGCTTAGATATGTTTGATATTACCATTAACATGCAGCCCCAATAGACAGATTTCATAGCTTAGAAGTTTGAAACTTTAAAGGGGGGTTATGGTAGAGGATTTCAACTTTTTTCCTCAATAAAATTATGTGATACAAATTATTGAGTGGCAAAATAAAAATTTTGATATCTTTATTAAAAAATTTATCGGGTTGCGGAAAAGGCACCCTTTTGGGATTATAAAAAAATGTAAGTTCCCCAAACAGAGTGGAATAAAATTGAATTTTTTTTTGACTAAACCCTAAATATCCAATATTCGGCCCCTTAAACAAATTGTTCTGTAAAATGTAATTGATTTTGGGGGGTGAAAGAATAAGACATACCCAATTTAGGCCCAAAATAGGCCCCTTTGTTAAAAAATTATATAAATTTATTTGTTAGAAAAGGTGCATTTTCTGTTTTAAGGGGTTTCAATTTTAAAAATATGTGGGGTCAAACCCATATTCATTTTGGGATTTTTTTAGGGGGAAAATGAAATTTCCCCGTTAACGAAAAAAAGGGGAAAAATCTGTTTTTTAAAATATAATGTAATTTTTAGTCAAAATGTCGGGGAAATCGTCCGTTAAGTACTCTTTGTTTACCTAATTAAATCTAATATCTGTTAGACTAGACGTTTTTACAATGATACATGACTGATTGGGAATTAATGCCAAAATTTATCTGGGGACAAAAGAAAGATAATTGAAGACATTTTCTATAGTAAATTTTTTAGAGGGTAGGGTTTTAAAAAATTTAAGCTTTTTTCGGATCATAAAAAAAAACTTTTTGCATAATTTGATTGTAGAGATGCAATTAAATAATATGATAAATTTTGAAAACGATATCTATAAGCTATAATGCCCCAACTGTCAGATATAACCCTAAATGCAGACTAATAGACAGATTTTTATAGTTTTGATATGTTTGTTTTAAAAACCATGCATACCACATAGACAGATTTTATATAGCTTATGATATGTTTGATATTACCATTAAATGAGACTAATAGACAGATTTCTATAGTTTATATGTTTGATATTATCAAAATGCATACCAATAGACAGATTTTTATAGTTTATGATATGTTTATTTAAAACATGCAAACCAATAGACAGACTTTCTATATTAGATATTTTTGATATTACCATTAAATGCATACCTCATAAAAGATTTTCTATAGCTTATGATATGTTTGATATTACCATTAACATGCAAACCTACATAAAATATTTTAAGCTTTATATGTTTGATATTACTTAAATGAACCAAAAGACAGATTTTTAGCATGATTTTGATATTCCCTTTTTAAACATGCAAACCTACATAGACAGTTTTTCTATAGCTTATGATAGTTTGATATTCCCAAAATGTACCTACATGGACAGATTTTCTATAGCTTATGATATGTTTGATATTACCATTAAATAGACCCACAAGGATTTCATAGCTTGATATGTTTGATATTACTTAACATGCTGACCACATAGACAGACTTTCTAAGTTTAGATATTTTGATTTTAAATTTAAATATACCTTTTTTAGACAACTTTTATTTATGATAGGGTTGATATTACCATTAACATAAACCCATAGACAGACTTTCATATTTATGATATGTTTGATATTACCAAACATGCTGACCAATAGACAGATTTTCAAGCTTAGATATGTTTGATATTACATTAAAGCATACCCATGAAGACTTTCTATAGTTATGATATGTTTGATATTATCAAAATGCATCCCTTAAAGACAGAAAAAAGCAAAAGTTTTTTCCCTTTAATGAACCTAAAGAATTTTTTTCTAAGTTATATATGTTTGATATTAATTAACATGTACCTAAAAGACAGATTTTCTATATTATGATATGTTTGATATTATATTAAATGAAACCTCATAGACAGATTTTCATAGCTTTGATATGTTTGATATTACCATTTACATGCAGACCTACATAGACATGTTTTCTATAGCTTATATTTTTATATTACATTAACATGCATAACAAAATATTTTCATAGCTTTGAATTTATATTTCTTTAACAAACCCCAAATAACAGTTTTTCAAGCTTATATATGTTTGATATTACTTAAATGCTGACTAATAGACAGATTTTCTATAGCTTAGATATGTTTGATATTGCCATTAACATGAAAAAACTAAAGGGTGTTTCAGCACGCCATATGGAGCAGTATCTTTCCAGTCATCAATATTAAACACGGGGTTATTTTCCCGCGGAAATTTTCCCTTCTTAAACAGATCAATTGATTGAAAAACATGGACTTGAGGTCAAAAAAGACATCCAAAGCATGTATGCTTTTGAAGTTGCGGTCATCGGGGAAAACAAAAGGGGGGGAAGAGTAGCCACAATGCTGAAAGTTTAGGGGGTCAATTTATCTTTATTTTATCTTATTTTAACCCAAATTTGCGTTGAAGCAGTAGGGGGTTAGTTTTCTATCTGGTGCCAGGTTTGCGCAGTTGTCAGCCCTGCTTTCAAGGATTGAGATGTTATCTATCCATCGTGTTTTTTGGCCCTGCCTTGCTCTGCGCCCGAGGGGATTATTTTGATGGGGTAGAAAATGTGGTTCCATTCCGAAAAGGGAGAACCATTGTTTTTTGCTTCTTTTTATGGGGGATGGTATAAAAAACATTTTTATATTCGTTTCTCACTTTATTTTCCCCTTGTAACGTTGACATTTTTTAAGACATCCACCCACATGTTGAAATTTTTTTACTTGTGTTAGCGGGGGCCATTTTGGCTCTGAAAGTTAAAATAAAACCCTTTTAGTTATCGTTTGACTGCCACCCAGAAACATTTTGAGTTTTCAGTTTTTCCCGCTGCCATGGACATCAACCCCTTTGGTGCCACGAACACCGTGTATCTGGGGAACCGTTTTTCTGCCAGACCGCGGAATTGAACCGCACACAGAGGGTTTTACCCGCATCCAACGCGCTAGAACACGCGGGCGGCGGGGATTTTTAGCAATTTTTGATGTATTGAGTGCATTTTTGTGTTTTTAAGGGGGAGTCTTTTGTTCTAAACTGGACACAGCATTTAAAAGATGGGAAAAACAGGCAACCAAAAAACAAGAAAGAAATATTGAAAATATCTACCAAAGACAGTCAACTATTGTTATTGGTTATTGTTATAAACTGATGTTTTCACTCCGGCAGACCCCCAAAGGGGCTCAGCCCCCAAAGATATCGAAGAGATTCATACTGATGGTTCCTGTGGTCGCTGATTAAACACACCCACCCCCCTTTAGGCATCCAGTTGACTGAACAACGGGTAGCTCCAAACGCTTAAATCGCTTTATCGTTTCAACATCGATTTTGGTCCTCATCCAACAGACAGCCGGGAAAAGACCAAGAATATCCCCTTATCCATCTTCAACTCCCCAAAAACGATGTTTTGATGAAGCCTGTCCGCTCTCTCATTACCGTAAACACCATATGCCCAGGGCAGATATCCCCGTAAGCCGTGGGGGTTATAAACTTTATGCGACATCCACTAAACCGAAACCTGCCCTTCGACTTGGAAGCACACTGAGAGTCAGATACAACAACTTCCCCAGAAAAAAGTCCCGAGATCCAATGAGGGCAGTAAGGCCTAACCCCATCCTCTCAGAAGGAAATCGACTAACATTAATATACACAAGGCCCTCTAATAATATCAAGTTTTTTTGAAAAAAAAAAGGGAAAAAAACAAAGATCCCCAACTGTACAAAAATAATAAGATTTTTTTCTCCAAAAAACAAAAAAACCCATTTTTTGTGAATATCCCAAAAAAAAGAGAGAATAGATCCACCACCCAATTTAATTCATACAATTTAATCAACCAAACTTTTAGTTATTACTGTATCCACTCAAATAATATGTCCTCAGTCTTAAATTTTAAATTTGAAACACGATTTTACGAGCCATTATCTAGTCGGCTTTTTGAAGGTGTGCTTTCTCTGTAAGAGGCCGATGATTAGGGCCAACAGTCGTTGACCCAAATTTTTCTGTAATTGGGGTGGAGGTTTAGGGCGGTTTTCCCGAAATGTCAATTTTTTTTTGAAGTCCAAAGGCCCTCAAGAGTATGTTCCCGATGTTTTGGGTTTGGTTGGGAAACGTCAAGAATGGGTTCCGGCTACTATATAAAGTTCTGGATCATCGTTGTGGGTACACACCACGATCACAAAGTATAAATTGATTATGGCAAGTTCGGGGATTGATCTTTTTTTTTGTCCTCCGTTCCCCACTGTAAATTATAAAAGCCACTACCACACCCCGCATAAGAATACTAAAAATCTTTCACAAAAAATTTTTCTTTTTTATTTCACGCCCCCCCCAACCCCTGTAAATCATCTAGGAAAAACCTAAAAATATCCAGCAGCCCCCCCCGGGTTTGAAAAGTCTTAACCTCGGGCGTCCAAACCACGGTAAATCACCCATTAATATGAGTACTTACCGTCAGTAGTAGTATGTCTGGTAAAAATATATTTATTTATTAACAAAGTGGTCGGACACCGAAGAATGTCAGTTTGACCTCCCACCCTACTCCCAAGTAACAGTGGCATTTGTTACATGTTTTGTAAATTATACTATGATCATCTGAAAGAGAAACCGTTTATTAAATTGTAGTTTTTATCAGGGGTTATCTGTCTTTGGGTTTTTGCGTTATCCTGACTATGTAAAAGAAAAGTATAGGCGAAAGCCCCATCCCTCCTTACTTTTTTCTTTCGAACCTTTGTCAAGCGTCAGGTCAGGAAGAGATGTCCAAAAAGGGCCCGTATTCGCCGGATAGCCTTTCGCGTTTTGTTATTTTTCCCGGGGGTCCATCTTTGCGGGCCCTTTTTGCTTTGTACCCCTTGTATCGGGGCAGCATTGCCTTTTTTGGGGGGAATTGTCTGATGGAATCGTTAGACCGAACCATTTAATTTGGTTTCGGGTGAAATTTTGATTTATGTTGTAACTTTTTTCTAATGTCTTCATTTTCAACCGGTCTCTTCTTTTTTTACACCCAGCATTCTGCGAGACATTTATCTCTTTTTTCTAGTTTTCTATGTTTGTTGTCAGCGTCCGGTTTGGCATTGAAATAATTGGGAGAAAGATTGTGTTGAAATTGCTCTTTTTTTGGTTCATGGTGACGAGTTTGCATCTTAAAAATTGGGGCCATTTTTTCCCCATCATTTTATTTTTTTTTATTGTGGGGAAATTTCATTAGTTATTCTTCCATTTTGAAAAATGCTCCCAGGGATTAAATTTTTATTGATTTAGTGGATTATCGATGGAGATGTTTGGGAGTGTTTTCCTCGAATGTCATTTTTTTGTTTTTTCGATGAATTCTCATGGTATTGTTACACAACTGAGTCTGTTGATTGTTGTAGCGTTCTTCGTGTTATTGATCGTCTGCAAAAAAAAACATTTAAGAGTTCTCCGAGGTGTTTTCCGGGAGCATTTTACAAAAGGGTCAATGTGCGGAGAATAGCAGCGGGGAATAAACCTTGTCTTACTCCTGACCCAGTTTAAACTTTTTTTGATAATCCGTATTTGTTCTAATGACACGCAGTATAAAAAGTTCTTGAAAGGTTTATTAGGTGTTCATTAACCCCCAAAGGGTTAGTATTTTCCAAACTTGTCCATCACGCGGTCGAACGCTTTTTCCATCACAAACAACGTGTAAATGTTTTTTGGGGTTGATAGTCCTTTCTACTAACTGTCTGGAGGGCAAAGGCTGTACAGTTTTGTTCTTCCTGAATCCCCTTTGGGGGTTGTTTGGGTCGATGATGGGGGTTTTTTTTAAATTTTTTGAATATTTTCCAGTGTGGCTCAGTAGCGCATGCCTCATATTTTTTACAGTCCTCTTGCTACCTTTCTTCTTCCAGATGGGAACATTTAGCACCCCCAATTTTTGGTGTTTCAGTATCCAGACTTGGTTTTAGCTATGGGGAAACTGATTCCCCTTTTTTGCTTTGATTAGGTCGGGGAATTGTCTGGGCCTGGGGTTTTATTAGGTGGGGGGCCCTATTTTCAGCATTTCATCTCTGATAGTGTTATTTGGTTCATTTTAAATTACATTTACTGTGTGTTCTTTTGGGGTTGGTTTGGGCCTTGTTGTAGGTTTAGAAGTTCATAAAGTATTTTCCCCTCCCCATTATCATTTTGGGCAAAAGAGCTTGGGGTTTTTTATCGTTAATAATTTAGTTGGGTCAAATTTTTTTGTCTTTTCCCCCATAGTTTAATTTTTTTGTAAAATGTCTTGTTAATTTTTTTTGTTTAATTTAATGTTTCGCCATAATCTTGCCATGCTTGATTTTAGACTTTTTTATTATCTCCTTTGGGTTGTTTTTTGCTGTTTTATATCATGATGTTTTGAGTTTGTTTTTGCCCATAAGTTGTATCTGGTTTTTTCTCCCCGCTAGTTTTACTTGTCATTCCACCGGGGTTTTTGGTGGGATTTTGTATTTTACTGTTCCGCATGTTTTTTTGGGTTCTTTAAAATTCTCTTTTAAACGTCCATTCTTTTTTTTCGACTTTTTTGTTATTTAGCGAAATTATCGTGACTTTTGAAGATGACTTGTGTTGACATCTGTTAATTTATTGATTTTGATTATTTCTTTTGTTGTCGTGTGTTGCCCTGGTACTTTCTTTGTGTTCTGGGTAGTCAAACCCGCTTTGTGGTCCGTGTCAGTAAATGGATTTCCCCGCGTCTACCACTGACCTTCTTTTTTTATCTTTGACTGAAAAATATATTTGGCCTTTTAGTCAAGTTGTTCCATTTGAAGGTAAAAATTTTGATTGCCGGTTTGGGAAAATTTTTGGGTAAAAAATTGGGATGCTGGTTCAAACCGGTCTATGCGTTTTATTTTCTGACTAGTGTTGTTCCAAGGACCTAGATATGCCAACTCCTGTTTCCCCCCTAAATGCATTAAAAACACCCAAAGGAAGAGTCTCCCGATTTGATTCTATTTTATATCGCAAGACGTTATAAAATTTATCCATTTTTCATATTGTCAGCACTATTACACGGCGCGTAATTGAATGGGTCGGGCCGGTTCTCCGATTGTGATTTATTTTTTCTTTTAATAACCCCTGTGTAGTATTGATTAGTAGATTTAATGATGAATCCGACGCCATGTTTAGCTCTGGGGTTTATTTTCACCTGGGATTATGGTAATCAGAAACTTCTAGCCTTTTCCTTTGGGGGTTGCCAGTCCAATATTGCTATTTTAAGTTTTTTTTATTTTTTTTAATGTCTGAAAATTTTCCCCGTGCTCCACAGATATTAATAGTGCATATCTTGATGTTATTTTTGTTTCCCGTGTCCCCCTTTTTCCGTTTTTAAATTCTTCATATTTTCGAACAAATGATTATACCACTGTCGGTTGCGGCCTGTCCCAGTGGCTTCAGAATTCCCGATGGGGCCCCGGGCACAGACTTTCAATTTAGGGTAGAATACCAAATTCCATCCAAAGAAAACTGAAAACGACTCGGTTAGAGGCCGGGGAGAAACCAAACCGCTTGGGCCATCTTTACCCCGCCTTACCCTGATGATAATTTAAATTTGCCCGTCAGGGCCCTCACTTGTTCGTACAGGTTGAGCATTTTGGATAGCGCCAATATTTTCAAAGTTGACCGAATTATGTATTCACTTTTATCCCCTAGTTTGTTTCTGTTTTTTCTATCAAAGGCCTTTTTCGGTCTATGTTGTTTAGCTGTTTGTCATATTATATGGTGTTTTCGAGGCCTTAGTATGAACAGGGGATCGGTAACCTTTCCCCTTTTGAACACAAACGAGCGATGTTGTTTTTATTATTAAGGTTTTTTTCTGATTCCAAAAAGAGAATAATTTCCCAACAGATTAACCAAAAAGAAAACCAAACGGTGCACCAAAAATGAAAAATACAACAAAAGAAAACAAAACACTTACACCAGTTCTAGGGTTTTCCTACTGACGTGTGCCTTTTTACATTGTTATAATTTTTTTGCAGTAAGAACTTGATTCCGAACCTACATATGGTTTGGGGTGGCTGCAGAGGGGAGTAAGAAATGGGAACCCAAAAACTTGATTCCGAACCTAACATATGGTTTGGTGGTTTGGGGGCAGAGGGGAAAATAAGGACAGAGGGCAATCAAAAAAAAAAATATATAAAAGTTTTTCCCCAATTGGGTAATATCTAAGCAACCCCGACCGACTATCTCAATCGAACATGTTCCATTTAATCCATTTGCAGTGATATGGTCATTGTTAACACAATCTCGTTCATTCCTTGAAACCAGAGGCGTCGCTTCTGGAGTTGTGCGGCTAAAAAATGAACGCTTGAGTTCACGAATGCAACAACAATGCAATTTGTTTTGCAAGGTTTGAAAAGGGGCAAATGTTTGAAACTAAACAGCATCAGGGAAAAGGGTCGAATCTTGATACAAAAAGGGAAAACATATTTTAGCTTTTATTGGAATTATTGAAAGAGCAACACAAATGAAAACACCAGATTTTTATGATGTCCCCCACACACACCAAAATGGGATCCATCTTTCCGAAAGGCAGAATCATTTCTGATTTCTGACCCAGTTTCAATATTGAGACATCAAACAATGTAAAAGCCCTGCGCGACCTATTTGACGTTTTTCTAAACGTAGACAACAGTAACTTTTATAAAGGTCGTTTTAAGCCGGATTGGTCCCCCCAATTTGATAGCTAGTATTATCATTGAATGTTCCCCCAAAATCCTTCTACCAATCATCACAGCAAAGCCCCCTGATTGAAGCCCCTACACATTTTTTAAGGCCCCAAAAATTTTCCAAGGGGCATTTTTTTTTGGGAAGTAGCTACCCAGCGTAACAGAAAGAATGGTTTTCATGTAACACATGACGTTTCGGGCCCCATCGTTTCAATAGTTTGCCATTGAATTATGCAACTTGAGTATAAAGGGTGCTGATGAGTCAGAGCAGCTGTTCCCAAAAAATTGCATTACCGAGGACCCTGTTTTAAATACATTTTGTGGCTACCCCCAAAATGTTTTTTATGTGAAAATCTTCAATGGAGAAACACATCAAAAAACGGTTTGGGTAATTTCCAGACTGGGGGAGCTTCAAAAGATCTTTTTTTTTTGTCCTTTTGAATTTAAGCCCTTTACTTCCTTTTATTTCAGAAAAGGGAAAGTTTTCTACAGTTTTTTTAATGTTTTTAAAATTTTATTTTTCTGTTTGAAATGTCAAAGATCATAATATTTATTCAAGCTCTTGAAGACCCCTTGTGTGTAATTCGCAGACCCCTGGTGGTCCGCGGACTTCATTTTGGGAAAGACTGGTCTAGAGTCAAGATCCTTCCCAAGTTTGTGAATTGTTGTTAAAATCTATCTGAAGTCAATCCTCAGATACCTCATCATTACTTATACTGTTGTTGAAATCTATCATAACGGCATTAATACCGATCTACTGCAGCTGTTTAATGGAGTGATACTTTGTACCATTAAGTTCTGGTGAAGTGATGTTATTGGCTTTCTTCAAGTGCATGTAATGCACCCTCCTTTTTCTGATTATTATTTGTTATTGGTTATGCAATCCGTGTAAGTTTTTTTTCGATCCAGAGCACTTGAGCTTTCAGCTCTTCGAGTCGGTGCCATGGACATCGTAATCCTTCGGTTCGGTGCCACGAAAACCATAAATCTGGAGAATCTGTGGTTTGGCTGCCAACCCGCGGAATTGAACCGCACTCACATAGAGCTTGTCACCGTCGTCCAACACGCTATGAACACGCTGGGCAGGCGGGCATATCCGTGTAAGTTGCACTCGTGATAGTACTGTCTCAAAAACTTGTTTATTTCAGTTTCATTTTCAGTTTGGAATATATTCATTGCACTCCGGACATGTCCATAGGTGATCAGATCTCCTTCGCAAGATCTCCAACATCTGTAATAGAGTTAAACTGTCACTGGCCATATCATAAAGGTCAAGGTTAAATAGAAGACCATAAGAGGGACTTAGAAAAATAAGCTCACCGAATATATTAATGTTGTATGCTTTTCTCCCCGAACACTATATACTCAGGTTTCGGTCGATCATGTTTTACTCTCCGAGCATTATGTACTCATGTTTCGGTCGAGACAGTTTGAGAAAAACAACGAGTCATAAAAACCCAAATTGTAGATATAGACGATACATACTCTCTCAGAAACCCTCTCGTCAAGAACTAAGTGAACAAGACACCACTGTTGTGAGAGCATAGGGATGATGATATTTACTATGTGATTTGGAATAACAGGATCATAGACACTAGAAGAGAAATAAAGAGAAGAAATAATAATCAGAAGGACCGAATTATCTTAAGAAAGAATTCCATGACGACTATGTGGGAAGAGGAGAACGTAATTTTGGTTGTACAAGGAAGACATATTGTAGCGACAGTGTGAGAAGATAATGTTCATAGAATACACAATTGTTACCCATAAATTAAAGACTAAAAGCTTCACTACAGAACTAGAGGAAGTCGAACTGGTATCATTGAACGCAGAACTTAGAGATAGAGGGAGAGAGGAAGAGGAGACGAGAACCAAAGGACACATTATCGTCTGGAGTTAGAGGACACGCAATTTGACTCGGGCCCCCATCTCATGGCTCCGAGTTAAAATCACACTGATTAACACATTTGTTTAATTACAGAATGTGATGTCAACATTATTGTATTGTTATATACAACCATAAAATAATGAATATAAAACGGAATGAATTCAGAAGAAGTGATGAAATCAAAGAAATGTCCGGTCAACCACTAGTGACAACTGGTATAAGAAATAGAAGATGGAGATATGTTGGACACACCTTGAGGAGAAATGATCAACGAATATCAAAGCAGGCATTGAAGTGGGATGCAAAGAGTTCAAGAAAGAGAGGACGACCTAAGGAAACATTGAAACGAACTTTGCTGAGATAGGCAAGAAATATCGGTCTCAGTTCCGTGAAGGAGATTGAGCGAGTTCCCAGGATAGAGCGGTATGGAGAAATTACTTGCAGGCCCTATGTAACGTATAACGGTACGAAATGAGATATTATTATTATTATTACATTACATTACATAAATACTGACATGACTTATGTTAACATTTTTACATGTCGTCACGGTCATGTTCCCTTCTGTCTGTCTATCACAGATACATTAATGACTGTATTGGCATTACTGATACATTAATGACTGTATTGGCATTACTGATACATTAATGACTGTATTGACATTACTGATACATTAATGACTGTATTGGCATTACTGATACATTAATGACTGTATTGGCATTACTGATACATTAATGACTGTATTGGCATTACTGATACATTAATGACTGTATTGGCATTACTGATACATTAATGACTGTATTGGCATTACTGATACATTAATGACTGTATTGGCATTACTGATACATTAATGACTGTATTGGCATTACTGATACATTAATGACTGTATTGGCATCACTGATATGCCTGAAGGCGATTTATCACGCTTCATTAATTTCATTAATGTTTTCAAACCTTCTATTCGTTTTACTTCTCACATCTCCACTACTTGTGTCAACTTTCTTGACATTACTATCTCCATACGCCTATCCACTATCACTACATCAGTATATTACAAGCCTACTGATGCACATAGTTTTCTCCTTTATACTTCTTCCCATCCCCAGGCTTGTCGTGACTCTTTGCCATTCTCGCAGCTCTTGCGCCTTCGTCGCCTTTGTAGCGAGGACGATGATTTCTTGAGAGAGCTCGTGAGATGCTTGATTTCTTTCGCAGGCGCCTATACCTGGAGAAGGTGCTTGTCTGGGCTATGCATCGAGTTCAGAAAATCACTCGCCAGCAGGCCCTCACCACTAACTCTGACAGAGTAAAACGTATCTTAACTTTCCACCCCCATAGTTCACTGGTGAAAAATATTTTATTCCGTCATCTGTCTATCCTTAAGTCAGATCCTGAGACCCGTTCTGTCTTCCCCAACTATCCTTTGGTGGCTTACAGACGGGACAGAAGTGTTAAGGATATGTTGGTACACAGTCGCCTTAAGTCCAATATCCATACTCATTTTGGTACTGTTCAGTGTGGCCGTCGGCGTTGCAACACGTGTGCTTAAGTGATACAGACGCGTACTGTATCTTTTCCTTTAGCCACGTTTCTTGTTGACGATGGTTTCACATGCGAGTCCCGTAATCTTATCTATGACATTATCTGTAAGCGGTGTAACAAGGCTTATATCGGCGATACAGGCAAGAGGCTCAGTGACCTATTCGCCCAACACTTGAGCGACATACGCCAATGCTCTGTGATCCCTGTAGCCACCCATTTCAATGATTCTGGCCATTTAGGAGCTCATGATGTCCAGGTCACAGCCATCTGATCGTGTTCCTCGGATGATCGCAGTCGATTTGCACTGGGGAATTGGTTGATTTCTTTGTATGGTAACTTGCGACCACGTGGGCTCAACGTATTACATTCCTATGTTTCTTAGTACTTTCTCTTCCCATGCCTTGTAACCTATATGTGCATATGTTGCATGTATTCAAGTTATATATTTACTAGATTTTTCATTATTTCTCTTCCGTTCTATTTCTAGTTTTATGTGTGTTTTTTGTGTTACATTTCTTTCTTTATTCGTTTTTATTCCCAGATTTTCGTTTTCATTCCCAGATTTTCGTTTTTATTTCCAGATTTTCATTAGAAACCTTTGTTTTTGGTCGTCCATTTGTTTTTTAAATTTGTCACTCCTGTTGTTCGTTTACTTGATAAAGGCCTTGGTGGTCGAAACGTTGCTGTATTTTGTCATCGTTTTTGTAATTTGTAAAACTACAGTACTTGGTGATTACGTGTTTTGTCAATCAAATAGTTTGACTGCAGTCTCATCTATTTTGTGAACATTTTCCACATATACTTCATCTCTGTCCTGACTAGTTTCTTATATCGTTTGTTGCCAGTCATCTCTGTCCTGACTAGTTTCTTATATCGTTTGTTGCCAGTCATCTCTGTCCTGACTAGTTTCTTATATCGTTTGTTGCCAGTCATCTCTGTCCTGACTAGTTTCTTATATCGTTTGTTGCCAGTCATCTCTGTCCTGACTAGTTTCTTATATCGTTTGTTGCCAGTCATCTCTGTCCTGACTAGTTTCTTATATCGTTTGTTGCCAGTCATCTCTGTCCTGACTAGTTTCTTATATCGTTTGTTGCCAGTCATCTCTGTCCTGACTAGTTTCTTATATCGTTTGTTGCCAGTCATCTCTGTCCTGACTAGTTTCTTATATCGTTTGTTGCCAGTTTCCAGCTTTGTGTTGCTTTTTTAATGTTCATTGTGACATGTTTGCATTTTAAAATTGTTGTCTATTGACCTTTGATTGATTTGCTTATATTAGATATATCATATAGAATATATCGACAGTTGATAAGTTATAACTTGTACAAGATATTCACAAAGTAATTTTACTGTTATCTTCTGTATTTTTCTCATTCTATCTTACCTGTCAACAAATCAGGATATATAATGGAAATAGAAAGTATAAATATATGGATATAGCCGTCCATCGCAAGCGATGATGACAACAATCTCAGACGTGTGCTGTTGCACCTCTCTGGTGTGTGCGGAGGTGACTGTAGAGTCCAATCCTAGAACAGAATCCCCGACCACAGGTGGGGCATACATGATCAAGGTTAGACATGTGCGTGTTGTGTGCTCTGTCTTTTCGCGCTGCTCGTTTTCTCTGTGACTCAACAATACGATGATTCTCAGCATTCGGGTTCCTCTTTGTTGTTACAGCGCCACATTTGGCGATCTTGCGCATGGTATTCCCAGCACGTATTGTCTATATCGAAGCATTTCAGAGACACTTTAAGAGTGTCTTTAAAGCGTTTTCTGTCCACCAGCTAAACGTCTGCCCCCTTCAAGCTCGCCATACATCAACTGTTTTGGGATGCGTTTATCAGGCATCCGAGCAACGTGACCACCCCATCTCACTTGGGCCTTCTGCAACAGGATGTTGACGCTTGGGATCTTTGCTCTTGTGGGGACTTCGCTGTCTGGAATTGTGTCCTGCCAGTTTATTTTTAATATTCTGCGTAGACAGCTTGTGTGGAAATGGTTTAATTTTCTTGCGTGTCTGCTATATACTGTCCATGTCTCGCTTGCGTACAGCAGCGTGGTTAGCACTATGGCCTGGTAAACTTTCAGCTTTGTGACTATGCTTATCCCTTCCGTTCCCACACAGTGACACGTAACCTTCCGAACGCAGCACTATCTTTGGATATCCTATTGTTGACCTCATAATCTATATTTGCCGATCTGGATAGGAGGCTGCCAAGATAAGCAAAGTTGTCCGTTGACTGGCGACGCTGGTGTTTAATGTTGATGACTGGATCGTAATATTGTTCTCTAGGGGCGGGCTGGAACATGACCTCTGTTTTTGGTGTTAATGGTGAGGCCAAACCTATCACAGGCCAACTTGTCCATGTAAGTCTGAGTTTCTTCCGCAGAGTTGGTAGCGAGGGCGCAGTCATCAGCAAACAACAAGTTTGAGATAGTTGATTCTTTTACTTTGGTGAAGGATTTTAACCTCCGAAGATTGAATAGATTACCGTCTGTCCTGTATCTAATCTTTACCCCATGTTCGTCTCCTTCCCAAAAGACATCCGTGAGCATGGCAGAAACATCATGCTGAAGAGTGTTGGGGCCAGTACACAGCCCTATTTGACGCCGTTGGTGACATGGAAGGCTTCCGACAGCTCTCCTTCGTCAAGTACACGTGCCATCATGCCCTCGTGAAACTGTTGGACGATCTTAATGAATTTCACTGGGCATCCAAATTTTTCCATGATCTTCCATAGACCCTCTCTGTTGACCGTGTCGAAAGCCTTCGGCAGATCGACAAAGACCATATAAACTTTACGGTACTGCTCTTGACATTTTTCCTGTAATTGACGACCAGCAAATATCATGTCTGCTGCTCCACGACCTGCTCTGAAGCCACATTGGGTCTCAGGGAGTAAGTCCTGTTCCAGGTGATCGATTAATCGATTGAGGAGGACTCTGGCCAGTATTTTGCCAGCAATTGACAGGAGGGAGATCCCCTGTGATTATCGCAGGCCTGGCGGTTTCCTTTCCGATTGTACAGGTGGACAATAGTGGCATCCTTTAGTTCCTGTGGCACACGTTCGTTGCACCAAATGGATGTAAATAACTCTGTCAATTTTAGCATCAGCATGGGCCCTCCTTCTTTATAGACTTCAGTTAGTATTGAGTCCGCACCCGGTGCCTTTCCGCTGGACATCTGGCTTGTTGCCTTCTTGACCTCTTCTAGGGTAGGTGGAATATCAAGCTTGGCATTGATTGGGACCTGGGGCATGCGCTCTATGGCATCATATATACAGTTCTTATTATCCACACATCCATCTTTGTCCAATCCTTATTCACATCATTAAGCGCATGCGTACCTAATTATGTTAATATTACACACACATACAAACCATAATGCTTCTGTCTTGTCTTCTCCACACCAGAGCTGACTGCTACAGTAATGATTAATGTTGATATTATATAGAAACATTTACAAATATAGTAAATAAGAAATTGTGAAGAATAAAAAGAGAACACTTTAATTTCCCTACATGAATTATCGCATTACATATTGATTTTATTTCAGCATTATTTGTCAAGTTTCTTAAACACACCTTGCATCTTTTCATGTTTCCTTCTAGTCGTATTCATAGAGAATCTTGTTTTACAAGTGTTATTAATTATGTTTTTTGCCATTCAATACAGACAACTTAGTGCTTTAGAGTAGCTTCATAATTTCATGATTATGTCCCTTTAAATATTTTGCACTTTACCAAACTTGTTAATGATTATATGTTATGCTAAATTCTATCGTGATAAATTATGAGTTATTATTTGTACCTGCATCAAAAGAAATATATTTGACAAATAATATTAATGTTCTACTAGACGATTTCTCAGTCATCTTCGTAAGTGCTTTGACCCTTCATAGAAGCTTCCTATTGTTTGTCACTATTGCTCATAAAACATAGCTGGTGCACATTTAATTATTAGCAATAAACTTCTCAGAGGCAGAGAAAATATTAATTCAATGTAAAATGAACACATTCAGTGAAATCAATGTCACTAAAACACTGAGAAAATGTGAGAAATATTGCAGTAAATTGTACAGATAATTATTCAAACACCTGACAGACTTGTCGTTCTTACAGCGAGCGGAGATTTATGTTTACACATGTCTATTGTTTTTCTATGTTTATAGAAATCTCCATTAATTTGTCAAGTAAGCAACTAGAGATGACATTTTGATTCATAGTGAAGAGAAACATTGAATGTTAATTATAAAGTTCATTCTGTTTTTGTCTTAATAGTTGAAACCCCATGAATTATGATAAATCTGACGACGCTGCATTTAATAAATTGAAACATTAATAAATTATCAAATAGTCGTTAACGTGTTCGCTTTCAACTGTGCTTCATAACAAACACATACAATATCGCTATATAATCTTTGTTACTACATAAAGTATACAACAGAAAAATATATTCTAACTAAACTCACTTTCCCTGACAGAGAAAACTAGATTATACAAAGTTAAGATGTTGACGAACGAGACTGTGATAACTACAGTTAAAATCTTATCCAGTTATTACTTTTTTCTCAGTGAAGAACAAGTTAATGAAATAGAATGGGCGTTCAACTACGTGATATATCCATGTATAAGTTTGGTGGGAATAGTTGGAAACTTGATCAGTATTGTTGTATTGACTCGACATGGATTCAAGAAATGTTCAAACATTCTGCTTGTTGCTTTGGCTCTATCTGATGTTGGTTTCCTCGTTGGTCTCAACAATTTCTTTCATCATATTCTGGCAGGAAACATTCCTCCAGTGTTCATGTTTTCTGAAACTGTTAATTATACATTTTATTTGTTGTATATGTTGTTTGCATGCTCTTATTATATTGGATACAATTGTTCTCTGCTTATTCCAGTTTTGATAACAGGGGAACGTTTATTAGCAATACTTTTCCCACTCAAAGTTCATATAATGGTTACACCTCTGAGAATATTTGCTATGATATTTTGTTTTGTTATTTTAATTTTTGTTTGTTTTATTTATGATAACGTACTTTGCACAGAGTTTAAGCAAATAACCATACATGGCATTTTAATGGGTGGATTTGATGATACTGAACGGTATGAGCAGGACATCAGAAACGGATTGTTCTATCTATTTTTAGATCTCATGAATTATATGACAGGAATCGTACCCATTGTTCTCGTATCTTTCGGTTCTGCTATTATTGGAGTACAGGTCCGTATAATTACCAACAGGCGCAGACAACTAACAACTGGTAAAGACGCTAACAATAACAAGTTTACCTCCAACAAAACAATAACAAAAACAACAAAAACTTTACTCAGTGTTTGTATCCTGTATATTTTCTGTAGCGGATTTGGGTTTTGATTTTTATGTTAGCAGGATTCCAGTTTTAGAGAAGGATACCTCTGTACAGGTTATATTAGAGTTAGTAAGAACTGTGGTCGTGTGTATGAACTGTATTGGTAACTTTATTATTTACGTGGCTGTTAACAAAACCTTCAAGTACACGGACATAAGAATTTGCTGTTTGCTCAACAAGAAACTTTACTGATATGCACGTATCTTTTATTTCTTACTTCTTATAATAGTGCAGGTCATCAAATGTAACCAATAAAAACATTAAAAACCTATACACGTTTAAGAAATTAAGTTGGTCTGGAATAGTTATTTTATATCCCGACTTGTACAGGGCAAAATGAGGAAAAAATAGTTACATTAGCTAGAGACGCAATGTTAACATAGTTGCTGTGTCTAGCGTGATGTTTCAAGTGAATCAAACCAAGTTTAATGTGTGTCCATGTAGCTGTATGACTGGATGAGGGGATGCAAGCGAGAGAGCCGTACCAAAGCGAGATATCAGAAGCCTTTTCCCGTCCGGAACGGAGACAAACAAGGCTGTTTGACTGCACCAACTCTGTTTAGCATTATATTTTCTGCCATGCTGACCGATGCACTCAGAGATGGAAACATTGGTGTCGACATCAAGTATCGTATAGTTGGAAAACATTTCAACCCAAGGAGTCTTCATGCAAAAGCGAAGGTAAAGTCTGATACCATCAGAGATCTCTTATCTGCTTACGACAGCGCCCTCACTGCAAACACTGAGGCAGATCTCCAGACTAGCATGGACATATTCTCACAAGCCTGCTCCAACTTCGGGCTTACCATCAATACAGATAAATATCCTGTACCAGCCAGCTTTTGGAAAAGTATATGCCTAACTAAATATTACAACAAGCGGCAAGAAACTGAAAGTAGTGGACATATTTACTTATCGTGGAAGCACACTGTTCCAAAATGTCACCGAAGACGATGAAATAGATACCAGAATCTCTAAAGCTAGCAGCATTAAGCCAGACTACATATAAACGCCTGGCACAGGCGCCTGGTACATATGTGGTATTGGACAAGCCACACAAGTGAAGGAATATTGAGCTGTTGTGCTCCCAGTCCTTCTTGACGCTTGCGAAACTTGGACTGTATATCAGTGACACGCAAGGAAGCTAAACCACTTTCACAGAGTCTGCCTCAGATAAATAATGAACATCAAATGACATGACATGATCCCAGACACAGAGATTATATAAAGAGCTGCTCTCCCCAACATCTATGCAATCTTGATACAGTCATGTGCAAATGTCAAAGAACCAAATTAAGAATGTTGTGTTCGGGGAAATAACTGGTAAAATATTGTGTACGAGTAATTATAGTTTTTGTTTGGTTATTGGTAATTAGTTACTAAAGGGACTTTATCGCACTCTGTGTAGATTCATGGATGATGTCTCTATAACAGTTGTCGAAGAGTATGCAAACTGATTGTGTCGATGGATCCCTAGTTAAACATACACCTAGTTGTGCCTCTCAGAGATCACTTTTCTAATTGAATAATGTCTCCTCTAAAATCCTTAAATTTCCAGAAATATTCAACATTATTGTTAATGTCTGTATCCAACAAGTGAACGCCAAGAGACCAAAGAACATCCCATTTATCCATCCTCAATTCTCCGACGAGAAATGATGTTGATGTAAGATTGTCAGCTCTCAAAATTCTGCGAACATCTGCATATCCAGGACAGCATATCCACATAAACCTCTGCGAGATGGAAACTTTATTTGACAACATCCCCTCATACGTCATTTCAAAATGCTGCGTGTATCAGGAAGAGACCAGATTCAAAATTAAGATATCAGGGAAAATGTGGGTACAACATTAGTACAAACCTTATCAAGAAACAAAAAATTAAATGTTCGGCCACATAAGCAGATTACAAACAGACAGTGCTTCTTAGAAATCAATGTTACTCCGATACAGTGAATACAAAGCATGAAGAAGCACACGAAAATGTGGACCACAGAGATAACAGAGGCGACAAAATATACAGTTTTTGAAGCAAAAACAAAAATCCTTGACAAAAGTTGCTTCTTATACTGATATTGCGAAGCAAAACGGTTTAAGGGAGAAGAAAATAAGAACAAACACAGCTGCCATTTTGACTTAAATGTTTTAGTTTTTTTTTTTTTATTGAAATGTTTGTTTAAGTTACTATAATACAAATATAATTGTCAAGATTGAGAAACATAATATGGAAATGAAAATAATATTGGTTAACATCATCAGCATCATTATCATTAGTCCTTGTCCGCTCCCAAGGGCACAAACGCCAGAGACAAAAAATACCCTCTAAATCCGATCTAGTGCATTTCTTTCCACATCAAATTAGTCATATGCCTAACTTTCAGATCTACCTCAAACGTTATTCACCATGTGTCACTGGTCTACCTTTCTTCTGATGTCCCTGTGGTATCCACTTTATTGCATATTTGAAATTGTATTTCCTGATGTGTTGCAGAAAAGTGTTTAAAAATTCAATATACCAATTTGAAAAATCAATGTATTTCGTTTCAGTTAATAACAGAGAACCAAATCATTTTCATGTGTATATCACCAATTGTGTATGCCCTTGTGTAAATTAGACGAGATTCGACAGTTCATCCCTTCAGTTCTTCCTTTGCGATCACATTCTGCTATAAGATTACTTCACTATACGTCATAAACATGTTGGTGCTCTTAAGGTCTTCCCCGATCTCGCATAGCTTGATATTAAAGTTTGTTCCTATGGGCCAGACTTCCATTGTTACGCCACTCAAAGTGTGGTAGTCTTGAAGAAAGTGTTCTGACTGATTTTGTGATTCAAATATCCACCATACCAATCTCTCCATCTGTTTATCAACACACCTGTCACAACTGTTGGTTTTTCAATTATTTTTTTCTATTTAGTTGTTTTCATGATGGTGAAGATGGTCTCCTTCAAGGTTGATGGAACTTGGCCTGTTTTCCAGTTCTGGTTAAAAATGGTGAAAAAAGTTTTGGTAAGAGAACCAAGATTCGTTAACAAGGGATTCGTTAAAGATGTCTTCCCTCTGTGACAGTGTTATCCTTGAGCTTTTTAATTTGGTTTTCTAGTTCCTGTAAGGTAAACTTTTCCAACATGTATTCTGTTGGGGTTGTGGAATTTAGGCTTTTCAGTAGAGAACTGGACACATTTTTAATTAGTTTTTTTGTTAAACTCCCATTCTGAATTTGAACTTTGATTTATGATTTGTAGGTTTTAACTTGTAGGTGTACTGCTACACTAGCGGTGATAAAACATAAGTTTGTTTGTAGCACAGTTTGATCCTTTCTTTCCTGTGACAATTTAGATTGTTAGTGAGCTTTTTAAATCGTTGTGTGTCTTTCTCTTGGTTGAGCTCGCATTTTTCTTATTTTCTTTGATAAAAATCCACTTTGTTTAGTTGTTTAGGATAACATTTTCATCTTTAGGATCTGTTTTCATGTTTTCCATTTTGAATTCTGAATTGAACGTTGAACTCTTCCACGATAAGAGATCAAGAAAAAGTCGATTATCTTCGTTATTTCGATAAATGGCAGCTCCCTCTAGTAAAAGATACTAACAAAACACACTTATAAACACTTATGAACATTCAATGAAAACACACACACAGAGAAACAGTTACTAATAACCAGACACTAACAAGCATACAATAGAAAACACACACACACACACAGAGAGACAGTTGCTAATAACCATACACTAACAAACACACAATAGAAAACACACACACAGAGAGAGACAGTTACTAATAACCATACTCTAACAAAAACACAAAGAATGTTTAATAAACTTTAACTACCAACAAACAAAACTAACGACAAACAAAAATACTATTAAACAAATGCAATAAATAAAAGAACAAACAAGCAAAATGTACTCAAAACGTAAATAACAAACACACCTGAACAAACACACGCAAGAAACAAATACAAAACAACAATTAACCATCACAAAAACAAGCACTCGTAATAGCAATTAAAAGACATTAACTTCATTCAATTTAAAGTAACACTAAGTACAGTAAACAATACCAACAAACACTAACATATATCGTTACATGACAAACTAGACATACACACTTAAACCATATACTAGTAAGCACATACAAACAAATACATGCTACAAACACATACATACAAACACCAATATAAGAAAGAAGTGTTCTCTATGAATATACATAAACTATACAGACACACACTTAAACATATCTACACATAAAACAAATAGAAGAAAGTTCTTTATGAATGTACAAAAACTATAAGCAGACACACATAAACATATACTAGTAAACACATACAAACAAAAAAGAAAAAGTTCTGCCATGAATGTACATAAACTATAAGCAGACACAACATAAACATATACTAGTAACACATAACAAATAGAAGAAGAGTTCTTGTTGCATGAATGAATAAACTATAACAGATACACCTTAAAACATATACTATAAGCACACAAACATAATGCTGAACAATATATACAAACAAATACATGCTACAAACACATAATCAAACACACAAACAACTAGAAAGAAGTTTCTACATGAATGACAAAACTAAAGCAGACACACACTTAAAACATATACTAGTAAGCACATACAAACAAATACATGCTACAAACACATACATACAAACACCAATATAAGAAAGAAGTTCTTGCTTACATGAATATACATAAACTATAAGCAGCCAATGAGATTCTTGTTTGATACAAAATACAATAATATAAATAATATATTCCAGTATTCTACAGAATACAAACATGTTGGGAAGTGATAGAGAAAGTACATAGAACAGTTACAACTATCAATGTTTCATGTAGACAAGTCTAGTATATTACAGTAATACTGTTTGCTCTTCTTGTTTCCCAGGATAAAATAAAACAGACTCGCACAGACAAGTTATAATAAGACATACAGTGTGAAGAAACAACAAAACAACATATTGATTTCTTTCTTAATTTGTTTTAAAATATGTTTTGTTTCTGTCTCTGTTAGTTTTCTCAGATCCAAGTAATAAATGTATAAACTGTTATCAGATTAAAATTATCAAGTAAATATTTAGAATATTGTATTTTATGTTATGATTATTTTCTTGTCCCCTCACACAAACAACGAATTGTTTCCAATTTATTTCATAATTCTATTTGTCTATGTTCGCCTTAAATGTTTCCTCCTTCTTCTAGTTAGAACAAGATAGTAAACATTCGATGTTTCAAATTATCTATCGATCAATTATTGTTTATTATTTCTTTCCACAAACTAAACTATGCTCTTTGAGAATATAAATGTTTATCTTTAGCGATTTCGTGAATGTTCTTGCACTTGCTTTGACCTTTATCTTACAGATAGAAAACTCATAAATTAAATGTGAATGTCTTTTGTTGGAATTATAGTTACATTTTACAAGAAGAAAATAATTATTCTTCAAAGAAAGAATAAAGTATTCAGTACACTAAACAATAATAGCTCAGTTGAAGACAACAATAAAAAGGCTAAATATTGTACAAATCATTATTCATACATCAAACAGAATTGTTGTTTTTTACATTCCCATTTTCTATTTCATAAATTTATTGTGTCTTCAAGTTTTTAGAAACCTCTGACAATCAGTCAACTTTCTAAATCTCATTTTGTTACAACATTTACATTTTGTTTCTGAACAAAGTCAAACATGTTTATTATAACTGTTAGTAACAACTTCCATTTTGTCATTGTTTTTGTCGATAAGTTTTGTGAACGACGATAATGCTGATAACTTCATCTTTTTTTACTTTCATTCTTTTTATTGTCGTCAAATTCTCAGTTAAAATTGAAAATCTTCATCTTTACTGGCAAATATAAATCATGATGTAACTCTGTAAATATTTTACTTCACAACTTAAAGCTAGGAGTGGTACATATATTTTACTTTACAACTCAAAGCTAGAATTAGAACATATATTTTACTTCACAACACAAAGCTAGGAGTGGTACATATATTTTACTTTACAACTCAAAGCAAGGAGTGGAACATATATATTGTATGAAGTCAATTTCTTGTAGAAAGAAAATCATTTGTACAAAATAAATATGTTTTCGAACATTACGACAGTGACAACTAAAATTCTCAACACTCAACTTCAAATACTATTACAAATTCAGAAAATAGAACAAATATTTCACTACATGATATTTCCATGGTTAAGTTGTGTAGGAATAGTTGGTAACGCCATCAGTATTGTCTTACTGTCTCGTAAGGGTTTCAACAAATCTTCAAACTTACTTCTTCTTATTTTCTCTGTCTCTGATGTCTTGCAGCTTGTTGGTATCCTGAATGTTTCTACCTATATTATGCTTCAAAGCGATTTACATTTTTTTATCTTCTCTGAAGTTATTAATTATATATTTTATATCACGCACATGATATTTAGTTTCCTTTACCATACTGGGGCGTATTTCTCTCTGATAATTCCTGCCTTGATAACTATAGAGCGTTTAGTTGTCATATTTTTCCCCCTCAAAATCAACATTGTCAAACCCTGGCAAATCTTGTTTGTTATTTCTTGTATTATGATTCTAGTTATCTTTTATTATGTATATGAGTCAATACTTATACTGGAATTTACACAATTGATACTGCAAGGTAGTCCTGTTGGTATATTTCGTCCTACCGAACGGTACTACCAGGATATGAGTAGCGGTATGTACTATTTGATGGAAGATCTCAGTAATTATTCATCATCGATATTACCAATTAGTATAGTAACTATCGGTTCAGTTATAATTGGAGTACAAATCAAATGTATAACTAGCCGGAGAAGACGACTAACATCCAGGGCAGTCACTCCCAGAAACAAGTTATACTCCCAGAAAAGAATATCAAAAACTACCAAAACTTTATTCTCTATTTGCGTTTTCTACATTTTGTGTAGTGGACTTGCTTGCATAGCTATTAAACTTAATAGTTTAGTAGTTACAATAGACATTCTCACACGCATTGTAATTTTAAGAATTGCAACCACCATTCAGTGTCTCAACGCTATTGGTAACTTTATTATTTATGTTGGTCTTAACAACACCTTTAAGTACACGGACATCAAAATATGCTGTTTGTACACGAACAATCTTTAGTAATATCATGCATTACTTATCCAATAATTATTATTCAACTTGTTGGAATGCAATCTATTTCTATCGGTACGTGAACATTGCAAATAAGAAGTTTATAATATTTGATTAATGGTTGGTTTTATCTTCGTTTGTTATCTTGTTTGTTATATATTATCATTTCAAAATACAGGAACAATCTTTGAAATAATAAAAAAGTGTCTGCAATCTTACATCAAAATTACATTTCACAACATTTGACATGTTGATATATGTGACGTTGAGGTATTGTGCTTGTCTCAAGCTTGGAAAACATTTCGTTTGAGTCCGTCGTGAAGTGATATTGCTATTGTCCCTCGTTTCTATTCTAAATGTAAGTAGATGAGATCGAGATCATAGTTTTATCGGGGACATGTGATTAAAAATGTATTTGCCGTGTTCAAATTGCTAAATTAAAAACTCGTGGTGCCGCCATTTTTTAAAGAATAAGCTGAAAAAATCTGCAGAGTGACATGATCTCCGAGTGATATGTCTCACCATCAGCTCCATGGAAAAATGATAAATAGAACATACACACCAGACTAAAGCATACACGTCTAAATCATAAAGTAAATGAAATACGAAAGACATACTCAAACAAATTAAAGTATAACTCCCAGTTGCGGCTCGTGGTTATTTTTGTTGGTGGTGACAGACACATATTTTCGTAAAAATGATAGTTTTTGGGTTAGGTCATACTTTAGTATGTATTATTATTTGTAATTCCGGTAAGTTATTCCTCCTTTCCGGTAAGTTATTCCTCCTTTACTAGAATGATCTGGGACCACAGGTGCACACAACAAAAAGGGACAACTCATCGCCAGGGTCAGTGAGCTGGCACTGATTAAGACCATACACAACCTTCTCGTGGTGACACTGTAAAACAATAGAAGATTCTGTCTAACATAGTGAGTTGGGATCGAGAGAGAGCTACTCTGGTATAGGTAGTAGAGCAAGCACAGACACGTTCTCATGACCTCAATAGTGAGTGAGTGCACGCATCTTTTTTTTTTTTTCCGATCCAGAAGCACTTGAGCTGAAAGTTCTTCGGCTCGGTGTCATGGACATCGTAACCCTTCGGCTCGGTGCCACGAACACCGTAAATCTGGGAAACCTGTAGCTTTTCTGCCAGTCCGCGGAGTTGAACCCGCACTTACAGAGGACTAGTCACCCATAGTCCAACGCGCTACGAACACGCTGGGCACGCGGGTAGAACCGGAATATCTTGGATGGGTCAGGCCGAGGACTGTATTCAACAGGTATGTTCACTTGAAGATATTGAATCCGATGAAGAATGGATACCAATGCCAACAGGAATCATTACATCAATTTCATTGGCCCTTACTGGAAGAATATGTGTAACAGTTCTATTGTTACTAGCAGAGGTCAGTTGTCAGGAAGACAACCTTTTTACTTGGTGTCCTTGAATTAGAATTAGAATTAGAATTTCCTATTTACCAGTCCAGTTACTGACCAGTGAGTACTCCACCTTGAGAATGTTTTTTGTGTAACATATTTATACTACTTTTCTTTTGAGAGAGAGAAAACCAGAACGTTTAACAGTGATTGAAATGATCTGCTAGAAAACGCTTGGAGTCAAAGAGAGTGTGGTGAACTAACTGGAGATGCTGACTAGTTCGTTTAAATACACTGCCATTAACAGAGAAGACCAGATGACTGACGCCTAGCTGACCGATGACCAGAGCCTGAAGATCAGAGCAGCAGATGAACAAGTGTCGCGCTGACTGGAAAGCCTAGCTGTCCGAGGCCGAGACGAGAACAGATAAATGCCAGAAGCCTCCTATGTTCCCAGATATTGAAGAGAAAAGGGAAACGACCTTAGTATGGTGTAATCTAAACGACAGGTAATAAACAGTTACGAATTAATGAACTATTCTATATTGTGGATTGAATCCCATATAGGGCTATCGGCGGAGAAAATTAACTTTGACATAAATTAGGTGAGAACAGAGATAGACAGAATATTTCGAAGAATTCAGGGATCTTGACAGTCCCAGTCTTGTTATTCTATTCAAGTCGAAAAGGAGAGTAGGAAAAGACTTGTCCCTGCTTTATATATATATTGTGGTAAATTGGTTTACCATATTTTACTAATTACTCTCAGAACAAGAAATACATATTCCTAGTGATTAAATAGACCTATGAAATATTCTAATAAGTTGCCTGTTGTTAAATTTTTTTCTGTGTCTTGGTGTTGTGACGTGTAACCAGATGTTAAAAAGTTAGAGTGTTGATATAGATATCGAGTCTGAACCATCCCCAGCTTATTAATTTACCTGGGACCTTGAAAGGGAAACTGCTAAAGCGTCTTTTTGGGCAAAAGGCCAGGTTAGATGAGTTGCCCGGGAATGTGTACTAGTCATTATATAGATTATAGGTCAAATAGTTATTAGTGGGTTTTTGGGTAATGATAAATTCCAAATATCAACTGTAAATTAGGTAAAACAGGGGCTGTGAATTTTGAACTGTAGGAAAAAGAAAAGTTTTTTGGGAGATTGAAATTAACAAATTGTTTTTGCAAGAACAAAATTTTGGTATATTAATAACACTATTGCAGCTCGGTTTGGTGAAATAATTGTTAAATTCTTTTTATATTGTAAAATTTTGAAAATTTTAGGGGGGGAAAGCATGGCCCCAATTTAACCCAATTGACATCGATACTTACCATGGATCTGGGGAGAATACAGGCTAAAATGGTCAGATCCCCTTTTTGTTCGGGGGAAACCCATGAAATAAAGGGATGCTAACAAATAAAAAAATGTGCATATGGATCTGCTATTAATCTAGAATTAAAGTGCGCAAACAAGCACCGGAAATTTTTTTACATTAAACTTGGGTTAGAAATGTATCCATTGGAACATGGGTAGAATGCAGGGGGGAACCTTGAATAGATATTCGGACGATGCGGATTGTAGGACGGCAATGGTGAGGCTAAAGAAACGGGGAAGTCAGACACAGAAACATCCAGCGTTCGCCAATGGATCGGATATTGGCGGTGCCTTTTCCCGTCAGGTTACAGGGGGGGCACGACCAGACAGTTAATTGATATCTTTTCAAACGGGTTAAGTGATTACAATTTTAAAGGGGCTGATAGAAATAACTTCAAAAAACTGAAGATTAAAGGTTTGCCATTCGAGGAACGATTCTAAGGGTTGTTCAAAATTCCCCAAACCACCCCCCCAATTTGACAGATGAACTGGGAAGTGGGCCCAATGGGGAAACAGACAGGTTTGGAAGGGGCCCCGAAAACAACAGAAGACATGTACAAGTTGGGGAAGAGGGAGATGTTTTTGTGTCATCAGACGGGACACGTAGCTAGTAGTTGTAAAAACAAAAGGCATTAAAGTTGGGACGAAGGAGTTGTTACGGTGTCATCAGACGGACACGTGCTGTAGTTGTAGAAGAAGGAAGGATGAATGGACCAGGTTTTCGGGCGTCAAGGATTCATCTGCCCCCTGTGAGGTAACGAACTCAGGCAAAAATTTTGGGGTTTGATGGATTTAATCAAAGAACATCCATTTTGGGGACCCTAGTTTTTGTTGGGTTAGATTGGGCAAGCAGGAAACTTTAGTAGATCCCGGGCATGTAGCCTCTTAGGGCCCCTTTGACCCTTGGGGGCCCATTTAGGTTAGATATAAGGGGGGTGAGACTCAGTCGTCTCAGGAAACTCTGGGCCCGGGGTTTTCCCAAATTAGGATAAGACGGGGAATACCAAAATCCGGGTTTTAATAGCACAGAATACAACAGAAGGGTGTTGGGGAGGGTTTTTTAAAATAGACAGGGGCTAAATTTAATCTCAAAAACTTAGGATAGGAAAGGAATATAAGATCTGGGGAAGATGAATGGGGTATATGAGGGTGGCAAGAGGTGTTAGTGAAACCACACCTGTAATTTAATATTTGGTAGCTGGGAAATGGGGTCAAGGGGACAGGTAGGAAAACCGCCCTGAAAACCATGCCATAAGGGGAGCCAGGATTGTAGTGCAAGGGAAAGTTAGGCTAGATGAAGAAACCTTGTCTATAATGGTAATAAATGAAACCACCAAGGCTATTAGGCTGAAGGGGATTAAACTGGGGAAGCCGTTGGGGGGGAGAACGAGGGGAGAAAAAGGTTGGATACCCAGTCGGGCGGGACGAAAAAGGTCCTTTGGGGAAGAAAGGATTTATGTTGAATGTGTTTAGAATAAAGAAGAACAATACGGGGACCCATCAAAACTATCGAGATCTTAAGGAACTCAGCAGGTAAAATCCAGTTAAAATTTTGATCAAAAGAAAGGGGGCAATGTTTAGTTGGAGGCAGGAAAAATAAAACTTTTTGAAAATCTAGTCAGGAGAAAAAAAGGATAGCTGCTCAAGAAGGAAAAGGGTTTGCTGACAGAGGAAAAATCACAAGACTTCAGTGGGGGAGACCGGTGTAATAAACACCATCCCAGAAGGTCGAAATTCGATAATAAGTGAGAAAGGTTATGGGAAAAGAAACACCCGGCTCGTATCAAATAAAACACCAGCCGGGGGGCCGAGTTGAAAACCCCCTCCCGGGGAGGCAGACGGCAAAGATAACTAAACCCCATCTTAGGGGGGGAAGACATGCCTAGCCATGGAATGTTACCTGCCCACCCCAGCCAATGTTCCCCTACCATGCGAATTTTCCCCCTAATGCCAAGCCAATTTTACCTACCCAAAGCTAATTTATTCCAAACCATCTGAAAAAACCCCCCTACCATTTTGAAAATTTAAAAACCGAACCATCATGGAGAAAAAACCCAAATCAACTAATTTAGAGATATAATTGAAGAATTTAATTTTCTGTAAACAAAGGGGGGGTTTGACAGATAATGACAGATGAGATAGTGGTGAAAGAACCGAACCATAAAAAAGACAAGAAATTATGCCCCCGAAAAGGAAAGAGCAGAAAATCTTGGAAAATATAAAAGTGAGTCAGACCAAAAGTGTATTCAGTGAAAAATGCCCTCCTAGGCAGATTGCCGAGTTGAAAAAAGAGACTGGAAAGGAAAAGGGGATAGCCCAACCGGTGAAGGGTGATTTTTCCCCCCTGGCTAAAGTGCGATGACTCTTCGGCCCCCGGCTGAAAGTACATATCTTCGGCGGGGAAAGTGACAATCTTCATGGACAAAATCAGAAACTGATCTCGAGGTATAAAAAGAAAGAAAATCACTACGTCCGAAGAAAGAGATCAAAAGAAGTTTTCCCCAAAACTTGGATCAAGAAAACAAAGACTTTTAGCCCAGACGAAGGAAAAACTATTCGAGCAGGGCAAGGTGGGGGGCGGGAAAAAACTGAAGAAAGGATTTACCCCCAGAGCCATTTCGAAAAACTGAAAAAAAGGGCAATCTTCTAAATTTGATGCATAAATTTCGGGACAAGATCAGTTAGAAGAGCTATAAGGAAAGAGTTATAGATGCCCAGCCCCGGGGAAAGGATCACCTTAATAATTTTTATGATTAAATCGTGGGTTTCTGTGAAAAGGGTTGATCAGAAGATGTAAATTTTTTGAGTTTCTTATCTTAACCAATTTTCAATGAGCATTTTACCGGGTTAAATTTTTTGGTGACACTTAGTATTTTGTGAAAAAAAAACTGAGAAACCCGACCCAAAAATTGATTTTAGAGTTGTGTAAGGGAGAGGCTGAAATGGTGTGTTGGGAAGGTCATTAAAAAAATATGTTTGTTTTTTGGTTGGATATTAACTTGTCATTTTGGGATTTTTCATGTACCCAACTTGGGGGGAGAATCAACCAGTTTAACTGAAAACCCAGTTAAAACCCCAATTGAAGGGGGCGAGAATTACATAAAACCCCAAGTTTTTTACCATTATTCCCCTTTTAACTTTCACCCGGCGAAATTCCGCATTCAAACCGATTCTAATGGTAATTTTTTTTTCGTTTCGATGTAACTCTTTTTTTTTACTAATGTTTTCATTTAAAGGGATATTATAATATGTTCGGGGACATAAAATTGCTAAATGTCATTTTTTTTAAACAAAATTTTTGGATATTATTATTTTTATTTGCATGAATATAAAATTTAAACTTATTAATACCATGTAGTTAAATTAATGAATATGAAGAATTTTGTTTTGACTAGTATGCTAGATTCTGATATTGCCCTATGGGATTTATTTTTCTCCGTCAATTCCTCCCCGACAGGTCATTTAGGGGCTGATGGGTAACCAAGGTGACAACGGCTTTTGGGGGGGTAAATATTGTTTATAAATTATGTCATAATGCATGCTGATTTTCATGTAACGGACGGGAGAGGCAAGACAAAATTAAGTCTCTTCGTTAGAGTTGTGCATTAAGGGCCGGGGAATAGGATACCGGTTATATTGAGGCCCGAGTAGACGGCGGCCCGGGGTGTCCTCCCCCCCCATTTGGCTTGACCACCCCAAGGGGTTACAATTTCAAAAGGAAACAGGATGAAATGGAAAATTAAAAAAGGTGATTTTTTTTGGAATGGTTAATGTATGTAAAATTTGGTTGAATTTTTGATGATCTAGCAATGTAAATGATGTTTGTTATTTTAGAAGGGAAAATAAATTATGATGAATTTGTTTTTTTTTCCCAAATATATAGGTTTTAAAAACTTTTTCATGGGTTTTTATGTTGTAAATGGTTTGAACATTGTTATCTTGGACGGGATAGTTGGAAGTTGATTTTGGGAATTTTGGTGGTGTGGGGAAAAGGGAAGTTTAAAACTTTATGGATGAACTAAAGTTCTAGATACAGGGGGTTTTAACAGTTCTATTGTTCAGGAGGGGGTCGGTTGTCGGGGGAGAAACCCTTTACTTGCCTTAAATTAAATTAAAATTTCCTTTTAAAGTCCAGTTACTGCCCGGGGTACCCACGTTGAAAATGATTAAAGGGGGTTTAAGGGAAACGTGCCGGGGCGGGGGCCAGTTTTGGGGAGTTAACAAAATTAAGAAAGATAGATAAAAGGGAGGGCGCGGGAAGGTTGAACAGAACGTATCGAAAGTTTTTTTTGTGTAAAGATTGTCTACTTTTCTTTTGGAGAGAAAACCAGAACGTTTAACAGTGTTTGGGAAATGATCATAGAAACACTTGGGTCGAAGAGGTGGGGAATAACGGGAATGCTGACAGTTCTTTTAAATACACTGCCATTAAAGAAAAGCCCAGATGATACCCCTGCTGACCGACCCAGGCCTGAAGATCAAACTGAAAGAAGACCAGGCAGCAGATGAACAAGTGCCCGGCTGACGGGAAAGCCTACTAGCCGGGGCCGAGACGAGAACAGAAAAAGCCGGGCCTCCAATTTTCCCCAGATATTGAAAGGGGGGAACGACCTTAATAGGGTTTAACTGACAAAGGTAAAAACATTTAAAATTAATGAACTATTTTATTTGGATTGAATCCTTGGGGTCGGCGAAATTCTTTGATATAAATTAGGTAAAACAAGATAGACAGAATTTTCAGAAAAATTTGGATCGCGTGCCAGTCTTGTTATTCATTAAAGTCGACGGGGAGGGGGAGGAAATTGTACTTTTTTATATATTATTGTGGTGAATTGAGTGTTAATATCTTTACTAATTATCCCCGGAAAGAAAAAATTTTCCCTGTGATTAAATAACCTTAAATATTCTAATAAGTTGCCTGTTGAATTAATTTTGTTATACATGTGATCGTTGGTGTTGTGACGTGAACACAGATGTTAAGAGTGTTAGAACGTTGATAAAATATCAGTCTAGAGACCATCTCAGACTTTTTAATTTCCTGGGCCCTTTGCCGGGAAACTGCAAATATTTCCAACCAAAGAAATTCCCAGCCCTTCAGATGGCCAGACATGAAAAAGCTGCCCCCTGCAAAAAGATGGTATCTCTTAAACTCCTTCAGCATACAACCCCTGAGGCTAAATCCGCTGACAACAAATATCCTAAAGGAACATGCCCCTTTCAAAAAGGGGAAAAATTTTCACTTTCAGTGGATTCCATCTCACTGTGGCATTGCAGGCAATAGAGTGTTGATGTCTTTAAGAGGGCAGTGCCAAAGACAAATTCCAAACCCTTGTCTTTAAAGAAAAAAAACCCTCAAAAAAAATTCAGTAGACTGGAAGACAAACACTGGATATGATTAGGGAAAAGAACCCTTAAAGATAAAGAACAGAAGGTCATTTTTTTTTGACTACGCACCGGACACCAGACCAAAAAACCTTATATAGACTGGGGAATAATCAAAAAACTCTCTGCCATTTCGCAGGGGGAACGACCCCATAGCATATCCTGCAAGACTATCTCTCCTGGGGAGGGGGAAATCAACTGGGGCCCCAAACCAGTCGACCTGAAAACTAAGCGGGGAAACCGACGCCCCTGAAGCTGACGCCCAGTTGTTTTCCCACAGAAAAAGCGCAGACCAGAGTCGCTGAAGAAGAAAATTTTTTCAGCGATAAAGAATGCATACAAAAAACAAAAGGTCGTGGATGGAAGTTTAATTTCTGAGAACTTGTCTGAAAACGATGTAATCATTTATATAAAAGAAGGTTTCGAACTTCAAAGTTATTGGTTTCCTGCTCAAGTCTGGGGGGATGGGGAAGAGGATAGTGGTGGTTTTGCCGTGACTACAAGCAGTCCTTTATAAATCATGGCGAAACTAAATCGTGGTCAGACGGGAATCCATACTTTATCTATTATTTTTTTCCAAAACTCAATTAGTATAATCAGGAAATTAAATAGGCTGGGCTCGAATTTTTTGAGACGCTGAGGGGGTCTAGGCTGGAGACAATGGTTTGAGCCCTGGGAGGTCTAGGCTGTGGGACAATGGTTTGAGTCGTGAGAGGCTGGGCGGAGACAAGGGTTTTGAGTCCTGAGGAGGTCTGGCTGGAGACAATGGTTTGAGTCGCTGAGGGGGTTGGGGGCTGGGGAGACAATGGTTTGAGTCGCTGAGGAGGCAGGCTGAAAAAAATCAGTTTTTTTTTTTGTGCCAGGACAAGCGGGTGAAAGAAAAAGGGCAAGATGATTTTGCAGGTATGGCTGCTGTAAAATTGGGCTTGCAAGGGATATATTATATTATAATTTCACTAATGGAAAAAGGAGGGAAAAGTTTCAAAATAGATGTGAATCTAAAACACTAACCAGACTGCAAAAAACAAAGTAAAAGTGGTGTAGCTAGACAAGAGCACTACGCTGGTACCCAAAAAGAATAGTAAACCGACAAAGAACCTGTCGTTATCCACACCTACATACATACTAAAAAGGGAGATCGGAGACGTAGGGACCATTGCTTTGATGTGCGGGGATGATGATTTTAATTTAAACAAACTAAATATGGTTTGACCACGAAAGTAGATTACCGGGAACATTGCCCCAAGATCAATAATACCCCTACTGTGGAAAAAAAGAAAAAGGCCGTCAGCGAAAAGATGGATCTCAGAGATAACAGAGGCGCAAAAACACTTTTATGGGGTACACAGAAGTTCATTTAGAAATCTTTCTTCCCCTGGTCCCCTGACGCTCATAAACAAAACAGTATTAAAAATGATAAAAAAATATTCCGATATTTCTCTCATACTAACATATTTTACAGATTTTTTATTTTATTTTTATTATTTCTCCTCTTTTCCAAGTTGGACTTTCCCAAGTTGGATTTTCCCCGTTGGATTTTCCCCCGTTGGTTTCCCCCGGGGATTTTCCCCCGGGGATTTTCCCCCAAGTTGAATTTTCCCAAAATTGGATTTTCCCCCAAGTTTTTGTTTTGTTTACATGTATCGATATCACATAAATAATATTTCATGTCTCGGTTGGGCCTTTTCCCATGGGGTCTTCAAGAGTTTCCATACCGCTTTGTCCTGGGAAACTCGGTAAATCTTTCCATGGAAATGGCCGATTTTCTGGCCCCCAAAGAAAAAGTTTGCTAGGGTTTCACTAGGTGCCCAATCTTAAACCCTTTTTGCCTCCCATTTTAAACACTTTCCCCATTTTGCCTGTTTTGGTATTCTTTGAAATTTATTTAAAATGTAACATATCTCCATCTTCCTTTTATAACAGTTTTTTAGTAGTTGACTAGTTTCCCCACGTGTGCCCAACATATTTTATCTTCCCTTCTTATATCAGTTTTTGCTATGTTACTGACTTTCTTCTAAAAGGTCCCCAACATATCTCTATCTTCTCCTTCTTTTACATTTAACAAGGGGATGACATTTCTCGTCCCCAATGTTAATTAATTTTCCCAGACAGATATTTTAATTGGATTAAACTTTTTCTTTTTCTTTATTTTTTAACTGTCCAGCATATGTTGGGATTGATAAAAATTTGAATTGAAAATTTTGTAATTTATTTTTAAAACTATATAACCAGTTCCAATTTTATTTATTTTTAAAAGCTGATGTGCTTTGAAAATTTTTAATAATTTCATTTTAAAACACTTTTCAGTGCAATCAAAATTGCCCTAAATGGAGAACGCCTTTAATTTTACTTTTGTTCTAGGGTGATATCTGCATTACCCTGGGTGTCTTCAATAATTTGTCTTTTCATAGCTTATCTGCATAAATTTTTTGATGTTATAGATATCAAGTTGCCTGTTTGTCTTTATAAATTTTTTTTTTTTACTTAAAAATAATATCATCTAAATCCTAATCTTCTATTACTATTTTCTACCCAGACTTTCCCTTTTTGCATTAAAAATTTTCTTTCTTAGTCAATTGTCGCTTCAAACAATAGCGGAATATAATACATTGCACTCCGATTTCAATCATAAACCACTCACTGTATCCATCTTCTTGCGGACACACAAGGAACCATCATAGGGGCTCTTGATAATGTTTATTATTTTGTCTGGTATTCCATAAAGTTAATTGCATACCCTTTTCAGGACTTTGGAATCAACCCCATCTTTTAACCTCTTTTGATTTTTCAGACTTTTATTATTCGATTTTAATTGCTATCTAAAAAGGGAAAACGAAAAAGAAAAGTAAAGAACCCTTTCATACTTCTTGGTATATAGGTCAATACAGTGTTAACCCGTATTTTCTTGCCCTCGCACTAGGGGTGATGTGGTCAGCATCACGCCGGCTGCCTTTACTTTCCCAGGCATGTCTGGTCCCAGTTGAGGCTGGGTGGACATGAAACCACCCGGGTCGGGAAAAATTCACGCGCTTGCGGGAGCTGAACCCAGACCACCAGCCTTGAGAAGCGAGTTCACTAACAACTACGCTACAGCGGCTCTCTGGTGCCATCGTTTTTTTAAAAACCCCGGGGAAACGTTTTGCCCCCAAACTCGGTGTTAATAGACCGGGTCCATTTCCAAAAAATACAACAAATTCTGTTAGACTATCAAAGGCATTTAAAAAATCAAATCGATGAAATTTAATATAAGTGGTTTTGCTTCTCGTATGTTCCTCCAAGATTGGGTTTAGTGTAATTTTTGGTCAGCATTTATTTTTTGGCGAGGCTTCGTTTCTTCCCTCAAAACATATTCATGACAATGAGAGATAAGGAAGATAAAAAAGAGTGGAAAAGAGGAAAAAGGGAAAAAGAACGTGAAAGAGATGAAAGAAAAAAGGAGACAGAAAAAAAAAAGTCAGACATTCGAAAAGTAGGGAGGTACATGAAGACATGAAGAAAAAAAGAAATGACATCAAAATGTTTTGGAAAGGGACAGAAAAAGCCAAAGAGACAGGAAAGGGGAAGACTAAAAAAGGAGAACATAGAAAAAACAAGACAGATAGACGAAGGAGAGTCGAAGAGCAAAGAGATTAACAATGAAAAGGGAAGTTCTTGTGCCAACATATTTCTCCATTAGAAAAAATAAAATAGAGATATATTTTCAAACAACAGAATGAACAAACAATCAACAATTATCTTTGTTTCTTTTTTAACATTACAATGTTTGGTGTTACTTTATAACATTAAATGCGTTGGTTTTTCTTTTTTCATTCAATGTCGTTGGGGTTCTTTTTAACTTACAATTCGTTGGTGTTACTTTTTTAACATTACAATGTCGTTGGTGTTACTTTTTAAAATTCAATTCGTTGGTGTTCTTTTTAAAATTACAAGTCGTTTGTTCTTTCATAACATTACAATGTCGTTGGTGTTACTTTTAACATTACAATGTCGTTGGGGTTACTTTTATAACATTCAATGTCACTGTTGTTACTTTTTTTTAACATTACAATGTCGTTGGTGTTCTTTTTTAATTACAATTCGTTGGTGTTCTTTAAACATTACCATGTCGTTGGTGTTACTTTTTAAAAATTACAATTCGTTGGGGTTACTTTCATAACATTACAATGTCGTTGGTGTTACTTTCAAAATTTCAATGTCGTTGGTGTTACTTTATAACATTAAAAGTCGTTGGGGTTTCTTTTTTAACTTCAATTCGTTGGTGTTCTTTTAACATTCAATGTCGTTGGGGTTTTCTTTTATAACTTTTAAAAGTCGTTGGTGTTACTTTCATAACATTACAATGTCGTTGGTGTTACATAACATTAAAAGTCGTTGGGGTTAGTTTCATAAAACAATGTCGTTTGTGGGCTTTTATAACTTACAAGTCGTTGGTGTTACTTTTTTAACATTACAATGTCGTTTGTTACTTTCATAACATTACAATGTCGTTTGTTACTTTCATAACATTACAATGTCACTGTTTTACTTTTTTAAATTACAATGTCATTTGTTACTTTTTTAACGTTACAATGTCGTTTTGTTCTTTTATAACATTACAATGTCATTTTTCTTTTTTAAAATTACAATGTCGTTGGTGTTACTTTAAACATTACAATTCGTTGGTGTTTTTCATAACGTTACAATGTCGTTGGTTTACTTTTTTAACATTACAATGTCGTTTGTTATTTCATAACGTTACAATGTCGTTGGTGTTACTTTTTTAACGTTACAATTCGTTGGTTTACTTTTATAAATTTCAATGTCGTTGGTGTTCATAACATTACAATGTTTGGTTTACTTTTATAACATTAGAAATTTGTTTGGGGTTTCTTTATAACATTACAAGCGTTTTGTTATTTTATAACATTACAATGTGTTGGTGTTATTTCATAACGTTCAATGTCGTTTGTTTTTATAACGTTACAATGTCGTTGGTTTACTTTTTTAAATTTCAATGTCGTTGGTGTTCTTTTATAACTTACTGTCGTTGGTGTTACTTTTAACATTACAATGTCGTTTGGGGTTTCTTTATATCTCTACAATGTCGTTGGTGTTACTTTCATAACATTACAATGTCGTTGGTTTTTTATTCTCTACAATGTCACTGGTTTCTTTTTTAACATTACAATGTCGTTGGTTTACTTTTTTAACATTACAATGTCGTTGGTGTTCTTTTAACATTAAAAGTCGTTGGTGTTATTTTTTTTCCTCAATGTCCCGTTTTCTTTTATAACTTTCAAAATTGTTGGTGTTATTTTTTCAAAAATGTCGTTGGGTTTTTTTAACATTACAATTCATTTGTATTTTTTTAACATTACAATGTCGTTGGTGTTCATAACATTACAATGTCGTTGGTGTTACTTTATATCTCTACAATGTCACTGGGGTTCTTTTATAACATTACAATGTCGTTGGTGTTCTTTATAACATTACAATTCGTTGGTGTTACTTTTATAACATTACAATGTCGTTGGTGTTACTTTTTTCCCAATGTCACTTTTTCTTTTATAACATTTCAATGTCGGGGGTCTTTTATAAATTTCAAGTCGTTGGTGTTACTTTTTTAACTTCAATGCATTTTTCTTTTTTAACATTACAATGTCGTTGGGGTTATTTTATAACATTACAATGTCGTTGGGGTTTCATAACTTCAATGTCATTTTTTTACTTTTTAAAATTACAATTCGTTTGGGGTTACTTTTATAACGTTACAAATTTGTTTTTATTTCATAACGTTACAATGTCGTTGGGTTTTCGTTCATAACATTACAATGTCGTTGGGGTTTCTTTTAACATTACAATGTCGTTGGTGTTCTTTTATAACGTTACAATGTCGTTGGGGTTCTTTCATAACATTAAAATTTGTTGGTGTTACTTTTATAACATTACAATTCGTTGGTGTTATTTCATAACATTACAATTCGTTTGGGGTTACTTTCATAAATTACAATGTCGTTTGTTCTTTTAACTTTCATTGTTTGGGGTTCTTTTTTTAACATTCAATTCGTTTTGGGGTTCTTTTATCATTACAATTTGTTGGGTTTTTTATAACTTACAATGTCGTTGGTGTTACCATAACATTAAAAAGTCGTTGGTGTTCTTTATAACATTTCAATGTTTTGTTATTTCTACCATTACAATTCGTTGGTGTTCTTTTTTTAACATTACAATGTCGTTGGTGTTACTTTATAACATTAAAAGGTTGGGTTCTTTTATAACATTACAAGTCGTTTTTACTTTTATAACATTACAATGTCACGGTTCTTTTTTAACATTACAATTCCCTGTTTTCTTTTTTAACGTTACAATGTCGTTGGTTTACTTTTATTTAAAAGTCCGTTGTTCTTTTATAATATTACAATGTCGTTTGTTACTTTTTAACTTCAATGTCGTTGGTGTTACTTTTATAACGTTTCAATGTCGTTGGTTTACTTTTATAACATTACAATGTCGTTGGGGTTACTTTCTAACTTAAAAGTCGTTGGTTTCTTTATAACATTTGTCGTTGGTGTTCTTTATAAATTACAAAGTTTTGTTCTTTTATATCTCTACAATGTCACTGGTGTTACTTTTTTAACATTCAATGTCGTTGGTTTACTTTATAACATTACAATGTCGTTGGGGTTACTTTTTTATCTCTACAATGTCACTGGTGTTACTTTTATAACATTACAATGTCGTTGGTGTTCTTCATAACATTACAATGTTGGTTTCTTTTATAAAATTACAATGTCACTGTTTTACTTTTTAAAAATTACAATGTCGTTGGTGTTACTTTCATAACATTACAATGTCATTGGTGTTACTTTTATAACATTACAATGTCGTTGGTGTTCTTTATAACATTACAAGTCACTGTTTTACTTTTTTTAACTTTCAATGTCTTGGTGTTCTTTTTTAATTACAATGTCGTTGGTTTCTTTTTATTCTACAAGGTTTGGGGTTCCATAACATTACAATTCGTTGGTGTTACATTTATTTCTACAATGTCACTGGTGTTACTTTTATAACATTCAATGTCGTTGGTGTTACTTTTTTAACATTACAATGTCGTTGGTTTACTTTTATAACATTACAATGTCGTTGGTGTTACTTTTATAACGCTACAATGTCACTTTTTTATTTTTTTAACATTACAATATCGTTGGTGTTCTTTCAAAAATTACGATGTCGTTGGGTTTTTTTATAAAAAATTCCCGTTGTTCTTTTATAACATTACAATGTCGTTGGTTTACTTTTATAACATTACAATGTCGTTGGTTTAAATTTATATTCTACAATGTCAAATTTTACTTTTTTTAACATTACAATGTCGTTGGGGTTACTTTTTTTAACATTACAATGTCGTTGGTTTCTTTTTAACATTACAATTCGTTGGTGTTCTTTTATAACCCCACAATGTCCTTTTTTTCTTTATAACTTTCAATGCTTGGGGTTACTTTCATAACAACAATGTCGTTGGTGTTCATAACATTACAATGTCACTGTTTTACTTTTTTAAATTTCAATGTCGTTGGGATTTCAACATTACAAATTTGTTGGTTTACTTTTATAACATTCAATGTCCTGTTGTTACTTTTATAACATTACAATGTCGTTTGTTACTTTTATAACGTTACAATGTCGTTGGTGTTATTTTATAACGTTACAATGTCGTTGGTGTTACGTTCATAACATTACAATGTCGTTTGGGGTTACTTTCCAAAAATTAAAGTCGTTGGTTTCTTTTTTAACGTTCAAAGTCGTTGTTTTCTTTATAACGTTACAATGTCGTTGGTTTTTTCATAACATTACAATGTCGTTGGGATTTAAACATTACAATGCGTTGGTTTCTTTCAACATTCAATTCGTTGGTGTTCTTTCATAAATTACAATGTCGTTGGTGTTACTTTATAACATTACAATGTCGTTGGTGTTCTTTTTTAACATTACAATGTCGTTGGTGTTATTTTAAACATTACAATGTCGTTGGTTTTTTTATAACATTACAATGTCGTTGGGGTTACTTTCATAACATTACAATTCGTTGGGGTTTTTTATAACATTACAATGTCGTTGGGTTACTTTCATCCATTAAAACGTTGGGGTTACTTTTATAACTTCAATGTCGTTGGTGTTACTTTTCATTAAAAGTCGTTGGTGTTACTTTCTAACATTACAATGTCGTTTTTCTTTAAACATTACAATGTCCTTTTTCTTTTATAACATTAAATGTCACTTTTGTTCTTTTTTAACGTTACAATGTCGTTGGTGTTACTTTTATAACATTCCCTTTACTGTTACTTTTTTAATATTACAATGTCGTTGGGGTTACTTTCAAACATTACAATTGTTGGTGTTTTTAAACGTTACAATGTCGTTGGTGTTACTTTTTTAAAAATTACAATGTCGTTGGTGTTACTTTCATAATTAAATGTGTTTGGGGTTAAAACGTTAAAAGTCGTTGGTGTTTCTTTTATCTTAAATGTCGTTGGTGTTCTTTTTTAACATTACAATGTCGTTGGTGTTACTTTTATAACATTACAATGTCGTTGGTTTCTTTTTAACATTACAATGTCGTTGGTGTTACTTTCCTAACATTACAATGTCGTTGGGGTTCTTTTTAAAAGTTACAATGTCGTTGGTGTTCTTTTTTAACGTTACAATTCGTTGGTGTTACTTTAAACATTCAATTTTTGGGTTACTTTTTTAACATTAAAAGTCGTTGGTGTTCTTTTTTAAATTAAATGTCGTTGGGGTTTCTTTTTATCTCTACAATGTCACTGGTTTCTTTTATAACATTTTAAAATTTGTTGGTGTTCTTTTTTAAATTACAATGTCGTTGGTGTTACTTTTTTATTTTCAATTTGGTTTTTTAAAAAACATTACAATGTCGTTGGTGTTTTTCATAAATTACAATGTCGTTGGTGTTCTTTTTTTAACATTTCAATGTCACTGTTTTTTTTATAACATTACAATGTCGTTGGTGTTCTTTCAAAATTACAATGTCATTGGTGTTACTTTTATAACATTACAATGTCGTTGGTGTTACTTTATAACATTACAATTCACTGTTTTACTTTTTTAACATTACAATGTGTTTGGGGTTACTTTATAACGTTACAATGTCGTTTGGGTTTTTTCTAACGTTACAATGTCGTTGGTGTTTCGTTCATAACATTACAATGTCGTTGGTTTACTTTCATAACATTACAATGTCGTTGGTGTTCTTTTTTAACGTTACAATGTCGTTTGTTACTTTTTAAAGTTACAATGTCGTTTGTTCTTTTATCATTACAATTCGTTGGTTTTTATAACATTACAATGTTTGGTGTTCTTTCATAACATTTACAATGTCGTTGGTTTTTTCAAAAATTAATGTCGTTTGTTACTTTTTTTAACATTACAAGTCGTTGGGTTTTCTTTTTTAACAACAATGTTTTGTTACTTTTATAACATTAAATGTCGTTGGTGTTACTTTTATAACATTCTTCGTTGGTGTTTCTTTCATAAATTTCAATGTGTTGGTGTTCTTTAAAATTCAATGTGTTTTTCTTTCAAACCTACAATGTCGTTGGTGTTTTTTTTATAACATTTGTCGTTGGGGTTTTTAAATCATTTAAAAGTCGTTGGTTTCTTTTAAAAATTACAAGTCGTTGGTGTTATTTAAACATTACAAGTCACTGTTGTTACTTTATAACATTACAATGTCCCGGTTTTTTTTTAAACGTTACAAGTCGTTGGTGTTCTTTTAAACATACAATGTCACGTTTTTCTTTTATAATATTAAATGTCGTTGGGGCTTTTAAACATTCAATTCGTTGGTTTATTTAACGTTACAATTCGTTGGGGTTACTTTTATAAATTAAAATGTCGTTTGGGTTCTTTATAACGTTACAATGTCGTTTGGGGTTTCTTTTTTAACGTTACAATGTCGTTGGACTTTTATAAATTTCAATGTCGTTGGTGTTATTTATAACATTAAATGTCGTTGGGGGGGTTTCTTTTATAAATTACAATGTCGTTTGTTACTTTTTTAACAACAATGTCGTTGGGGTTTTCTTTCATAAATTAAAGTCGTTTGTTTTTTAAACGTTTCAATTCGTTGTTCTTTTAAACGTTACAATGTCTTGGTTTACTTTATAAATTTAAAAGTCTTGTTTTTTTTATAAATTTCAATGTCGTTTTTATTTTTTTAACATTACAATGTCGGGTTTCTTTTTTATCTACAATGTCCCGGTGTTACTTTTAAATTACAATGTCGTTGGGGTTACTTTTTTAAAATTACAATGTGTTGGTGTTACTTTTTTTATCTCTAATGTCACGGTGTTCTTTTAAATTCAATTCGTTTGGGGTTTTCTTTCAAACTTTCAATGTCGTTTGGGGTTCTTTATAAATTCAATGTCTTTTTCTTTTAAATTATTGTTTGTTATTTTAACATACAAGTTTGGTTTTTACTTTATAACATTACAATTGTTGGTGTTCTTTTTTAACATTCAATGTCATGTTGTTACTTTTTTTTAAAAAAATGTCGTTGGGTTTTTTAACGTTAAATGCCTTTTTTTTATAACATTTAAAAGTCTTTGGGGTTACTTTATAACGTTACAATGTCGTTTGTTCTTTTATAAAATTACCCGTCGTTGGTGTTACTTTCTAAATCAATGTCGTTGGTGTTACTTTAAACATTTCAATGTCGTTGGTGTTCTTTTCTAAAATTACAATGTCGTTTGTTACTTTTAAAATTACAAGTCTTTTGGGGTTACTTTTTTAACATTAAAATCGTGGGATTTCATAAATTTTAATGTCTTTTGTTACTTTTAAAATTACAATGTCGTTTTTTACTTTTTTAACTTTCAATGTCGTTGGTTTACTTTTAAAAATACAATGTCACTTTTTTACTTTTTTAACATTACAAGTCTTTTCTTTTATAACGTTCAATGTCGTTGGTTTTTTTTTATAACTTTCAATGTCCCTTTTTTATTTTTTTAATATTTAAAAGTCGTTGGTTTCTTTTTTAAAATTAAATTTGTTTTTACTTTTTTTAACTTAGAAGTCGTTGGGTTACTTTTATAACATTAAATGTCTTGTTTCTTTCTAACATTACAATGTCGTTGGTGTTACTTTTATAACGTTACAATGTCGTTGGTGTTACTTTTTTAACGTTACAAAGTCGTTGGTGTTACTTTTTTAAAAATTCAATGTCGTTGGTGTTACTTTTTTTAACATTCAAGTCGTTGGTTTACTTTTTAACATTACAATGTCGTTGGTGTTTCTTTTTTATCTCTAAATGTGTTGGTTTTTTTCTAACATTACAAGTCGTTTGTTCATTTTTATTTTACAATGTCATGGTTTTATTTTTTTAAATTACAATGTCTTTTTTCTTATAACATTACAATGTCGTTGGGGTTACTTTCATAACATTAAAGTGTTGGTTTCTTTCCTTTAAAATTAAAAGTCGTTGGTTTTTTTTATAACTTTCAAGTCACTGTTGACTTTTTAAATTCAATGTCGTTGGTGTTCTTTTATAACAAAAATTCATTTGTTCTTTTTTAAAAATTAAAGTCGTTGGTGTTACTTTTTTTTAACATTACAATGTCACTTTGGGTTCTTTTTAAAAATTACAATGTCGGGTGTTCTTTTTAAAAGCGCGTTGGTGTTACAATTCTAAATGTCGTTGGTGTTACTTTCATAACATTCAATGTCGTTTTTACTTATTCCACAATGTCCTGGTGTTCCCAAATTTTCAATGTCGTTGGTTTACTTTTTTAAAAATTACAATGTCGTTGGTTTCTTTATAACATTTTAATGCGTTGGGGTTACTTTTATAACCCCAATTCCTGTTTATTTTTTTAACATTTCAAAACGTTTGTTTCTTTAAACATTAATTCGTTGGGTTACTTTATAAATTAAAATTTATGTTTTACTTTTATAACTTTCAATGTCGTTTGTTACTTTATAAAATGTCGTTTGGGGTTACATTTATATCTCACAATGTCACTGGTGTTCATAAATTACAATTCGTTTTTCTTTTATAACATTAAAGTCGTTGGTGTTCTTATAACATTCAATTCGTTGGGTTTTTTATAACTAAATGTCACTGTTTTCTTTTTTAACATTTCAATGTCTTGGTTTACTTTCATAACTTTCAATGTCGTTGGGATTTTAAACATTAAATGTATTTATTTTTTAAAAATTTCAATGTCGTTTGTTCTTAAAAATTACAATGTCGTTGGTGTTACTTTTATAACATTCAATGTCGTTGTTACTTTTTTAACATTACAATGTCGTTTTCTTTTATAACGTTACAATTCGTTGGGGTTACTTTCATAACGTTACAATGTCGTTGGTGTTACGTTCATAACATTACAATGTCGTTGGTGTTACTTTCATAACATTACAATGTCGTTGGTGTTACTTTTTTAAATTACAATGTCGTTTGTTACTTTTAACGTTACAATGTCGTTGGTGTTTCTTTTATAACATTAAAAGTCTTGTTTTTTCATAACATTACAATGTCGTTTTGATTTAAACATTACAATGTCGTTGGGGTTTACTTTTTAACATTAAATGTCGTTGGTGTTACTTTTATAACATTACAATGTCGTTGGGTTTTCTTTTATAACATTACAATGTCGTTGGTGTTACTTTTATAACATTACAATGTCGTTGGTGTTACTTTTTTCTTCAATGTGTTGGTGTTCTTTTATAACATTAAAAGTCGTTGGTGTTCTTTTTAACTTCAATGTCGTTGGTGTTACTTTCCCATTTCAATGTCGTTGGTGTTCTTTTTTAAAATTACAATGTCTTGGTGTTACTTTTTTAACATTAAATTCGTTGGTGTTACTTTCATAACATTACAATGTCGTTGGGGTTCTTTTTAACATTACAATGTCCCGTTTTACTTTTTAACATTACAATTCACGTTGTTAATAACGTTACAATGCGTTGGTGTTCTTTATAACATTACAATGTCACTGTTTTCTTTATAATATTCAACGTTGGTGTTTTTTTAAAAATTCAATGTCGTTGGTTTTCTTTCCTTAAGTTCAATTCGTTGGTGTTCTTTTTTTTTAAAAAAAGTCGTTGGTGTTACTTTTATAACGTTACAAGTCGTTGGGGTTTTTTTTAACGTTCAATGTCGTTGGATTACTTTTTAAAAATTTCAATTCGTTGGTTCTTTTTTAAAAATCAATGTCGTTGGTTTCTTTTATAAAATTCAATGTCGTTGGTTTCTTTTTTAACATTACAATGTCGTTGGTCTTTCATAACATTACAAGTCGTTTTTACTTTCATAACGTTACAATGTCGTTGGTGTTACTTTTATAACGTTACAAGTCGTTTGGGGTTACTTTTTATAACAAAATGTCGTTGGGGTTCTTTTATAAAAAATGTGTTGGTGTTACTTTTTTAACATTACAATGTCGTTGGTGTTCTTTTTTATCTCTACAATGTCATGGTTTCTTTTATAACATTAAATGTCGTTGGGATTTATAACATTACAATGTCGTTGGTTTTTTTATATTTTCTGTCACTTTTTACTTTATAACATTACAATGTCTTGGGTTCTTTTATAACATTACAATGTCGTTGGTTTACTTTTCATTAAATTCACTGTTTTCTTTTTAACATTAAAATTTGTTGGTTTACTTTTAACATTACAATGTCATTGGTGTTACTTTTTTAACATTACAATGTCGTTGGGTTTTTTTTATAACATTCAATGCTGTTTTTTTTTTAAAATTCAATGTCGTTGGTGTTCTTTATAACGTTACTGTCGTTGGTGTTATTTTTAACGTTACAATGTCGTTGGTGTTCGTTCATAACATTCAATGTCGTTGGGTTCTTTCAAACATTACAATGTCGTTGGTGTTTCTTTTTAACGTTACAATTCGTTGGTGATTTTAACGTTACAATTGGTTGGTGCTTTCATAACATTCAATGTCGTTGGTTTACTTTCATACTTTAAAAGTCGTTGGTGCTTTCATAACATTACAATGTCGTTGGTGTTACTTTCATAACATTACAATGTCGTTGGTGTTACTTTTTTAACATTACAATGTCGTTGGTGTTCTTTTTTAACTACAATGTCGTTGGTTTATTTTATAACATTACAATGTCGTTGGGGTTCTTTTATAACATTACAAAGTCGTTGGTGTTCTTTCATAAACAATGTCGTTGGTGTTACTTTATCATTACAATGTCGTTGGTGTTCTTTCATACCATTTCAATGTCGTTGGTGTTACTTTTATAACAACAATGTCGTTGTTTCTTTTTTTAACATTACAATGTCGTTGGTGTTCTTTCTAAAATTACAATGTTTGGTGTTACTTTCATAACATTACAATGTCACTTTTTTCTTTTTTAACATTACAATGTCACTGTTGTTACTTTTTTTAACGTTACAATGTCGTTGGTGTTACTTTTTTAACATTACAATGTCCGTTTTCTTTTATAATATTTTAAAGTCGTTGGTGTTCTTTTATAACATTTCAATGTCGTTGGGGTTACTTCAAAAGTTACAATGTCGTTTTGGGGTTCTTTATAACATTTCAATGTCGTTGGGGTTTTTTAAAAAGTTAAAAGTCGTTGGGGTTTTCTTTTTTAACGTTACAATGTCGTTTGGGGTTACTTTTTTAACATTACAATTCGTTGGTGTTACTTTTTTAACATTACAATGTCGTTGGTGTTCTTTTATAACTTTCAATGTCGTTGGTTTCTTTTATAACATTACAATGCGTTTTTACTTTCAAAAAAATTTTGTCTTGGTGTTTCTTTAAATTACAATGTCTTGGTTTACTTTTTTTAATTACAATTCTTGGGGGTTCTTTTATAAAATTTAAATTTGTTTTTTTACTTTATAACATTACAATGCGTTGGGGTTACTTTATAACATTACAATGTGTTTGGGGTTATTTTATATCTCTAAAAGTCACTGGTGTTTCTTTTTTAACATTACAATGTCTTGGTGATTTTATAACATTACAATGTCGTTGGTGTTACTTTTATATCTACAATGTCACTGGTGTTCTTTTTTAACATTACAATTGTTGGGTTTTTTAAACATTAAAAGTCGTTTGTTACTTTATAACATTACAATGTCACTGTTGTTACTTTTATAACTTTCAATTCGTTGGGGTTATTTCTAACATTACAATGTCATTGGTGTTCTTTTTTAACATTACAATGTCGTTGGTGTTACTTTTATAACATTACAATGTCACTGTTGTTACTTTTATAACATTACAATGTCGTTGGGGACTTTTTTAACGTTACAATGTCACTTTGTTCTTTTATAACATTACAATGTCGTTTTTACTTTTTTAACGTTACAATGTCGTTTTTTTACCAACATTACCTTCGTTGGTGTTACTTTCATAACATTACAATTCGTTGGTGTTACTTCATAACATTCTGTCGTTGGTTTACTTTATAAATTACAATGTCGTTGGGTTACTTTTATAAATTACAATGTCGTTGGTGTTATTTTTAACATTTCAATTCTTTGGGGTTAGTTTCATAACATTACAATGTCGTTTTTTACTTTTATAACATTACAATGTCGTTGGTGTTACTTTTTTAACATTACAATGTCGTTGGGGTTACCAAAAAAATTTCAATGTGTTTGTTATTTCTAACTTACAATTCACTTTGTTCTTTTATAACTTAATTCCCGTTTTCTTTTTTAAAGTTTGTCGTTTTGGGGTTTTTTTAAATTTCAATGTCACTGTTGTTACTTTTATAACGTTAAATGTCGTTGGTGTTACTTTATAACATTACAATTCACTGTTTTACTTTTTTAAATTTCAATTCGTTGGTGTTTCTTTTTTAACATTACAATGGTTGGTTTACTTTTTTAACATTAAGTCGTTGGTTTTTTTATAACATTCAATGTCGTTGGTTTATTTCTAAATTAAATGTCGTTGGTTTATTTCAAAAGTTACAATGTTTTTTACTTTTTTAACGTTACAATGTTTTTTACTTTTTTAACATTCAATGTCGTTGGTTTTTTTATAACATTACAATGTCGTTGGTGTTACTTTTTTAACATTCAATGTCTTGGTGTTACTTTTATATCTCAAATGTCGTTTGTTCTTTCAAAAATTACAATGTCGTTGGTGTTACATTTTATCTCTCGTCACTGGGTTTTTTTTATAACATTACAATTCGTTGGTGTACTTTTTTTAACTTACAATGTCGTTGGTGTTACTTTTTTAAAAATTACAATGTCGTTGGTTTACTTTTATAACCACAATGTCACTGTTGTTCTTTTTTTAACATTACAATGTCGTTGGTGTTATTTTAAATTCAATTCGTTTTCTTTATAAATTACAATTCTGTTTTCTTTTTTAACATTACAAGTCGTTGGTGTTACTTTTTTTAACATTAAATGTCTTGGTGTTTTTATATCTCACAATGTCATGGTGTTCTTTTTTTAACATTACAATGTCGTTGGGTTACTTTTATAACATTAAATGTTTTGTTCTTCAAAAATTACAATGTGTTGGTGTTCTTTAAATAAATGTCACTGTTTTTATAACATTACAATGTCGTTGGTGTTACTTCCAACATTACAATGTCGTTGGTGTTATTTTAAACATTACAATGTCATTTTTACTTTTATAACATTACAATGTCGTTGGTGTTATTTTATAAAATTTCAATTCGTTGGTGTTCTTTTTTAACTTCAATGTCCTGTTGTTCTTTTTTAACATTACAATGCGTTGGGGCTTTTATAACTTACAATGTCGTTGGTGTTACTTTTAAACGTTACAATGTCGTTGGTGTTACTTTCATAACGTTCAATGTCGTTGGTGTTACTTTCAAACATTACAATGTCGTTTGGGATTTCATAACATTACAATGTCGTTGGTGTTCTTTCATCATTACAATTTTTTTTACTTTCAACATTAAAAGTCGTTGGGTTTTCTTTTTTAACATTACAATGTCGTTTGTTTCTTTTTTAACATTAAAAGTCGTTTTTTACTTTTTAACATTACAATGTCGTTGGTGTTTTTTATAACATTACAATTCGTTGGGGTTTCTTTCAAAAATTCAATGTCGTTTTTTTTTTATAACATTACAATGTCGTTGGTGTTACTTTCATACCATTACAATTGTTGGGGTTTTTATAACATTAAAGTCGTTGGTGTTCTTTTTAACATTACAATGTCGTTGGTTATTTCATAACATTCTGTCTTGGTGTTACTTTTTTATAACATTACAATGTCACTGTTGTTCTTTTTTTAACATTACAATGTCACTGTTGTTCTTTTTAACGTTACAAGTCGTTTTTTACTTTTTTAACTTTTAATGTCCCCTTTTTTTTATAAATTACAATGTCGTTGGGGTTCTTTTAACATTACAATGTCGTTGGTGTTACTTTTATAACGTTACAATGTCGTTGGTGTTCTTTTTATTTCAATGTCGTTGGTGTTACTTTCATAACTTACAATGTCGGTTTACTTTTTTAACGTTACAATTCGTTGGGGTTCTTTATAACATTACAATTCGTTTGTTACTTTTATAACATTACAAGTCGTTGGTGTTTTCTTTAAACATTCTGTCGTTGGTGTTACTTTAAAATTAAATGTGTTTGGGGTTTCTTTCATAACATTAAATTGTTGGTGTTACTTTCAAAAAGTTACAATGTCGTTGGTGTTATTTTATAACGTTAAAAGTCGTTGGTGTTCTTTATAAATTACAATGTCGTTTTGGGGACATAACATTACAACGTTTGTTACTTTATAACATTACAATGTCTTGGTTTACTTTTATATCCACAATGTCACTGGTGTTACTTTTATAACATTACAATGTCGTTAAATTTTTTATAACATTAAAAAGTCGTTGGGTTATTTTTTATCTCTACAATGTCATGGTGTTACTTTTTTTTAAAATTACAATGCTTGGGGTTTTCTTTTAACATTTCAATTCGTTGGTTTACTTTTATAACATTACAATTACTGTTTTCATAACATTACAATGTCGTTGGTTTCTTTTATAACATTACAATGTCGTTGGTGTTCTTTTTTAACATTACAATGTCGTTGGTGTTCTTTTTTAACATTTCAATGTCCTGTTGTTACTTTTTTAACATTCAAAGTCGTTGGTGTTACTTTTATAATTACAATGTCGTTGGTGTTACTTTTTTAAGTTCAATGTCGTTGGTGTTCTTTTAACATTACAATGTCGTTGGGGTTATTTCATAACATTAAATTTTTTGGTGTTCTTTATAACATTACAATGTCGTTGGTGTTACTTTCATATCTTACAAGCGTTGGTGTTCTTTTTTTAAAATTCAATGTCGTTGGTTTACTTTTATAAATTAAAAGTCCTGTTTTCTTTTATAACTTTAAAAATCGTTTTTTTTCAAAAGTTACAAAGTTGGTGTTCTTTATAACATTACAATGTCGTTGGTGTTATTTTATAACGTTACAATGTCGTTGGTTTATTTTTTAACGCAATGTCGTTGGTTTACTTTTTAAAATTAAAAGTCGTTGGTGTTACTTTTTTAACATTCAATGTCGTTGGTGTTTCTTTATAACATTAAAGTCGTTGGTGTTACTTTTTTAACATTAAAAGTCGTTGGTTTACTTTTTATAACATTACAATGTCGTTGGTGTTTTTCAAAATTACAATGTCGTTTGGGGTTTTTTTATCGTTAAGTCGTTGGTGTTACTTTTTAAATTCAATGTCGTTGGTGTTTCTTTTATAACATTTCAATGTCGTTTTTTACTTTTTTTTACAATGTCGTTGGTGTTTTTTATATTTTACAATGTCACTGGTGTTACATAACATTACAATGTCGTTGGGGTTTCTTTTTTAAATTAAAAGTCGTTGGTGTTCTTTTTTCTCCAATGTCACGGTTACTTTTATAACATTAAATGTCGCTTTTACTTTATAACATTCAATTTTTTGTTACTTTATAAATTTCAATGTCTTGATGTTTTTATATTTTCAATGTCACTGGTTTCTTTTATAATTTAAAAGTCTTTTTTACTTTTTTAAAAATTAAAAGTCGCTGGTGTTACTTTTTAACATTACAAACGTTGGTGATTTTATCATTACAAGTCGTTTGGGGTTCTTTTATAACATTACAATGTCGTTTGTTTTTTTTTAACATTACAATTGTTGGGGCTTTCTAACGTTACAATGTCGTTGGTGTTACTTTTTAAGTTAAATGTCGTTTTTTCTTTTATAACATTACAATGTCGTTGGTGTTACTTTTTAACTTACAATGTCGTTGGTGTTATTTTAAACATTACAATTCGTTGGTGTTACTTTATTCTCTAATGCCTGGGGTTTCATAATTCAATGTCGTTGGTGTTACTTTTTTAACATTCAATTCGTTTTGGGTTTCTTTATATCTCTACGTACGGGTTTCTTTTTTTCATTACAATGTCGTTGGTGTTACTTTTTTAACATTACAATGTCTTGGTGTTCTTTTTTAAATTTAAAAGCGTTGGGGTTTTTTATTCTCTACAATGTCCCTTTTTTTTGTTTTTTTTAAATTCAAATGTCTTGGTTTATTTTATAACATTCAATGTCGGGGGTTCTTTTTTAACATTTGTCGTTGGGGTTACTTTATAACATTACAAGTGTTTTTCTTTTATAACGTTTTCAATGTCGTTGTTCTTTTAAATTCAATTCGTTGGGACTTTTTTTTTTTCAATGTCGTTGGTTTTCTTTTATAACTTAAATGTTTGGTGTTCTTTATAACGTTACAATGCCCTTGGTTTTCTTTTTTAACTTCAATGTCGTTGGGGTTACTTTATCTTAAAATTTGTTTGTTACTTTTATATTACAATGTCCTGGTGGTTTCTTACTTCAAAGGGTTGGTTTTCAAACGTTTCAATGTCGTTGGTGGCTTTTTAAATTACAACGGGGTTTCTTTATAACTTAAATGTCTTGGGTTCTTTTATAACATTTAAACGGGTGTTACTTTTATCATTACAATGTCGTTGGTTTACTTTTTTACTTAAAAGTCCTGGTGTTACTTTTATAACCTTACAATGTCGTTGGTGTTACTTTTATAACATTACAATGTCGTTGGTGTTACTTTTTAAATTAAATGTCGTTTGTTCATAACTTACAAATTTTTGGTTTCTTTTTTAACATTACAATGTCGTTGGTGTTACTTTTATACCCTTACAATGTCGTTGGTGTTACTTTTTTAAAATTACAATGTCGTTGGTGTTACTTTATAACATTACAATGTCGTTGGGGTTCTTTTTTTAACTTACAATGTCGTTGGGGTTACTTTTTCAAAATGTCTTGGGGTTTCTTTTTTTAAGTTCAAGTCGTTGGTGGCTTTTTTTAACTTCAAGCGTTGGGGTTTCTTTTTAACTTTAAAACGTTGGGTCTTTTATATCTCTAAAAGTCACTGGTGTTCTTTTATAACTTAAATGTCGTTGGGGTTTCTTTTTTAAATTACAAACTTGGTTTCTTTTATACTTACAATGTCTTTTGTTCTTTATTCTTGGAATGTCACTGGTTTTCTTTTTAAATTTGTGTTGGGGTTACTTTTATTACTGCGGGTGTTACTTTTATTCTAAATGCCCGTTTTTTAACGTTATTTACTGCACTAAAATTCGCTGCCGCAATTTTTGTTTTTAAGGTTTAAGTTTTATTCCGAAAAAATCTTATCTCCAAAAAAAATAGGGGGTCCTTCGATAAGTCCTCCCCTGAACAACCTTTTCAAACACCGCTTACAACACACCACATCTTAACAAAATTAAAAAACAAATAAAATTTCAATAATAACTCTTTTCCCCAAAAAAAAATTAATCAATAAATATAGATGTGTTTGTTGAGCTATACAGAAATAAGTGGTCGTGCATACACACGCGCGCACACACACACACACACACACACAAACACAAACAGACACAAACAAACACACACACACCCATACACAAACACAAACTTTAAACAAACACATAATAACAAGTATCATATCAGTTACACACAAATCTATATTATTATATTAATTAAAAAATATAAATTATCAACTAACATGTGTATATAGACATTCCAGTATTTGTTATTTAATCGTATAGATGTACTTTGATTATACTATTAATATATTATCAATTGTTTAAGGAATATGACAGTTTAGCACTTTATGAAGCATCCATTGAAGTATGTATGATGTGACGGAGATGCCCAACTTGAGACGGTCGGCAGTTGCTCACTGACATTCTAAAATATCTCTGGTAGTCGCAAAAAAGCACTTTGCGCTCTCGTCTGCAACAATTGAGAAGGACGTATCTTCTTTTTCTTCTGCGATCAACTTTTGTTATGCGACTACACCGGTATGTGTCATAAACAGGGGGGTGCGCTTGAGGTCTTCACCGGTTCCCCATAGTTTGTCTTGTAGTGTTGTTTCTGTTGGCCATCATCTAATGTCCAAAGTCGAGTCAAGAAACATCACCGAAGTGGTCAGTGTTTATTTATCAAATACTCGTATTTAACCTTCCATACCCAAACTAGGCGATAGAGCAAAGACTGGTATATACAGTATTACATAAGAAGGGAAAAATTAATTATAAGATATGAAAAAACAACACTCAACGTTTCGGTGCTTAAGACCTTTATCAAGAACAGACAAAACAGAAAAAACTAAATTAACTAAAACATGACACTAACAAATGATCTGCATCAAAAGATACTGGCATACGTACCTGCATGGCCCTTGGTCAGCATCTCGTGAATGAAAGAATGGACAGGAAATAGGAAGACTATTAGGTTACTGATTGGCTGGCCAATCGGAAAGGGTCAGTGGCAGGTTACGTAAGATATTGTTTGTACAGGTGGGAACAAAGACCCACGTGGAAGAGCAGGAGAGGTAGGTGGAAGAAACGTCAGATAATAGCGTTAATGACCGACATAGCATACTGCTGTGTAAACACGTACACCCCCATACAACATGAGCCCTATTCGGCCAATATGGATTGCATACACTCCGATAACAAAGGCGGGTATGTACTCCAATGTTCCTGGGGACACTGTAAGTGTCCCACAGATATGTATACCCGACGATAACGTGCAGAAGATAAGTATGAAAGTAAGAAAATGGGATAGAACATGACACTAGAACGGGTCCCAGTGACTAAACTAGGAATGTCTCGACCACCGTTCACCAAGAACGACTCGAGCCCTACTTGGCTAATATGCATCCTGTGTGTCCCGGGAACGAACACAGGCAGAATCCAATGTCGTGTGGCTGGAACAGAGGGAGAGAAGTGTCAAAAGTGACACCCTAGAGTGTGAGCCGAATTCTGACGATGAATAGGGATGATAGTGTCATGTGATACTGCGTAGAAATGAATAAGAACAGGGAGGTGGCTGGAGAGTGGACAGACAGAAGAGGAAATGGTAGTGAGTCAATGGGTTTGTGGAGGGGGGTAGATGAAATAGAGAGAATGAAATAAGAAGAAAAAGGACCAGTGGGCATAGACACTACGCGTGCTGAAGTCGTACATTGATACCTTTGGGTGACACTACACCCAAACGGTCAATCAACCGACATTCCAATGATAACCTGCTGCTGTCATCGGAGGAGCACGACACAAGACCGGTGATAGAGACATCTGTCCTGCCGTGGTGGCAGGGGCCATTGAAATGGACAGCTACCGGGGTGGGTGCACTGTTAGAGATGTCCCGAAGGTGCTGAGCGAAGCGGTCACCAAGGCGCAAACCTGTCTCACCTATATATGCCATCCCACAGCGCTTGCAGAGAATAGCATAAATAAGGTTGGGAGACACAAGTGAAGCTTTGTCGGATAGTAAAGGAAGTGTTAGGGAAGGAGATAGTAGTGGCCTGGAAGACGTAAGGACAGGTGTAGCAACGGGACCTAGAGCACGTGACAGTCCCCACGTGTCCCCCAGAGGGGCGGAGCCTACTGCGTACCAGAAGGTCGCGTAGGTTCTGTCCTCCGGAAGGCCACCAGGGGAGGAGAGGAAAAGATCCGTGAGGAAGCTGGGTCTTCCCGGAAGATCCGCAGCTCACGGAGAAGGATACGGACAGCAGGGGCATTGTGGGGATGAAAGGTGAGCACCAATTTGGTACGGTCACAAGGGGGACGGGTAGAAGGGGAGAGAGCGGTGTGACGAGAGATAGGTAGGACACGACGAAGAGCGTTGATGAGAACCTCCTCAGGGTAAAGACGGCGTCGAAAGAAGTCGAGCATCTCTTGAGCACGGTGACGAAAATCAAGTAGCTGAGAGAAGGGTAGAGAGTTGCGACAAGCCAAAGGGTGTGATGATGTATATAGAAGGTAGTTATGAGAGTCAGTGGACTTATAGTAAACAGTGGTAAGGAGAGATGAGACACCGATGGAGACAGTGATGTCAAGGAAGTTTACTGACGTGAGAGAGAGATGGCAGAGGTAAACTTGATGGACGGGTGGAAGTCACTGACGAATCGAATAAACTGTAGCAAGTCACTTTCCGACATGTCCGTAACTCCCACTCCGTCATCAATGTATCGGCGGTACATGAAAGGTATATGGTCCAGATAACTCTGAAAGATGAGATGTTCCAAGTGGCCCATGAACAGGCAAGCATAACTGGGTCCCATCTTGGTGCCCATGGCAACGCCGCTAATCTGATCAAAGTATTCACCATTGAACTCGAAGGAATTTGTAGTAAGTACCAGTTCAGCTAAGCGAGTGAGAGTAGTAGTGGCAATAGAGGGATGGGGTCGCTGATCCAGGAAGAACTGGAGAGCAGCTAAGCCATCGCGATGGGGGATGGAGGTATAAAGGGAGCATACGTCCAACAGGAAGAGACGATAGGTGCGACCTGGGAGTAGGGAGGTCGAAAGAAAGGTAGATAAAGCATGTGTGGTGTCCTTTAGGAAGGACGGAAGTGTCTCCACCAAGGGTCGGAAAATGCCGTCAAGAAAGGCCGAAATCGATTCGGTGGGGCAGGAGCAAGCTGAAACAATGGGTCGGCCCGGGTTATTAGGCTTGTGGATCTTAGGAAGCAAGTAGAGACATGGATTGCCAAGATTGGCCTTCATGATACGAAGAGAATCTGCGCTGGGGGAAGATCGTTCTGTAGAATGAAAGTCTGGATGGTCTGGTGCACCAGATTATTGTGATGCGGTATTGCATCCACCAGACTAGGGCGGTATGAAGAAGTGTCAGAGAGTTGGAAGAAGCCTCCACGAATGTACAGGTCCTTCCGCCATAACAACGCACCACCCTTATCGGCAGAGTTTAAGACAATATCATCCCGAAAACGGAGACTGGTAAGAGCCCGGGACTCCGCTGGGTGATATTGGAACGCGAAGAGGGTGGTCGTAGACGTAGGATAGAGTGGAGAGTGTTGGAGATATAACGCTCCAGGGGTTCAGAGGGACGCAAAGAAGGAGGGGTCCAATCGTGTTTACGATGGGGTGAGCCAAAGAAAGGTTCGTCGACAGGGGGGGCAAGGAGGTGGTGGTTTATTGAAGAAGTGGTGCCGAATACGAAGCCCACGATGAAAGGCGTGAACGTCACTGATAAGGGTATATTTGTCCGAGGTTGGACGGAGAGGAATGAAGTTGAGACCTTTGCTGAGGATGGATATTTCATCAGCAGAGAGAGGAAGATCGGAGGATACACCTGACAAGGTGAGGAGATCCGGATGGTTTGCTCTATCGCCTATTTCCTCATTATTACCGCAGCCACCCTAACGATTTTCTCCAGATCTGATCTGATCCAGTCTGACTACCTCAGATTTGTTGATTTTCGTACATCGCATACCCAAACTACATACCAGTCTAAATCTGCACTGTACGGTTGCACAGTTCACACATTTCCTATGACAGTATTATCTACCACACGTTAGGAATTCTCATACTCTTAGAAACTGAGAACAACATTCACGTCATGATGTATACCTTTCTTGGTCACGTTCTGTTTTACTGTGTTAAATAAGCACCACGACACAAGAAATATGTATTTGATCAGAGCTTTGTATGTGCAAGCACATTAATAACAATGACATTGATTGTCATATAAACATCTTTTTTCTACATTGATGGAATAGCAATCCCTATCAATGTTAACTTTCACTCACGATTACTTCCATTATTTACACAAGTTCCACCCGAGTGGTTACCGGGGCCAAATTTGAGGTGTAAAGAATAGAACCACTGTTACCTGCCACGCATGTCGTAAGAGGCGACTGATGAGGTTTGGCTGAAATCGGAACCACGTGTCCTAAACGTGTATAATTCAATGCGTTTAAGGGCCTACCAAACCAATGTGCAACGTAAATACGTTCTTGGCAAAGATCAAACATATCACAGAGTGATTAAAATTGGTCGTAAAGAACGAACGCAAAGAAGAGAAGAAGAAAAGTAAACACTAATTTTACGACATGAAATATCAAATTACTTATTGATTGATTTCATCATTTCTTTGATAACACGTGACATCTTTTCACATTGTCGCTTTTTCTTAATTCATAGAGAATCATATTTTACAAATGTTACGATTAAAACATTGTGATACAGACAACTCGCCCGTGTGCTGCCGGGGCTCGCAAGAGGAGCAAAGAGTAGCGGCACTGCGACCTACAAGGCATGTCGTAAGAGACGACTAAGGTGGGGTTTGGCGTAGGGCTGGCTACCCTATCCAGTAGAAAATTTTAGCCACAAATCCAACCAACCATGAACAAGTCACATAAAAATAAAATAAAAACTGTGCCAACAAGAGAAAAGGAAGCTCTTCTAGAAGAGGCATGGCGATGCAGAGAAGCGCAAGGAGTCTACACCGCAGATTATCTTCCTTTCACCTAGGAAAGCTCCAGAATTGGCACCTGGAATGTTAGAAGTATGTATGAAATGGGAAAGACAGCACAGGTTGTATATGAGATGAAATTTCAAGGGATTGGCATCTTGGGATTATGTGAATCTAGGTGGAATGGTGCAGGCAAACAACGTCTAAACACAGGAGAAACGATGCTGTTCTCAGGCCATATGGAAGAAAATGCCCCCATAGTGAAGGAGTGGCTTTAATGCTATCTAAAGAAGCGGAGAAGGCACTAATAAAATGGGAAGCAGTGAGTCCTAGGATAATCACAGCAACATTCAGAACCACCAAAAGAAAGTATTCTTGAATGTGACCCAGTGTTATGCACCTACCAACGATAAAGAGGAAAAAGTAAAGAGGAATTTTACATAAAACTTCAAAATACTATAGGTAATCAGAGAAATGGAACATCAAAATTCTGATGGGTGACCTCAATGCCAAAATAGGATCGGACAACATAGGCTACGAGGAGATCATGGGAAACACGGACTAGGAATAATGAACGAAAATGGAGAACTATTCACTAATTTCTGTGCAGCGAATCAATACGTCATAGGTGGAAGTGTCTTTCACATAAAAGAATACATAAAGCAACCTGGGTATCACCAGATCACAGAACAGAAAATCAAATTGACCACATATGCATAAACAAGAAATTCAGGTAATCTCTACAAGATGTAAGGGTTCTAAGGGGGCAGATGTAGATTCGGATAACCATTTGCTGATAAGTAAAATTAAACTGAAGCTTAAGCGATACATAACATTCCATGAACATAGACACCAATATAATGTAGGATACCTCAGAAGTCAAGAAACAAAGGAACAGTTCGCGGTCATAGTCTCTAATAAGTATGAAGTTTTGCGGCAATTAGAAGATGAGGTGAGTGCGGAAGAATGCTGGCAGCAAGCCAAAAATATTTGGAATGAAACATGCACAGAGGTATTAGGAAAGAAGGAGCGGAATCATAGGGCATGGATAACTCCAGAAACTCTCAAGGAAATAGAAGAAAGGAAAAAGAGGAAAGCAGATTTAAATAATAGCAAAACTAGAACTGCTAAAGCCATAGCCCAGGAAAAGTACACAGAAGCTAGTAAGAAAGTGAAGAAACAAATAAAGTTAGATAAAAGACAATACGTAGAAGATCTAGCAAGAGAGCAGAGGTAGCTGCAGGAAAAGGAAACCTTAGGGATCTTTACAATATCACTAGAAAGCTAGCAGGAAAATACAGACCATCAAATGGGTTGATCAAAAATAGTAGTGTGGAAACTATCACTAATGTTAGAGACCAAATGGAAAGATGGATGGAATACTTCAAGGAACTCCTGAACAGACCAGCACCTACAAACCCCCAGATATCCAACCGGCAGAAATTGACTTGGACATCAACTGTGAGAAACCATCCAAGGAGGAGATTAGTAAAGCCATTAAACTTTTAAAAGATGGGAAAGCGGCCGGTCCAGATGGTATTCCAGCGGAGGCGGTTAAAGCCAACATAAACACATCCACAGAAATACTGTATAAATTATTTAGCAGAATCTGGGAGACGAAGAAATACCAGCAAACTGGAGAGAAGGATACCTGGTGAAGCTACCAAAGAAAGGGACCTTCAGAAGTGTGAAAACTATAGGGGAATAATGCTGTTGTCAGTACCTGGGAAAATACTAAGCAGAGTCATCCTGGAGAGACTGAGAGATGCCATCGATATAAAGCTAAGAGATGAACAGGCAGGTTTCCGACCAAATAGATCCTGTGCTGACCAGATAGCCACATTACGTATAATAATAGAGCACAGTATTGAATGGAAATCCCCACTTTATATCGGATTTGTTGATTATGAGAAGGCTTTTGACAGTATTGATAGGGATACCCTTTGGAAATTAATGAGGCATTATGGAATCCCACAGAAAATTATTAACCTAATAAAAGCAACATATACAGATATGAAATGTAGAGTTCTTCATGAAGGTAAACTAACAGATACTTTCGGAATAGAAACAGAGTTCGTCAGGATGTCTTCTATCACCTTTGTTGTTCTTACTGACAATAGACTGGATTATGAAGACCACAGTAACTAACACCAGAAATGGAATCCAATGGACTCTGAAAGAGCAACTAGATGATCTGGACTTCGCTGCTGATATAGCCCTTCTGTCACATACACGAAATCAGATGCAGGATAAGCTAAACACATTGAATCAAAGGTCCCAGCAACTAGGGCTGAACATTCATAAGGAAAGACAAAGATATTGAGAATTAACCAAGCAAACGACAACTCGATCTCCCTGGGGGAATCCCACTTCAAGAGGTAGAATCATACACATATTTGGGCAGCAACGTAGACAAAGAGGGTGGAACAGATAGAGATGTTAAAATAAGAATACAGAAGGCAAGAGGAGCTTTCATTGCAATGGGAAACATTTGGAAGTCCAAAGAAATCAAATCTAGAACGAAAATTCGGATATTTAACTCTAATGTTAAAGCAGTTCTACTGTATGGGTCAGAAACATGGAGAACAACTAAAACAATAGCGCATAAATTGCAAACATTCATCAACTGGTGTCTGGCAGAATAGAGGGAATAAGATGGTATGATAGGGTCACAAATGAGGAACTTATGGAGAGAACAAGACAGATTCCAGTGAACGAACAGGTTAAAAAAGACGCTGGCGCTGGATAGGACACACTTTGCGAAAACCGGAGGGAATATAACAAGAAGGGTCCTTGCCTGGAACCCCCAGGGACAGCGAAAGAAGGGGAGGCCAAGAAATACATGGAGACGAGATTTGGAGGCGGAGATCAACAATATAAAGAAGAGCTGGAGGGAGCTGCAGGAGATAGCTAGAGATAGGAAGACTTGGCATGAGTTGGTTGAGGGCCTATGCCCCAACCTGGGTAAAAGGCAAAGAGAGAGAGAGATACAGACAACTTAGTGTTTCCGAGTGTATTCATAATTTCATGATTTTCTTCCTTTGAATGTTTCACACCTCGACACACTTGTTAATGAATATATATCATGGCAAATTGTATCGTGGTAAATCATGAGTTATTATTTCTCCCTGCATCAAAAAGAAAATACTTGAAAAAAACTATTAAAGTTTTACTAGACGAGTTCTCGATCATCTTCTTAAGTGATTTGAACTTCTTTGAAGCGCCCTACTATTTCTCGCTGTTGCAAATTAAACGTGGCGGTTGCACATGTAATTAGTAGCATTGTAATTTTCAGTCGCAGGGAAAATATTCCTTCAATATAGAATGAACACATTCAGTAAAATCAATGTCACTAAAACACTGAGAAAATGTGAGAAATAATTCACGAAATTGTACAGATTGTAATTGAAGAACAGACTGATCGTTTTTACAGCGAGCGAGATTTGATTCCGACAATTTGGGACAAGTTGAAATCAGAAAGGTATGTACTAGTTGACATTCTGTCTCATCATGTGGTGAATGGTTGTATGTTAATTACATCGTCAGTTATATTCTTGTCTTGATTACTGAAACTTCATGAACTAAGATAACGATAATAAAACTGTATTTAATAAATTATAACATTTAATAAATTATAACATTTAATAAATTATAAGATGTTAAAGTTTTTGCTTTGATCTGCGCTAAATAACAAACACATGAAATAGTACTATAAAATTGTTGCTACTACATAAAGTGTATAACAGAAAAATATATTCTAACTAAACTCACTTTTCCTGACAGAGAAAACCAGATTACACAAAGATAAGATGTTGACGAACGAGACTGTGATAACTACAGTTAAAATCTTATCCAGTTATTACTTTTTTCTCAGTGAAGAACAAGTTAATGAAATAGAATGGACGTTCAACTACGTGATATATCCATGTATAAGTTTGGTGGGAATAGTTGGTAACTTGATCAGTATTGTTGTATTGACTCGACATGGATTCAAGAAATGTTCAAACATTCTACTTGTTGCTTTGGCTCTTTCTGATGTTGTTTTCCTCGTTGGTCTGAACAATTTTTTTCATCATTTTCTGGCAGAAAACATTCCTCCACTGTTCATGTTCTCTGAAACTGTTAATTATATATGTTATATTTTGTTCATGTTGTTTGGGTGCGCTTATTATATTGGAGTGAATTGCTCTGTGATCATTCCAGTTTTGATAACAGGAGAACGTTTATTAGCAATATTTATTCCATTTAAAGCACATTTGATAGTCACACCTCTGAGAATATTTGCTGTGATATCTTGTTTTGTTATTTTAATTTTTGTTTATTTTATTTATCAAAACGTACTTTGTTTAGAGTTTAAGCAAATAACCAAACGTGGAATTACATTTGGTGGATTTGTTGATACTGAACTGTATAAGGAGGACATTAGAAACGGATTGTTCAATTTAATTTTAGATCTCATGAATTATATGACAGGAGTCTACCTATTGTTCTGGTATCTCTCGTTTTCTGCTATTTGGTGTACAGGTCCGTAAAATTACCAACAGGCGCAGACAACTAACATCTAGTAAAGAGGCTAACAATAACAAGTTATCCTCCAACAAAACAATAACAAAAACAACAAAAACTTTACTCAGTTTATGTATACTGTATATATTCTGTTACGGATTCGGGTTTTCAATTCTTTATGTTAGCAGGATTCCAATTTTACATAAGGATATATCTGTACAGATTATATTAGAGTTAGTAAAAACATTGTTCATGTGTTTTAACTGTATTGGTAACTTTATTATTTATGTAGCTGTTAACAAAACCGTTAAGTACACAAACATAAGAATTTGCTGTTTGTTCAACAAGAAACCTTACTGACATGGACGTATCTTTTCTATTTAACTTCTTGTATTAACTCGGAATGGAATATTTCTTTCTATCCCCACTTGTGCAACACAAAATTAGAAAAAAATAGTTACATTAGCTAAAGACTATGATTGCCATATTTTGATCTTCCGAAACGAGGATACTTCTACATTTTATTTAAATTGTGTTCCATGTAATGAGTATATTTTTCTGAATACCTGTTCTATTTTTAGAATGTATTTCGTTTGCAATCAATGTCCATAAAATATAAATCGTATCATATATTTGACTGAATCCACACTAAAACGATTTCTCTCATTGGTCGATTGGTTATGTACTAAAGAAAATTGATTTTCTACCGAATCATTGGGTGCTGGAATAGCAAAGAAGAACTGATATCGTCCCGATTCGATTTCAGAGTGCATTTCATTTATACTCCTACAGTTTTCAATATAGTCACACCACATTATTTTCGCTTGCTCTTTATTTCATAGGTGGATTCAAATTCCTCCATATTGCAACACTGATAACAGCACCTCGAATAATCTATATGCACACCTTTGTCAGTCAAAATCTGATGGAAGCTGCCACATTTTCCCACGACATGTCATCAAGTTCATGCCACAAATATGCATTAATCCTTTGTTTGCTCTTACGAATCTTAGTAGTTTTTGAAAGATTGTAACACCCGAGTGGTTACCGTGACCCGAATTTGGGGTGTAAAGAATAGAACCACTGTTACTTGCCACGCATGTCGTAAGAGGCGACTAAGGAGGTTTGGATGGGGGAATGATGAAATCGGATGTACATGTCCTAAACGTGTAGAAGTCTATGCGCTTAGGGCCTACCAAACCAATGTGCAACGTATACACGTTCTTGGCAAAGATCAAACATATCACAAAGAGTGATTACAATTGGTGGTAAAGAACAAACGCAAAGAAGAAGAAGAAGAAGAAAGATTGTACATTCTGTATCGAGTGCCAAGTTAGAAAAACAAACTTTATGCAGTTACCACATGGTTGTGGTGGTGTATGTGGCTTACGGGATAGTGATTCGGTCTCTTCACTCCGACGTTCTGAGTTTGAATCAGGCTGTGAACAGTGTGGCTGCAAGTTGTTTCGTAATTGTTTTAAAGGGCGATTTTACCATCCGTTAAAAAAGCAATGGCAAACTACTGAACGTAATAATGCCTAGAAAAAATCACAAACAGCGTTAAAAAGATGGGGTTGATTCGTAAAGTCCTGTATACCACATGATGTCTCTGACAGAGATTTTGTGGTGGCGTGTACAATTGCGGACATATCCACGAATATCTAATACTGTTTGCGGACGCTCAGATTTACACCTGGAATTAGAACGAGTCCGCAAAAATGAGTACGTATGACATCCCTATCAATTACGCAATGTTAACATTGTTGATGTGTTTAGGGTAATATATCAAGTACATGAAAATAAGCTTAATGTGTGTTCCCTTGCCGATTAGCTGTATGACTGCAGTATAGTCAGTCTCTAAAGTGTAAATGGTTTCTCAGCCTCGCAACCGAGATCGTGCGTGTAGGCGGATATTATTTATAGTTAACCAAATGCACTTAACAGCTAGAATGACAATTCATACTATAGTTCATTTGTACAATGTTATTCCTCTGTTTAATTTTCAAAATCTATGCAACCTCCTGACCGTATTTTTTGTAACTTTGCATATGACCTAACGATCGTAATGCCCCGAGGTAGATTCTTTTTTGCTCAATAGCAAAAGTATGGTTTAACATTTTCTTTGTTTAACATATCACAAGTAACCATTTCCTAGTTAAACCCTGTAATGAGAAGTGTTAGCCCTTTATATTTGTAAGATATTTGGAGTGCACCACTTGCGCAAATTTACGTGGTTTTCCTGATTTTCATCGCTATGCAGAGTTTTAAAAAAATGTACATTCATAATTCCGATGTGTTCAGTTACCATTTACTGATTGCGCATTTCAGGGCATAGGCGTGTCCCAATACTTGTGGTATTCTAGATTTGTTAAACAGTGGCTGTGATAATGGACAACGCACCCTATGACAACAATGTTGCAGAAGAAGACAAAATCCCGACATCGAGTACAAAAGATGTTATAAAATGTGGCTTAGAAAGGAGTAGATTTATTTAACGAAATGTTTATGAAGCCTGAATTACTATCAATTGTTCGCCTGAGTGGTTACCGGGCCTAAATTTGGGGTGTAAAGAATAGAACCACTGTTACCTGCTACGCATGAAGTAAGAGGCGACTAAGGAGGTTTGGCTGAAATCGGATACAAGTGTCCTAAACGTGTAGAAGTCTTATGCGTTTAGGGGCCTACCAAACTAATGTGCAACGTATACACGTTCTTGGCAAAGATCAAACATATCACAAAGAGTGATTAAAATTGGTGGTAAAGAACGAACGCAAAGAAGAAGAAAGAAGAAGACTATCAATTGTTAAAAATCACAAAGACAAGGATATTCAAAAAAAGACACATTGAATATGTGTGTGAGACTGCCACCTAGGATGTAGCACATTGAATATGTGTGTGAGACTGCCACCTAGGATGCAGCACATTGAATATGTGTGTGAGACTGCCACCTAGGATGCAGCACATTGAATATGTGTGTGAGACTGCCACCTAGGATGCAGCACATTGAATATGTGTGTGAGACTGCCACCTAGGATGCAGCACATTGAATATGTGTGTGAGACTGCCACCTAGGATGCAGCACATTGAATATGTGTGTGAGACTGCCACCTAGGATGCAGCACATTGAATATGTGTGTGAGACTGCCACCTAGGATGCAGCACATTGAATATGTGTGTGAGACTGCCACCTAGGATGCAGCACATTGAATATGTGTGTGAGACTGCCACCTAGGATGCAGCACATTGAATATGTGTGTGAGACTGCCACCTAGGATGCAGCACATTGAATATGTGTGTGGACTGCCACCAGGATGCAGCACATTGAATATGTGTGTGAGACTGCCACCCAGGATGCACACATTGAATATGTGTGAGACTGCCACCTAGGATGCAGCACATTGAATATGTGTGTGAGACTGCCACCTAGGATGCAGCACATTGAATATGTGTGTGAGACTGCCACCTAGGATGCAGCACATTGAATATGTGTGTGAGACTGCCACCTAGGATGCAGCACATTGAATATGTGTGTGAGACTGCCACCTAGGATGCAGAGTTAAACACAGCCAAATATAAACTTATCAGATTATAGTTGACTATACTTAAACCCAATTGAACTCGTTGAGGTCAAAGTTAACGGATAGGTAACAGCTGAAAATAAAACTTTCAATCTATGCAATATTGGTTATTGGTTATTGATTACTAAACTGACGTCATTGAACTCCGGCGGAGCCATATCTGCTCAGTTATCCCAACAGATATCGAAGAGTATGCATATTGATGGTCTCCGTTGCTCGCGGATTAAATACACTCCTCACTCTGTCGCTCAGGCATCCAGTTCTACGTGTACAACGGGTAACTCAAATCGCTGTATACAATCAACATCTATTTTACTGTCTTCATCCACAGGCAGTCGCGATTAGACCAAAGAACATCTCCCTTACCCATCTTAAACTCCCCAACAATCGATGCTAATGATGCAAGCCGGTCCGTTCTCTCATTGCCGCAAAAACCCGCATACCCAGGACAGTAGATCCACCTTAAGCACTTTGAGGTTAGAAACTTCTATAGACGACATCCACTGATACCGAACCATGTGCTTTCGGATCTTGAGAAACATTGACTGTGAGTCAAATGCAACATTGGCCCCAGTAAATGGAGTCCCAGAGTGTCAATGAAGGGCGGAAGTAATGCCCTAAACCTCCATCCTCATACTGGAAGTAGTTGTCCTATATGGTCCACTTTATGCAACATGAAATAACTAACATATGTCGCTCTGTCGAAGATAGACAGAGAATATTAGTGTAAAGATGAAGAGCATGTCTTAAAGGAGGAAAATGACTATTGGCAAAAAGATGGACTGTCGTTCGTGCAGCGGAGAATAGTCATCAATTTGTTAGACTCATCGGACAGAATAATTTAGTAAACACGTTATATCTATTATATAATATATGTTATTTTACACTTCAACAATTCGAATTGTATATTGGTTATTGATTATTGGTTATTGGTTATTGGTTACTAAACTGACATCATTGCACTCCGGGCAGACCCATAGGTGCTCAGTCTCCCCAACAGATATCGAAGAGTATACATACTGATGGTTCCTGTGGCTCGCTGATTCGCTCGAATTGTATATACGCCTAATAACTCGCATTCTGCAACAAGTCCTTGTCAATCCCGATCAGAATGCGAGTTATTCAGAGCTACATAGAACCAATACTGACATACGGATGCGAGTCATGGACAATGAACACACAGATGGAAAAAACTCTGAGGGCCACAGAAATGGGATTTTATAGAAGAATGATGAGAATCCCATGGACTGCTAAAATGACTAATGTTGAGGTGCTGAATGAGATCAAGGCACAGAGAAAGCTTATCATCAATATAAGAAAGAGGCAGTCATCATTTTTCGGGCATGTGATGAGAAGGGGAGGTTTAGAACACATTGTGACAACCGGTAAAATCAAGGGTAGACTAGACAGAGGAAGGCAGAGAGAGAAAATGTTGTATAGCCTGACTACATGGCACGGTAGAGCGTCAACATCTGAGTTGATAGAAAACACTAACGATAGCGATTTGTGGAGATCCACGATCGTCTATGCCAGCCGGCACGGCACCTGATGATGATGATATACGCCTATGCCAAAAATAGGTGCATTTCTTAATTTATGGTAACTTATTTTCTTCTAGCACCAAATAATTACTACGTTAGTAAATATCAAAGGAATTTGTTGTTACATGAAATGTACACTATCTGCAACATTGAATTTTTTAAAAATATTTGGGACATCGGAAATACACCACTTGCAAAGAATCATGTTGATCAATGCAATGAATATAGAGATATTTGAGGGCAATCGTTGACCGACCTTTTTGAAACGCATTATAGCCGTAGGGACATGACCTGAGTACAATGAAAACATTCCAAACCAATATTAAAACTGAAACTTCAAGTGAGAAATGTGCATTTTTTTCCTTTGTGACCCAATGAGATTTATTATTATTGTACAAGAGATATATTGGCAGCTTATCTTGGCAGCCTCCTATCCAGATCGGCAAACATAGATTCTGAGGTCAACAATAAGATATTCAAAGCCAGTGCTGCGTTCGAAGGTTACGTGTCACTGTGTGGAACGGAAGGGATAAGCATAATCACAAAGCTGAAAGTTTACCAGGCCATAGTGGTAACCACGCTGCTGTACGCAAGCGAGACATGGACAGTGTATAAGAGACACGCAATAAAATTAAACCATTTCCACACAAGCTGTCCGCGCAGAATACTACAAATAAACTGGCAGGACAAAATTCCAGACAGCGAAGTCTCACAGAGCAAAGATCCCAAGCTTCAACACCCTGTTGTAGAAGGCCCAAATGAGATGGGTCGGTCACGTTGCTCGAATGCCTGATAAACGCATCCCAAAACAGTTGATGTATGGCGAGCTTGAAGGTGGCAGACGTTTAGCAGGTGGACAGAAAAAACGCTTTAAAGACACGCTTAAAGTGTCTCTGAAATGCTTCGATATAGACAATACGTGCTGGGAATTCCTTGCACAAGATCGCCAAATGTGGCGCTGTAACAACAAAAGAGGAACCTGAATAGCTGAGAATCATCGTATTGTTGAGTCACAGAGAAAACGAGCAGCGCGAAAAGACAGAGCACACAACACGCACATGTCTAACCGTGATCATGTATGCCACACCTGTGATCGGGGATTCAGTTCTAGGATTTTACTCTACAGTCACCTCCGCCCACACCAGAGAGGTGCAACAGCACACGTCTGAGATTGTTGTCATCTTCGCTTGTGATGGACGGCTATTACAAGAGATATTATAACTATAAAAGGTAAACTTCATTAGTTAGTTAGTTTGTTACTTTCGTGCCAAAGTCGGCTTCCTCTACGCCTGCTGTCATGATACTTGCTTTTGAAAATAATGTATTGTTGCATGCATTGTTAGATCGAACTTCGACCATCCGTCTAGTAGGCCAGTGTTGTTAGATACTGAGCTACCGAGGCTATCATTATTTTGAAATGGTTCTGCGTTATAATGCTGAACGTGTTATATATTACTAATATAAATTATTTCTAGTATCTATGTAATGCAACATATGTTTCTGTATTATATTATAATTTTAAATTATAGACTTTATATTACATAGTTAGTTGCGTTTCAAGCATTTATTCTGAAGACGTATACCTTATTAATTATGAATGAGCCGTCTCTGTTACACTACTGTTCAAGTCATCTATCACATTGTGTATCAATAATCACATTGTTATTACTCTTGCAATGAATTAAGTTTAGGTTTACGGCCTGTACTATTTTTAGAGCGTAGAGCTTGAGACGAAACAAGTCGAGTAATATTGGTTCCTGGAGATAATATTATCGATAGAAGTAAACACTGCAGTACACCTATGTAGCAATGATAAAACACGAAAAAACAATATTGTTTTTGTACTTTGTTAAACTACTGTGGATTGTTTTTGTACTTTGTTAAATTACTGTGGATTGTTTTTACGTGTTTCACCATGATTACTGAATTAACGTAAATGCACTCCGGGTGGACACAGTGATGAGCGGTCTTCCCTAGCATACATTAAATACACTCCGGGTAGACACAGTGATGAGCGGTCTTCCTTAGCATACATTAAATACACTCCGGGTAGACACAGTGATGAGCGGTCTTCCCTAGCATACATTAAATTAACTCCGGGTGGACACAGTGATGAGCGGTCTTCTCAGCATACATTAAATACACTCGGGTAGACACAGTGATGAGCGGTCTTCCTAGCATACATTAAATACACCGGAGACACAGTGATGAGCGGTCTTCCCTAGCATACATTAAATACACTCCGGGTAGACACAGTGATGAGCGGTCTTCCCTAGCATACATTAAATACACTCCGGGTAGACACAGGGATGAGCGGTCTTCCCTAGCATACATTAAATACACTCCGGGTAGACACAGTGATGAGCGGTCTTCCCTAGCATACATTAAATACACTCCGGGTAGACACAGTGATGAGTGGTCTTTCCTAGCATACATTAAATACACTCGGGTAGACACAGTGATGAGCCGTCTTCCTAGCATACATTAAATACACTCGCGGTAGACACAGTGATGAGTGGTCTTCCCTAGCATACATTAAATACACTCCGGGTAGACACAGTGATGAGCGGTCTTCCCTAGCATACATTAAATACACTCCAGGTAGACACAGTGATGAGCGGTCTTCCCTAGCATACATTAAATACACTCCGGGTGGACACAGTGATGAGTGGTCTTCCTTAGCATACATTAAATACACTCCAGGTAGACACAGTGATGAGCGGTCTTCCCTAGCATACATTAAATACACTCCGGGTAGACACAGTGATGAGTGGTCTTCCCTAGCATACATTAAATACACTCCGGGTAGACACAGTGATGAGCGGTCTTCCCTAGCATACATTAAATACACTCCGGGTAGACACAGTGATGAGCGGTCTTCCTTAGCATACATTAAATACACTCCAGGTAGACACAGTGATGAGCGGTCTTCCCTAGCATACATTAAATACACTCCGGGTAGACACAGTGATGAGCGGTCTTCCTAGCATACATTAGATACACTCCGGGTAGACACAGTGATGAGTGGTCTTCCCTAGCATACATTAAATACACTCCAGGTAGACACAGTGATGAGCGGTCTTCCCTAGCATACATTAAATACACTCCGGTAGACACAGTGATGAGCGGTCTTCCTAGCATACATTAAATACACCCCGGGTGGACAAGTGATGAGTGGTCTTCCTTAGCATACATTAAATACACTCCAGGTAGACACAGTGATGAGCGGTCTTCCTTAGCATACATTAAATACACTCCAGGTAGACACAGTGATGAGCGGTCTTCCCTAGCATACATTAAATACACTCCGGGTAGACACAGTGATGAGCGGTCTTCCCTAGCATACATTAAATACACTCCGGGTAGACACAGTGATGAGCGGTCTTCCCTAGCATACATTAAATACACTCCGGGTAGACACAGTGATGAGCGGTCTTCCCTAGCATACATTAAATACACTCCGGGTAGACACAGTGATGAGTGGTCTTCCCTAGCATACATTAAATACACTCCGGGTAGACACAGTGATGAGCCGTCTTCCCTAGCATACATTTGAAGTATATGATTACTTATAGTTCTGTGGCACGATGGTTACCTTTTTTAACGACTGATAACTACCTCACTAGAAATAGGTCAACTTGAACAACCATGTAAAACAGATATACATTTGTTCAGAATATGCAAACAATAGAATTATTATTCTCTAGAATTTTAATCTATACAGATGTAGTGCATTCTGGTTATAAAATAAAAAATTTCATAAATCTCGATGGTCTTCTTTTGTTATGTTCTTGTATATTCATTATATCACTTGCTATGTCTTGTTTGTTAAATGTTGTGTTTCCGTGTTGTGGAAGAGCGTATGCATCATTTACCATCAACTTTATTTATCTGTGTGTGTGCTGATGATAAAAGAGTTGCTATCTTCTTAGTCTGTTGTATGTCTTATCGTCACGGAGATTATTCTGATACTTCTCCGTTAGACAAATCATTCTGTTATAGGAATATCCATTGTGCAGCTGAAACAAAGTTTACACCATTATTATCAACACTTTTACCATATTTTTTTGTTACTTGTAATAAATGATCAGTTTATTGTGTGTGTCTTCAATGTTTTATTAGACCAATTATCTAATGACAAAACAAGATGTCGTTAATGACTGTAATAACGATTTTTGGGCCAGAGGGCAGTGGGCGTGATGAGTGTAATGCGATTTTTGGGCCAGAAGACAGTGGACGTGATGAGTGTAATGACCACATGGATAGTGCAGGCGCTACGAAACGGTTCATGTCAGCATTTTTCTTTATGTCCCCGACAAAAGTCATGTCAAAAAAACATCTCCAAAGTTGGCATTGTTCATTTATCACACACACACATACGAGTATATACAACCTACCATGCCCACAAGACTCACCGGTCCAACTATGCGATCTACGGTTGATAGGTCCACCTATTTCACTTGACGTTGTCAGTTATCACACCTTCTGAATTCTCATACTCTAGGAAACCAAGGTCAAACGTCACGGTGACTTAAGACTGGCGTCGACAGTTTCAGTTTTGCTGTATTAAATAAATGTGACATATAAAAAATGAATTGATCAGAGCTCTGTTTGTGCAAACAAATTAATAAATACGTCATCGAGTGTCATACAAATTTCTTCTTTTTACGTTGAGAATGGTTAATTTTCATTTATCATTTCTTCCATTATTTACACCAGTTCGATACACGTTAATCAAAGTGGACGGATACATTTTACAATATTTATTCACTACGGAGTTGTGACATTATAGTGATATAGTTAGATCATTCATAACGTGATATAGGTAGATCATTCATAACCAATACGATTTCAAATATTACTGTTTCTCTATTTTCTAGAGCATTCAAATATTTTAGTTATATTAATTTCAATAACCATAAACAATTGTTATTGCTTGCTAAGAAGTTATAAATATCACATAAACAATTGTTATTGTTTGCTGAGAAGTTATAAATATGAACGAAGACAAATAATAATGCATATATTAACAAACCAACAAACACACATACATATAATTATAAACAAAATATTGTCTATCCTAGTTAATTAAATGGTTTAATAACATTAATATTACTGCTCTTTTCCAGTTTTATATTGTTTAGAAACATTTAGATACAAGTCTAGGGCCTACCTCCTCTCGGTCCCTGCCAACATAAACATTTAGATACAAGTCTAGGGCCGCGCTACCATTCCTCCGGTCCTTGCCAACATAAACATTTGTTATTACTCACGCTCATCATCATCATCATCAGGTGCCGTCTCCACATCGAAGGTTGGCTGCAATGAATCTCCAGCATCCTCTGTCTTTCGCCTTGGTGTTGCACACTGCCAGACTGTAAGCTGTCCATTTCTTAAAGTTTCCTCCCACTTATCTCTCGGTCTTCCTCTTGCTCTTCCCCTCAACTTTCCCCTCTAGTAAAGATTTTATCATTGTGTCATGTATATTTATGTGCCCAAAATACTTTACTTGTCTGAATTTTATTTCTCTTAATAATTGTTTCTTCGTGCCTAGTTTTCCTAAAACTTGTTTATTTGTCTGTTTTTCTGTCCATGAAACTCTGCCTATTCTTCTATATATCCACATCTCAAATGCATCAATTCTGTCTTCTAACTGCTTGTTCATTGTCCACGTTTCGAGCCATACATTAATATAGGATATATATATCATTTGATCATTCTCATTTTTAGCTTGTTTGTGATTTGTTTGGATGTCAGTAACTTTCTCATACTATTGAAATTATCCTTGGCCATTCCTATTCTCTTTTAATTTATGTTATACATCTGCCATCATCTGTTATCATTTGACCAAGATATAAGAGCTTTTACTTGATGTAATAATTCTCCATGTATTTTTATATTCATTTTAGGTTTTTCCATTTCCTTGTTGATTACCATAGTTTTTGTTTTCTGTATGTTAATGTCTAATCCATATTCCTTGCTAGTTCTGTCCAATTGGTCAACTAGTTCTTGTAGATCTTGTTCATTTTCTGTTACTAATATTGTGCCATCTGCATATCTTAAGTTGTTTATTATTTTTCCATTGATCTTGAGTCCTGGCATTCCCTCTAGTTGTTTGAAGATTTTCTCTGTGTAGATATTAAATAGGCTTTGTGACAGAATGCATCCTTGTCTCACTCCTCTCTTTTATGTCTATGTATGGAGAGTAGCTATTTTCATATTTTATTATTACTATCTGTTCCCAGTATATGTTACTGTTTAGTCTGATATCATCCCCATCTAGACCTATTTCTTGTAGACATATGATTAGCTTTTCATGTTGGACTCTGTCAAAAGCTTTGCTATAATCGATGAAACACAAGTAGATACATTTTTGCACTTCTATATACTTGTCAGCGAGTAGTCTTATACAAAGTATTGCCTCTCTTGTTCCTCTGTTCTTTCTAAAGCCAAACTGTTCTTCTTCTACGTATATGTCTATCTTGTGTTTAATTCTTTCATGTACGATCTAGAGTAGTATTTTTGTTATGTGGTTCATCAGGCTAATTGTCCTATAGTCTGTGCACTCCTGTGCTTTGGGCTTTTTTGTTTAATGGTATGAATACTGATGTCTTCAAGTCCCTTGGTATATATCCTGTGTTATATATATCATTGCACAAATCTGTAATGGTTGAAATACCAAAATCCTCTAAGGAGATTAACATTTCCACAGTAATATTGTCCAATCCTGCAGCTTTTCATGGCTTCATTGTTTCAATTGCTCTTACAAATTCAGATTTTAGTATTTTTGGGCCGTCATTGCACTTTATACTGTGTTTACTGCTTCTTTGATCATCAAATAGAGCCGTTACATATTCTGTTCATCTTGTCAATATTTCTGTTTTATCAAACAAAAGTTGGTTGTTGTTGTTTTGATACATCCTCCACTTTTTTAAAGTATTTTTCTTACTTGTCATTTGTCTTATTTCTCTGTCACGCTGCAAAGTTATAAATATAGCAAAAAAATAATAATGCACATATGAACAAACAAACAAACAAACACTGGTACATATAATTATACACAAAATATCTTCTTCTTCTTCTATACCCTTCGCCCCTAGGGAAGCATAGGTCCGCAACCAAGGCCTTCCAAGCCCGCCTATCCAAGGTCATCTTTTCCAGATCTCGCCACTCTCTCCCCGTTTTTTGCGTTCCATCTCTAACTCCCGTCCCCAGGTGTTTCTGGGTCTTCCTTACTTCTATTGCCTGGGGGTTCCATGGGAGAGCATATCTAACGATGCTGTCAGGGGTTTTCAGTGTGTGTCCTATCCATCTCCACCTTCTGCTCATTATCTCTTGTTCCACCTGCCGTTGTCCTGCCCTATCCCACAGTTCTCTGTTCGTGGTCCTGTCGTATCATCTCAGATAAAACATCTTCTATCATAGTTAATTAAGTAGTTGAATAACATTAATACGACTTATCTTTTCCAGTTTTATATTGTTTATAAACATTTAGAAACAAGTTTTGTTAGACATAAGACAACTCGAGAAGAAGAAACAAGTTTTGTTAGACATAAGATAACTCTAGAAGAAGAAACAAGTTTAAAGAAACTAGTATGAAGTTTCAACATTTCATGTAAACCTGTTGTATCAGTTAACACTGTATCACGTGCTTTTGTCTTGTCTTCTACACACCAGAGCTGACTGCCAAAAGTAACGATTAATGTTGGAATTATATAGAAAGTAAAAGTAAATAGGAAACTGTGATGAATAAAAAGATTATTTTCCTACATGAATTATAGCATTAATTATTGATTTATTTCGTCATTTCATTGATAACACGTGACATCTTTTCACATTTACGCTTTTTCATATTCATAGTGAATCACATTTTACAAATATTACGATCATGACTTTATGATTAATTACAGACAACTTATTGTTTCAGTCTTCATAATTTCATGATTACTTCCCTTTGAATGTTTCGAACCTCGCCACACTTGTTAATGAATATATGTCAAATTGTATCGTGATAAATCATGAGATTATTTCTCCTGCACCAAAAGAAAATACTTGAAAAACACTATTAAAGTGTTACTAGAAAAGTTCTAAATCATCTTCTTAAGTGATTTGACCCTTCTATGAAGCGATGTACTATTTCTCTCTGTTGCAAATTAAACGTGGCGGTTGCACATGTAATTAGTAGCAATGGCATTTTCATTCGCAGGTAAAATATTCCTTCAATTTAGAATTAACACATTCAGTGAAATCAATTTTACTAAAACACTGAGAAAATGTGAGAAATAATGCACTAAATTGTCTAGATAATTATTCAAACACCAGACTTGTCGCTCTTACAGCGAGCGAGATTTATGGTTACACAGGACTATTGTATTTTACCGTTTTTTAAAGAAATTCCCGACAATTTGTCGACAAGTCGAAATCAAAAGGTGTGTCCTAGTTGACATTTTGTCTCATCGTGTTGTGAATGGTTGTTGGTTAATTACATCGTCAGTTATATTCTTGACTTGATAACGGAAACGGCATGAACTTTGCTAAAACTGATTACACTGTATTTAATAAATTATAACATTAATAAATTATCAGATAGACGCTAAAGTATTTCCTTTGATCTGTGCTACATAACAAACACATGAAATAGTACTATATAATTGTTGCTACTACATAAAGTCTATAACAGAACAAATATATTCTAACTAAACTCACTTTCCCTGACAGAGAAAACTAGATTACACAAAGATAAGATGTTGACGAACGAGACTGTGATAACTACAGTTCAAATCTTATCCAGTTATTACTTTTTTCTCAGTGAAGAACAAGTTAATGAAATAGAATGGACGTTCAACTACGTGATATATCCATGTATAAGTTTGGTGGGAATAGTTGGTAACTTGATCAGTATTGTTGTATTGTCTCGACATGGATTCAAGAAATGTTCAAACATTCTGCTTGTCGCTTTGGCTCTTTCTGATGTTGTTTTCCTCGTTGGCCTTAATAATTTTTTTCATCATATTCTGGCAGGAAACATTCCCCCAGTGTTCATGTTCTCTGAAACTGTTAATTATATATGTTATATCTTGTACATGTCGTTTGGGTGCGCTTATTATATTGGATACAATTGCTCTCTTCTTATTCCTGTCTTGATAACAGGAGAACGTTTATTAGCAATATTTATTCCATTTAAAACACATTTGATAGTCACACCTCTGAGAATATTTGCTGTGATATCTTGTTTTGTTATATTAATTTGTGTGTATTTTATTTATCAGAATATACTTTGCACAGAGTTTAAGCAAATAACCATGGACGGCATTTTAATGGGTGGATTTGATGATACTGAACGGTATAAACAAGACATCAGAAACGGATTGTTCAATCTATTTTAGATCTCATGAATTATATGACAGGAATCGTACCCATTGTTCTCGTATCTCTCGGTTCTGCTATTATTGGAGTACAGGTCCGTATAATTACCATCAGGCGCAGACAACTGACATCTGGTAACGACGCTAACAATAACAAGCTATCCTCTAACAAAACAATAACAAAAACAACAAAAACTTTACTCAGTGTTTGTATTCTGTATATTTGCTGTAGCGGATTTGGGTTTTTGATTCTTTATGTTAGCAGGATACCAGTTTTAGAAAAGGATACCTCTGTACAGATTATATTAGAGTTAGTTAAAACTGTAGTCGTGTCTATTAACTGTATTGGTAACTTTATTATTTATGTGGCTGTTAACAAAACCTTCAAGTACACGGACATTAGAATTTGCTGTTTGCTCAATAAAAAACTTTACTAACATGGAGGTATGTTTTGTTTCTTACATTAAATATTAACTTGGTCCGGACTGGTTTTTTTTTCTATCCCGAATTGTACAACGCAAAATGATTAAAATTAGCTATGGTAGTTCTTTTGTCCTTCTCTGCTATTTTGCCGCTAGGCGTAGCAGGTTTAACTGATGATCGGTTTCCGAGATAATGCACGCCGGTCGCTTGATATGGTGTGGTATTGTGGAGTTTTAAGATGTCTAAAACTCCATCAACACATCTTTTTCTTGGACTGCCCTTTCCTCTTGATGATTCCACTTTCAGGTTGTACGCTCTTGCAACTGGTGTATTCGGGTTCATTCTGACCAAGGGGCCAAACCATTTGAGTCTCTGTTTTTCAATAAATCTAATAGCAGGTGTTGTTCCGACTGTTCTTCTAATTTCCTCATTTCTTATATGATTTATTCTTGTTTTATTTACTGCTTTCCTCAGGCATCTCATTTCGCATGTGGTAATTTCCTTTCTTGTTCTTTTGTCAGTGCCCATGTTTGGCTCTTGTAGCACAGTGTTGGTATAAAGATTGAATTTATAATCTGTCTTTTAGTCACTAATGGAATAGCTGGGTGTTTCAAAATTGGGGTAAGCTGGTATGTAATGTTGTTGGCTTGCTGGATTCTTGTTTCGATCTCTCTGTCCAGTCTACTATCAGATGTGAAGATACTTCCAAGGTATCAATAGAAAATGTATTTGCTATTTGTAATATGCAAGAAAATGTGCAGGATTATTTCTTGTTATGTAGTTTGAAATGTCTTCAGTTTGTCTATAATGTTGTCTCTCATTTGATTTTGTCTTGAACTCACTATTATAAAATAACACACACAATACACTGCTTCTTTATATTTTAAGTTGTGTTTTCATATTGAATTCTTTTGATTTCCCAGTATTTCTTGTTAATGGCGAAAGCTTGACTTGCTTTCTTGATTTGTTCAATGATTTTCTTTTGTGAATCACCATCTTGTGATACCGTGTTTCCTATCTATACTCAATTTTGAGTTCATTTTGTAAAATAATTGATTTTGGTTTCTTTTTTATTACTTTTTTTTTTTTTCCTCATTACTTTCGTGTTTGCAATAAAACGACGTCTTATTCTTTGAGCCGTTCTGGAAAATGTATCTATTTTAATTTGAACATTTTCGTATCGGCTGTCTAAACTACTAATATCATCTGCATAATCTAAATCTGTCGAGATTGAGGTAAGTGTATAACAAATGTCTCTGCTGTTAACCTTTATAGTTACTATGATCAGCTAGTCGATGGTAAGAGTGGTGATAGAATACACGTCTGTCTTACTCCTGTTTCCACCATGAAGCACACTGTCAGAAGGCTAATGCAAACTACTTGACACTGACAGTTATCCGTCATTAAATAAACTAGAATACAAACATTATATTTTGTAATAGTTTGTTTTGTTATTATCCACATTTTATAATTCTTGCTGAAACGAAATAAACAAAATGCACTGTTAAACGTGACTCTTTTTTTTTAATTGCTTCCGTTATAACACATCAGTTGACAATGTTACTGTTACATTCGGTGAATACAGAAACTTAAACAAGGTATCTACACGTTTTCATTTCAAATATACTTTAAGCAGAGGTTTAACAACACTATTAGGATAAATAACCACTTTACCTTACCTTTAAGCAGAGGTTTAACAACACTATTAGGATAAATAACCACTTTACCTTACCTTTAAGCAGAGGTTTAACAACACTCATCATCATCAGGTGCGTATCCTTTATAGGACGTTGCTCTCTTTGCAGCACATCTGAAATTCACTCTGTCTCTTGTCAGTTCACCCACTTCGTCGATGGTCATGTTCATGGTTTCTTTAATATCTTAACAACACTATTGGGATAAATAACCACTTTACCTTACCTTTAAGAAACTCTTTCATACCTCGTGGTATATAGGGCAATACAGTGTTAGGCCTGTGGCGTCCATTGACCATCGTCACACGATGGGTGATGTGGTCAACATCACGCCGGCCGCCTTTACTTTCCCAGAGCATGTCTGGTACCCAGGTCAGGCTGGGTCGACCTGAGAGCCGTCGCGGTCGGAAAAATTCCACGCCCACTGCGGGAGTTGAACCCCGACCACCAGCCTTGAGAAGCCAGTTCACTAACAACTACTCTACCGCAAAAAACCACTTAAAATACGCTTACTCTTTTAATTAGATTTGATAATACACACTATTCTAATTTGTTCTGAGAAATGTCTGCAAATACCGTTATGTCTTCTTGTTGGTGTTGGTGATAGCTAGAGCAGTCATTCTCAGGAATCATCGAAGAGCTACTGTGTAAGTGATTGAACGCTGAGACTTTAGTCTATATATACGTTACTAAGCATTTATAAAGACTACATTAACATATATTGAACAAAGTCATATTTCTTGCAATGCCAAGCTCAGTAATGTATTTTTATCCAGTTGTTATAAGGTTTAGAGTGTCATAAATTATTGGTGATCTTTGTAATTGCTTTATTTCTCTCTATCATGTTCTGACCACATGATAGTAACTGATATGCTGTTTTATATGGATACTGTCAAATTGAAAGTGTGTTAATTTGACAGTTTTAATATGTATACTTAATTTTGTATTTTGAAGTGCTTTTCGCTTGTATTTAGAAAATACAATTTTATTTGATTCCCAGCATCATTTCTCCTGATGGGTGTTCACAATTTTAATGGAGCGGCCAACATAACAGCGTGTTTTTTTAGTTTCAGTCTTTTGTCTTTGAAATTATTTTCTATTAATTGTTTAAGTGTCTACATTTCAATTTTGCTATTGACTTGTTTCATGCATGCTGCAAGTTTTGTTAGTCCTTCTGTGTTTCGTTATCAACAGTTTTCAACCAACTATTTTTTCGAATATTCAAGACTCTTTTTTCTTAAACCTGCTGGTGCTTACTGCGTTTTTGCTACTTTTCTAAAAACATGTTATATATAATCAATGGATAGTTGTCTGAGATTTCATTTCTTTTCACTATCTGTGATTTTCACAAGGTGGGTCACACGTTTCAGACAAATGCTGGATTTGTCTTTAAGTGGCATCATAAACACATTAAGGATGATTTGTCTGTAAATATATATTTCTGAGTATTGTATATTTTCTTCTATGGAAAATGTTTTAATGTGATATTTCAGTTAATATATTTTCATATTTTTTTTTAGGTTTACTGGTTTAACAGAAGATTAAAAAGAATGAATTATTCTTCTTTTTCTTTTCACTAATCAAGTTTGTCCTGACAGCGTTAGGATAAGAAATTTCTAGAACGGGTTTTTCAGTGCGCTTCATATACATTGTTTATTTTGTCAACTCTTTTATCTCTGTGTTCATCTTTTGCGTTGACTATCTTTTGCGTTGACTATCTTTTACGTTGACTATCTTTTGCGTTGACTATCTTTTGCGTTGTATCCACTGTAACATTGTTCTTTTAAACGCACTGCCTGTTGGTAATCTACTTATGTGACCGAACGATCCAGTTTGTTGCTTCTTGATGTACTGATGATGTATCCACCTCCAGCCCTGAAATCTTTCTTTCTAAGCCGGGCTTATCATGATACTCCTAGCATTCTGCCATAATCAACCCGGTCATTATCAGATAATGAACAAGCGTACACGTCACTGCTCGAGGTGTTAGACAAAGATAATCAGGAATGTTGCGATACCACGCATGCAACGATGAACCTTTTATTTAGTGTGATGTTCGATTTAAAAAAAAAACTGCAATCAAAGATTATTTCTAGTTAGCGAATCTTATCATAGAACTCAATAGCCTTATCATCACCTGGGACGTCATGTATTACAACCTTGACTCTGAAATGATGTAAAGATCACCGTCACAATCACGACTACTCAAGACTAAGCTTTGAACGAGAGCTCTATGCATAAACGTGATATGTTATCCAACGTCTAATGAATGTCTTTAATCAGTTATTATCTCTCTGATCCAGTCCTATATAATGAGATAGCATCCGCAAATGTAAATTTTCGGCCCAACTTAGTACTTTAATATTGGTTGCATTTGATTTTAAATGTTGATCAGCATTTGTGATATAATAAACGTTGTAATCCCTGCGTATGCCTGCATGATCTGATGTCATGTTTTTAAACTTGTTGCATGCATGTAACATTCATTACTATAAATAAATCAGTTAATCAGTTAATCAGTTAATCCGTTAATCAGTTAATCAGTTAGCAAACCAACGATTAGTCATCCCATATTTTAGCGAAGAGAGTATGATAGTTGAAACATGCACTATGTTAGATGCATCATCCAACTCAGTCACCATGGCAACCGTCTCCTATTTGAATTGAAAGTCTTCGTGAACTTAATTAGCAGAGACGCAATCATTGGCTCAGATAATTTTCATTGGTCAGTATCCTCCCAGGGTAACATAACGGAGATGGTATCTCTTCAGGCAACACGTTACTTTCCTGACAACTATCTTCTTCAGTAATATGACATATTCATATTGCAACGTGAGTACACAACCGTTGTTGTGCAGTCTGGACACTTCCCATATTGTTGATCGGTCGTAAATAGTTATGGAGTTAATTCACATGTATCACGTAATTATATATAATGTTATTTAAATACATCATAACGACATAAACACCGATCTTGCTAACTGTTTGATTTTTTAATACTGGACACAATTAGGTCATGGTGCAGTGTTGTGATTGGATGTTGGTACATGTACTACACCCACCTTTGTTATGGTTATTATTGAGGGGTTTGTTTTCAAATAAGTGTACGGTTCTCTAGCGATAATAACATATCAAGATCGTTTATAACAATTTAATGTAGTTAATCTGGCTGTCGAACTATATTGTAAGTTTGCAACCAAACTCCGCAATATACAGTCTTCTACAACTGAACATGAGTAAAAGAAAGCAAGAGGAAGATCACGGAAACGATGGTTAGATGGCGTAGCAGAATCCTGTGAAATAGCAAAAAATTGTTAGATGGTGTAGCATAATCCAGTCAAATAGAAACTAACAATCACCCAAGCCACTAGAGCAGCGCACGACAAAAACCCCAGAAACTACGTGACTGTAGAACAACCAGATAGCAGTGTAACCAAAAAGAATAAAACAGAAACTACTGACTGTAGAACAATCAGATAGCAGTGTAACCAAAGAAAGAATAAAAACAGAAAACAACTTGACTGTAGAACAATCAGATAACAGTGTAATCAAAGAAAGAATAAAACAGAAAACTACTTGACTGTAGAACAATCAGATAGCAGTGTAACCAAAGAAAGAATAAAAACAGAAAACTACTTGACTGTAGAACAACCAGATAGCAGTATAACCAAAGAAAGAATAAAAACAGAAAACTACTTGACTGTAGAACAATCAGATAGCAGTGTAACCAAAGAAAGAATAAAAACAGAAAACTACTTGACTGTAGAACAATCAGATAACAGTGTAACCAAAGAAAGAATAAAAACAGAAAACTACTTGACTGTAGAACAACCAGATAGCAGTGTAACCAAAGAAAGAATAAAAACAGAAAACTACTTGACTGTAGAACAACCAGATAGCAGTATAACCAAAGAAAGAATAAAAACAGAAAACTACTTGACTGTAGAACAATCAGATAACAGTGTAACCAAAGAAAGAATAAAAATGAAGACATACATTTTCATTATCTGATTTAATGTCTATGTTGAACTAAATACTCCTATATTCTCAATCTTCATATTCATCTTATTATATTTTCTTCCGCTACGTTCTCTATCACAGACAAGATAAATTCTTGATTGCTATGCATTGTCTTAACCAATATTCAATCGCTGCTATATATGTATATTTTGCGTTTCTCTGAGTATTGGATTTAAAGTGCTGGATTAATTGTTTCAAATGTGGAAGTTACGTTCCCAGCGTATACCAGTAGAATATGTTTGTAGCGGCCCTAGAATTAAGTTTTAGTGATATTCAGGTCTCAGCCCTATCGGTGATGGACGATACACCATAGGTCTCGTGTTCAAGTCGGTCACTTTAAACAATTCTTAGCTATTGAAAGTGGATTAGAGTAACAAGCAAAACCGTTGCCAGGTCAAAGTTCAAGAACTTTATAATTTTCTTAAGTATTTTCACAATCTTTACATTTATATAGGGAATCTTGACTACTGCTACGGAGTTCGTTGACTGCTGCTGATATGTGTAGGTGACAAGAACATTTGTCTAGCTGCAGCACATATGTTCGTTGACTGCTGCTGATATGTAGTGACAAGAAAATTTGTCTAGCACATATGTTTGTTTTGGAAGTAAAATGATGATGATCATATCAATCAATTAATCAAATAATACATAAATCAATAAATAAATCAATATATTGATCAATCAATAGATGGAGGGGGCTAAGTGGTTAAGCTCTTTGCCTTGCGAGTTGCAGGTCGTGGGTTCGAATCCGGACCGAGCCGTTCTATTCATGAGTGCAGTTTTGTTCTATTCATGAGTGCAGTTTTGTTCTATTCATGAGTGCAGTTTTGTTCTATTCATGAGTGCAGTTTTGTTCTATTCATGAGTGCAGTTTTGTTCTATTCATGAGTGCAGTTTTGTTCTATTCATGAGTGCAGTTTTGTTCTATTCATGAGTGCAGTTTTGTTCTATTCATGAGTGCAGTTTTGTTCTATTCATGAGTGCAGTTTTGTTCTATTCATGAGTGCAGTTTTGTTCTATTCATGAGTGCAGTTTTGTTCTATTCATGAGTGCAGTTTTGTTCTATTCATGAGTGCAGTTTTGTTCTATTCATGAGTGCAGTTTTGTTCTATTCATGAGTGCAGTTTTGTTCTATTCATGAGTGCAGTTTTGTTCTATTCATGAGTGCAGTTTTGTTCTATTCATGAGTGCAGTTGTGTTCTATTCATGAGTGCAGTTTTGTTCTATTCATGAGTGCAGTTTTGTTCTATTCATGAGTGCAGTTGTGTTCTATTCATGAGTGCAGTTTTGTTCTATTCATGAGTGCAGTTTTGTTCTATTCATGAGTGCAGTTTTGTTCTATTCATGAGTGCAGTTTTGTTCTATTCATGAGTGCAGTTTTGTTCTATTCATGAGTGCAGTTTTGTTCTATTCATGAGTGCAGTTTTGTTCTATTCATGAGTGCAGTTGTGTTCTATTCATGAGTGCAGTTTTGTTCTATTCATGAGTGCAGTTTTTCCAGATACTTCTAACATTGTTGCTGGAGTTACGGAGTTTGTGCTATGTGCAATACTCTCTGCAGGTGGCGTGAAATGTCTGCGGAGAGGGATCGAGCCATATGGGGTAAAACCCGGTGCTATAAAGTCAATCCTTCGGCTTTAAAACCCTTTAATCAATAGATTATGAATTTCTACAATAACTTCTAGAATGATCTATGATCTAGCTTCAGAGATGTTTATATGTTAGATCAATATTTCATCTTAAGACAGTCGACGACAATAATCTATCAGAATTCATTGACAACTAACACCAATATATATTCCTCTAGTACCGTTATCAGTTACATAGGGTCTGCAAGTAATTTCTCCATACCGCTTTGTCCTGGGTAACTCGTTCAGTCTCTTCCATGGAATTGAAACCGATATTTATTGCCTCTCTCAACGAAATTCGTTTCATGTTTTCCCTATGGTTCTAACTACAATACTGCGATATTATTTCGAAAACGTGCTTACATTTCTTTAGCGACTTATAAACAAATGTTTGTAATAATTGTTCCATGATTTGAGCGCAAAGTAATGTACGTGGTTTCTATGTTATAGTATAGTTGTGATTTATGCACAGTTCGATACAGCACATCCTATATCGTCATACACAATGTATCTAACTGTGTACTGTTTGTTATATCGTGATACTAGATCAAGTAGGAATTAAAATCATATTTTACTATCTCAAATTTTACTATGATAGCTTCCTTAGAATCTGCTCTTTTCTATTTTAAGGACAGTAATTGTGCACGTTCTCAACTTCAACATGGGAGCCACATTTTATTAGGTTTAAGCCTTCGATCTCATCTAACCTGAGACGAGTAAGCAGAACACTTTACATGGGAAGCGAACAGAGCACTGTTGGAGAGTAATGCAAAGACCGTACCTCAAGGCAAAAGCGATCCTACCATTTGAGATAAAGCCCCCGTTTGTTCTCGGGGCCCACAAAGAGAGCAAAGAATGGTAACACTGTGTCCTACAAGACATGTCGTAATATGCGACTAAGGTAGGGCCTAGGTAAGCTACAATAGTAAATAAAAAGCCTTGAGGATATCGTCTGTGGTGGCCTTCTTGTAGCCGCATAACTGACATAATGTACAATAAGCTTTTAGACTCAGATCACATACAAACCACAAAGAATGATTCATCAAGATTTCAATATGGACGTATAAAAAGAAGAAGGAGAAGAAGAGATATAGTGGTGTGTAATTGTGTATAATTACATTTTTCTATCGACTTTTGGTAGTGTATCCTATTATTGTCAGTTTAAATGGTTATTTAGTAGTATCTTTCATTGTCTATCTTCTACAATTAGAAATATTCAAACTAAATTATAAAAATAATCAAATAAGCAACTCTTAGTATTAGAAATGCACAGATACCTTGTTAATCTTAGCAGTAAATCTTCTTTTCTCTAACTCTGTTTTACGTCACTTCGTCAGCATCGGAAAATATTTATAGAACGGGCTTTTATGTGCGCTTCATAAATAGTGTTTTTCGATCTCGCTGTTATTTATATGGTCCACTTTTTGAGTGTCAACCTTTTGCTTTGTATATATTATATCAGAGTGGCAGTGTTCTTTGAGGTCCAATGTCATTTGGTAATCTGCTTGTGTCTACCAATCATTTGATCTGTTCTTCTTGCTGATGTTCAGTATTGATGATGTACCCACTGTTTTCCTGATGTTTTCATTTCTAAACATATCTCTCTTGATCCTCTCATCATTCTACGTAGACATTTATCTCTGTCGTGACTAGTTTTCTTATAACGTTTGATGTCAGCGTACTGGTTTGGCACTTATAGTAGAATGTTGGGAGAAATATTGTGTTGTAGAACGCTCTTTTTGTGTTTATAGTGAAATGTTTGCATTTCAACATTGTTTACAATTGTTTTTTTTTTTAATTTGCCATCTTGTTTCTCTACTTTGATTTTACAATTATTTTAACATTGTGATTTTTTTTTAAAATAGTCATCTTATTTTTCTTCAATTTGACTTATTCATATCCGCTCCCTATGGAGCATATGGTCTCAACAGTTGTTCACTACTTTTCTCAGTCTCTTGCTGTTTTCTTTATGGTATACCAGGATAGTCCATCACTCAGCAGTTCTGTCTCTGGCATGGAGCCCTAGTCCGTCCGAGACTTGAACCATTTTTTTTTCGATTCTGTAACTACATCCTTTTTTTTCATTGGATGGGTAGTTAGCCCATAGCCAAACCTGGAGGACCAGGAGACCATATTTAGTCTGATATCTCTATTTCTTTACTTTACAATGATTATTTTTGTAATTTCTCCATCTTGTTTTTCAGTTTAAACATTTAGTTTCTGGTGTTCGTAGAGTTTCTTGTTTTGCTAATCCATTATGTAGTTTTTTTTTTAAATACTGTCTGTTAAAAATGTCATTGTTAATGTACTGAGAGGTTTTCTACATGTTACTTGTGATATTTATATTACAAAGATCACAAATGTGAACATAACTAATAAACTATTGATCCACTGGATCCACAAAATTGGACATGGTAATTAATTTGTTTAAATCTAGGGTAAGTTGCATCTTCTGCGATCAGATTCTCATGCTCAGAAGCTCAAGCAGAGAGATTAAGATACAGTGATAATTGACCTGACAGCTCTATTCTGCATAAGATATTACAGAGCATACGTTAACTGTAATGTGTTGATATCCATTTCAATTGAGTATCACACGTTAGAACTTATTTGTGTCTCATGGAAGAAAGTTACTGATATGTTGTGTCTCAGTGGAAGAAAGTTACTGTATGTTGTGTCTCAGTGGAAGAAAGTTACTGTATGTTGTCCAGTGAAGAGAAGTTACTGATATTTGTGTCTCAGTGGAAGAAACTGATATGTTGTGTCTCAGTGGAAGAAGTTACTGATATGTGTGTCTCAGTGGAAGAAAGTTACTGATATGTTGTGTCTCAGTGAAAGTTACTGATATGTTGGTCTCAGTGGAAGAAAGTTACTGATATGTTGTGTCCAGTGAGAAAGTTACTGATATGTGTGTCTCAGTGAAGAAAGTTACTGATATGTTGTGTCTCAGTGGAGGAGAAAGTACTGATATGTTGTGTCTCAGTGGAAGAAAGTTACTGATATGTTGTGTCTCAGTGGAAGAAGTTACTGATATGTTGTGTCTCAGTGAAGAGAAAGTTACTGATATGTGTGTCTCAGTGAAGAAATTACTGATATTTGTGTTTCAGGAAGAAAGTTACTGATATGTTGTGTCTCATGGGTGAAGTTACTGATATGTTGTGTCTCAGTGAGGAAAGTTAGAACTGATATTTGTGTCTCAGGAAGAAAGTTACTGATATGTTGTGTCTCAGTGGAAGTGAAAGTTACTGATATGTTGTGTCTCAGTGGAGGAGAAAGTTAGAACTGATATGTTGTGTCTCAGTGGAAGAGAAAGTTATTTATTCTTCCTGTACATGTTCTTGCACATCTTTAATAATTTTCTCAAGACATCATTCAGTTTTAGTTTCAGTTTGGAATATCTTCATTGTACTCCGGACATGTCCATAGGTGCTCCGATCTCCTTCGCAATATCTCCATCAGCGTCCAGCGACTGACCGTACCAGTTCTATTTTGATTGATGAACCGACTCGTATACCTGTTGTACCATTCTTTTCTTGCCACACCAATCTTCAAACTCAGTTCTCGCAATCTAGTAGTTGACGTGGATTGGTTTAGATGAAAGTCTTCTCTGCGGCCACGCTCTATGAGGGCGTTCACGATGTCAGCTCTGTCCATTGGCTGGCCCTCTGATATAGCGGCCATCATACATTTGGAGAGTATATTTTGTTTTGTTTCTTTTTAGCTGAATAAGCTTTTCCGCTAACTCCTTTCCGTTCTCTCAAGCAAGTCTTGATAAACCCACTTCACACATATTGAGCTCAGCTTCAGCTGCATGTATTGGAGAACTTACTCTACCAGGGTGTTCTGTAGGGTTGGTTACCTCACTTCTAGTCTAGAGTTTAACACTGTTAGATTTTTGAAGGTCTGGTTTTATAGTGCAAGATGTTCATCATTCGCTAAAACCATACTCATACAAACAGAAAGCACCAAATCCGATAATTGAATCTTGAGAATGTACAATTCACTTGTTTCACCATGTCCTGGTAATCCATTGCGCAAGAACGTCAAATGTGCCGCTGTAACAACACAAGAAGAACTACTGAGAAGTGTCGAACAATGACTAGTTTTCATCTATCATTTCTTGTCAGGTCCAGGTTTGGCACTGTTAACATAATGTGGGAAGAAAGATTATGTTGAACATTGCTCTTTTCATGTTTGCATTTTAAAATTGGCGCCATTTGTCCTATCATTTGATTTGCTTTATTGCATCTGTACTGAATTTCATTAATTATTTTTCCCCTGCTGAAAAAAATGCTCCCCGAGTGTTTAAAGTCTGTGACTTGTTTTAATGGGCGATTGTCGATGCAGATATTGGTAGTGCTTTCCTCTCTGACGAATGTCATTACTTCTGTTTTGTTGATGTTTATTCTTATGTTGTATTCGTTACATGATAACTGGAGTCTGTTAATGTGTTGTTGTAGCCGTTCTTCTGTTGTTGCTATGATTGCCTGATCATCTGCTAAAATAAATTCTTTTAAGAGCTCTCCGAGGTTGTTTCCTTTGCTGGTGGTAGCTATTTTACAGATTTGGTCAATATATGTGATGAACAACAGCGAGGATAGTACGTAACCTTGTTTTTACTCGTGACCATACGTGAAACTTTTCTGATAGTCCTGTGTTTTTCTAATCGAACACTGGCTGTTTGTATGAAGGCTCTTGCAAAGGTTGGTTAGGTAATCATTAACCCGATAGGTTGTTAGTATTTTCCCTAATTTGTGCCTATCCACGAGGTCGAACGCTTTTTCCTGATCTACAAATGCAACGTGTATGTGTTTGTCGGATTCAACAGTCCTTTCTACAAACTGCCTGAAGGCGAATATTGCATCTGTACAGCTTTTGTTCTTCCTGTATCCCATTTGGAAGTCATTAAGCTGTGGCTCGATGATGTGGAGGATCATTTTGTCGAGCATTTTGTTAAATATTTTTCCAGTGTGGCTCAGTAGCGCTATTTCTATAAACTTTGTAGAGTTCCTCTTGCTACCTTTCTTCTTTCAGATGGGAACTATTGTTGAATTCCCCCAGTCTTCGGGTGTTTCTTGTGTGATTCAGACTTGGTTGAATAACTTGTGGAGCCATCTGTTTCCTACCTCTTTAGTTGCTGTAATTAGGTCGGCCGGGATATTGTCTGGGTCTGGTGTTTTGTTAGATGGAGCCACGTTTACAGCATTTCTAATCTCTGATAGTGTTATACTTGGTTTTACTTCTGAAGTTACGTTTACTATGTGTTCTTGAGTGTTCAGTTGGTCCTCTTGTTGTAGGTTGAGAAGTTCATTAAAGTATTGTCGCCATCTGTTCATTATCATTTTTGGATCATTAAGAACTTGGCCATTTTCATCGTTAATAATTTAAGTTGGGTCAAATTGTTCTTGTCTTCCCACATGGCTTTAATTTTCTTGTCAGGGTGTAAGTTGAATAAGCATTAGGGTCAGGATGCAAGTCTGAATATATCATTAGAGGTCATGGTGCTAGTCTGAATATAGCATTAGAGGTCAGTGCTAAGTCTAATATATTTTTAATGTCACGTTGCTAGTCTAAATATAAAGTATTAGGTCAGGGCTAGTCTAATATATACATTAGAGTCAGGGCCAGTCTGAATATATCATTAGTGTCAGGGTACAGCTGAAAATGCATTAGTGGTCAGGTCAGTTGAATATCGCATTAGAGTCAAGGTGCAAGTCTGAATATAGCATTAGAGGTCAAGGTACAAGTCTGAATATAGCATTAGAGGTCAGGGTGCAAGTCTGAACATAACATTAGAGGTCAGGGTGCAACGAACAAATGAGGTTTTAGAAGCTGATTCAGTATACTATTTTCTGCTTCATGTTAGCAGCGCGCTATCTCTCTTTTGTGCCATTTTTTCCCCAAGTCTTGGCATAGCCCCCCAACCTACGCATGATATGTTAGACTTGTTCATTTTGATTTTGTAGCTAACGGTGTCTACATGATGATGTAGCCAACCCCCAGATGAACGTTACCGTAGTCGCCTCTTATAATATGCTTTGTAAGTCGCAGTGTTACTACTCATTGCTTTCCTTGTAGGCATCGGTAACACATGAGCGCATGTTAGCAGCACTGCCATAATATTGTGTGTGAAATGTTCCCTGGAAAGTACACCATATGTCTGTACCAGAGAAGACATTGAGATGATTGGTAGTTCTAGGATATGAGAACAGCGGATACCTCATAGTTTTGACATGAAACTACAGCCCATATATACAATGGTGTTGGAATGATATTATATGGAAATGAAAATGAGACTTGAAGGCCGCCCGGGTGGTTACCGGAGCCCAAATTTGGGGTGGAAAGAATATAACTACTGTTACCTACCATGCATGTCGTAATAGGCAACTAAGGAGGTTTAGCTGAACTCGGATGCACGTGTTCTAAACGTGTACAGTCTATGGGTTTAGGAGCCCACCAAATCAATGTGCAACGTATACAAGTTATTGGCAAATATCAAACGCATCACCAAGAGTGATTAAAATTGTTCGTAAAGAACGAACGCACAGAAGAAGAAGAATATTGTTGCAATCTGTAGTATGATTTGCTTTGCTTTATTGCATGTAGAATATTAGAATATTATGTGTATCTGTAGATCGCTAGAGAAAAATCATGACCGAAATGTGGATGTCTTGCTGATCTAAATCAATGTTAGAGATGTCCATTCCGACAACGTACCAGTTTGTTGGACTGCAATCTCATAACTTTCTTGTTTGCAGATCATTAATTGCAGATCATTAATTTCAGATCTCATCAGAACTAACAACAAAAACATCAACTATCATCTACTTACCAGTACAAGCACAAGGACATATATATAGATAAGTGTAGCTTTCTTCATGGTGTCAAATTATATCTGCGACGTCACAAATGATTCTCTAGTTGGTGTAGTAGTTTCACTCAGCAACCAACCATCGTTATATATTCGCACAACTCTTGTACTTCTTGTTGTATAAATCACACTAGATTATGCTAGTCGTAAACGTAGCTATTTTTAGATTGAATAAAGTAAATAAAGACACAAGATATATGTTGATAGAGATGTCACTGCATATACTTATATTTTTTTATTGTTGTATTCAGATGGTAATGTAAGGCGTTGAATATATTGTTCTGTTACTATGATACGAAGACAACAATATGTTACATGTGAATCTATGAAAGAAAACAAACGACAATGAAATTTACCTTACCGATATTATACATGTTCAACTCTTTGAAAACGTCAACATCCTACGGTTGACAACTGGTTTTTTTTCAGTATGTTAAGAGTTGTCTCATACTGAAACAGATCGAAAAACCTCTGACGGCCACAGACATGTGGTTTTACAGAAAAATGATGAGAATCCTAAGGACTGCTAAAATGACTAATGTTTACGTGTTAAATGATGTCAAGACACAGAGAAAGTTTATCATCAATTTAAGAAAGATGCAGGCATCATATTTCGGAAATGTGATGAGAAATGTAGGATTAGGACACTCTCAATAATGTGACATGGGCAAGTCTTAGACATTGGAACGAGTTTGAAAATTAGGCGTTAAATTTGGACATGCCTGACAGTGTCATCTTCGTGGTAGAGTGAGAAGATATAGTAATCAAATACTCATTGGTACGGTGGGTAAATGAACTGTTTGATGGCTGCTGCAGGAAAGGACAGAGCACGAATGGGAATGCCTAATGTGCCATGACGTCGATCGTATAAGATAACATATTATATTCACCTAAACACCATAGCACAGCGTAAAAACAATAACATAACTCATAGCTAGAACAAGAGACAGAGAGTTGTGAAAGTACATGATCATCTACGCCTGCTGGCATGGTACATTGGTGCTGATGATAATGTAATGTTGCATGTATAATTAGATCGAACTTAGACCACCCGTCCAGTAGGCCGGTGTAGTAACCACTGAGCTACTGAGGCTCTGATTATTTTGAAATGTATCTGCGTTATGATGTTGAACCGTTATATATTACTGAAGTAATTTATTTCATCTACATAATGTAATATCCGTATCTAAATTATATTCACATTTTCTATTACATATTTTACAATAAATTCTTAGCTGTAACATGCGTTGCTTAACGCTTACACCTTATTGATTATGAATGCTCTGTCTCTGTTGCTGATCTGTTCAAGTCAACTATCACATTGTATATCAATAAATGCATTCGTTTTTTCTCTTCAATCTATCAACTTTAGATTACAACATGATCTATTTTTAGAGTGTAGCGTTTGAGAAAAAAACAAGTTGAGGTATATTGATTATTGGTTATTGAACTAACATCATTGCACTCCTGGTAGACAAATAGGGGTTCAGTCTTCCCTAACATATGTTGAAATATATGCATAGTGTCCGTTCGTGGCACGCTGGTTTAACGTTTCTTTCTGATTACTTTTCATTTCTATATAAATACAATGTATAATTCTAAACTTCTTAAATAGTTGAATATGTTTCATATCAATTTTAGTATTTTCATCAAACAGACATTTGTGGAGAAACAGAAAAAAACATCCTCACTATCCAACTTCAACTTCACAACCATCGATGCTGTTGATGTAGGCATGTCTGCTCTTTCATTGTAGCTAACAACTGCATGTCCAGAACAGTAGATCCAATTAAGTCTAAGGAGGTTGGAAATCTGAATACGCGACATTCACTCATACCGTCACTTGCATATTAAATATAGAGAGTCATCAACCAAGAGTAAGAATCAATATTGGTCCAAGGAAAACAACGTCCAAGGGGAAACTGTAGGTTAGCAGTAAAGACCCATATATTCATCTCTGTACTGGAAGTAATTTCCCTGAGTACTCAGCACTTCAAAGTTGCTAACTTCTCACCACGATGCACAGATCCTTCAGTATATACAACATCATTATCAACACATGCGTTATCTTCCATCCATGGTTGTGAGTTCAGTATTCATATTACCTTGGTCTCTAAATTCCATTCGAACAGTAATAATAAACGGCGTAAGTTGGCTATGCTACCATCTATCGGGATCTATTGTTCGTTAATGTGGTTATCAGACCAGTTGATGTCTTAGCGTAGACCATCCACGATATGCAACCCTCGATTCTCGGACCCTTACCATCATTAATATTCTTGTTGCAGGGGATGTCTCTGAAGTTCTAGTTTGGGTAATATCAAGACAGACTTATAGAATATCAATCATATATCTTCATAATGAGGGTATCTCTAATGTAGGCAATGGTGTTATTCATGTTGTTTGTGTATGCATGCGTTCAAGTTGTTCACATTGCGATCGTGATATTATGAAAATACCAAACATTTATTTATTAAAAAAGATATAGCCAGTTTGATAGAAAAATAGGACATGTAATTATTAATTCAAGGTGTGTGACTGTCGTAGCATTGAGTACTAAAAGATCACGCTTGAAGGGCTGAATCGTTTGATTAACATAATGTTTGAAAGACTTGCTGCTATTAACATAATGTTTGAAAGACTTGCTGCTATTAACATAATGTTTGAAAGACTTGCTGCTATTAAAGATTATCAAAATATATCGCAGTCTGTCAGGACACACGATAGCATGTCCATCAAATGTGATTCTTTGCACTCTGTATATCTAAGAATAAATCCAGTTTACAAACCAAGAATTGATCCAACATTTTAGCCAAAATTATGTTAGTTAGTTAGCGTGTTCCTTTCGTGCCAAAGGCGGCACATAGGGCAGATGTTTTAGATAACCATGTGATGCGGTTCGTTGCTAGCAGTTCTAGATTGTGTATGATTTTACATCCCATTAGTTTACTTTCTTGTAGGATTGTTCTTCGAAGAGTGGTCTTAGGTCTTTCACGTTTTCATTTTCTAATTTATGTCCACATAAGGACTTGTCGATTTAGTCTCTTTTTCTTCTGATCTGAGAACATGACCTAAGTATTTCCACCTTCGTTTCCTTATAATATTTGATACGGGTTGTTGATGTGTATTGATTAAAAAGCTAACTTCATTATACACATACTCCGCGTCATTTACCATAGCAACAATGTCCTGTTTGGATTGGAAACCCTGGTAAATATTATAATCACACAGTGTAGCTTTGTTTCGAATCTTTCTTTTTTTCTAGTGATAACTACCCTGCTAGAAATAGGTTAGCTTATCAACCATGTAGTACATATATGAATTCTTTCAGAATATGCGTAGAATAGATTTATTAATCTCTAGAGATGTAGTATGTAGTCTAGTATATTCTAGTTGGGACAAAACATATACCATACTTCAACGATTCTCTCTGTTATGTTCTTTTTATTTATCTCCTGTCACGTTTTCTACATGATTGTCATTATATGTGGTTATGTGTTGTGGAAGAGCCTGCGCATCCCTTGCCACACTCCCTTCTTATATGTAGTTATGTTGATGATAAAAGAGTTGTTCGCATAGGCCTTCTCTGCAAGCTCATGTGGCAGAATGGTCCATGAGGCCAGGGGTGCATTTCGTATGACAACAAGCAGCATGACAATGGAGGTACTGGCGGTGACTAATGTTTTACGTTGGCTGGAGTCACAAAACTACACTCATATGTGCATTCTGAGTGATTCATTGAGTATGATCCGCAAGGTAGCGTCTGGTTCGGTGCGCAGGCAATGGACTGAATCACTTCGAGCGTCAACAACATTGCAGAATCACACTTATCTTTGTTCCGGGGCACATGGGTGTCGATGGAAATGAGAGAGCAGACAGGCTGGCTGGCTGTCTCTGCGACGATATCAGAGGGCCAGCCAATGGATAGAGCTGATATTTTGAACGCCCTCACAGAGTGTACTCGCAACGATGTTTTTCATTTAAACCAATCCATGTCAACTACATTGGGCTGAAAATAAATCAGAAGAAAACTGAAGTAATGACTCTGAACATAGCAACCCCAGCACCAGTCAAACTAGAAGGTAAAACCCTCCGAGATACAACCGCTTTCACATACCTTGGAGGTGTTATTAGCAATGAAGGAGGCGCTGGATCTAACATTAAAAACAGACTGAGTAAGGCACGAAGTGCATTCATGACCCTTCAGACCGCCTGGAAGTCTGCCCAATACAGCATCAGAACCAAGACTAGTATCTACAACAGCTGTGTGCTGTCAACACTGCTGTACGGATCGGAATGCTGGAGAATGACAGAACAGGATTTGTCCACACTCTCCACCTTTCATACAACTTGTCTGCGAAAAATCTTACGCGTGTACTGGCCGACTACTATCTCGAACCAAAAATTGCTTGCACGATGCCAACAAGAGAATATGGGCACTATCATCCGAAGACGACGCTGGAGATGGATTGGACATGAGATGCGCATGGAGACTGGCTCCGACACGAAAACTGCACTGAGAGGAATTCCAGAGGGTAGGCTAAAGCGTGGAAGACCCAAGACGACCTGGAGGAGAACGATAGAGCAAGAACTGAAGGAAATGAATCATATCTGGAACACAATACAGAGGAAGGCCATGAACAGGGAAGAATGGTGTGCGTTTGTTGCTGCCCTATACGCCAAGGGCGTAACAGGCTAAAGAGAGAGAGAGAGACGTCAACTACTAGATTGCAGGAGCTGGGTTTGAAGATTGGAGTGGCAAGAAAGGAACAGCATAACAGGTACGTGAGTAGGCTCATCAATCAAAATCGAACTGGTACGGTCAGTCGATGGACGCTGTTGGAGATATCGCGAAGGAGATCGGAGCACCTATGGACATGTCCGGGGTGCAATGAAGATATTCCAAACTGAAACTGAATCTGAGAAAGAGTTGTAAAAATCATAGTTTGTTGTATGTTTTATGGTCACAGAAATCAAGCTGATACTTCTTCGCTAGACAAATTATTCTAATATAGGAATGTTACTTTTGGAGATGAAGGAAAGTTCACGCCATTATTGTTCAAACGTGTACAGTGTTTAAGTTTTATTTGTTATAAATGACCAGGTTATTGTTTGTTTGTTCTTCTATGCTATATTATACTCATCATTTAACGACCAAAGTTGAGTCACGAAACATATGCAAACTGGTCATTGTTCATGTATCAAAGACACGCATTCAACCTACCATGCCCAGACGACAAACCTCTCCAAATCTGCGCTTTACGGTTGCTAGGTTTAAAATATTTCTTGTGGCGGTGTTAGTTACCACCTTATCTGAATTCTCGTACTCAAGGAAACTGAGGGCAACATTCACGGTGACGTAAGACTCGCTTCATCAGTTTCAATTATGCTGTATTAAATAAATGTACTATATAAGAAAAGAATTGATCAGAGTTTTGATTGTGCAAACACATTTATAATTATGTCATTAATTGTAATATGATTGTCTTCTTTGCATCAATCATTGTTACTTCTACTTTTTACACAAGTTTAATATACGTTGATTGAGGTAGACGGATACTTGTTACAATATTAACTCACTATAGGAACATTGTTTTGTATTAACATACAATAAGAACTTTGAATTTGGAATTCAAAACGAATACACTGCAAGTCTTAGTGAGATAAAGCTAATCTTCTTCTTCTTTGAACCTCCATATCGACCAATTGTTTTCCACCTTTGTGATTTTATGTGATCTGAGCCTAGGAGCGATTGTACGTTGTACCAGATATGTGCCTACAAGTAGGCCATCACATCCCATTTCTGCAACGCTTTTTTGTGCTAGCGTAGCTTCTCTAGTCCCCTAACTCAGTCGCATTTTACGACGTGCCTTATATGTCGGAGTGTTGCTATCCTGAGTTCCCATTATGGCACCAGTAACACACTGGTGTAAAGCTAGTTAATATATATATAATTTATATACATTCTGAATGAAGCCAGCGCATTACCTAGTTAATATAATATATAATTTGAATGAAGCGAGCGCATTACCTCGACTTCACATTTACTTCTAATGAATCTTCAACTAAATATTACTATATTGATTATTATTACATTATCTAACTTTGTGTGGTTGAAGAAACATATATTGAGAACAATACACTTTAAAACAGAATATTGTATCAAAAACGATACATTCACATATAATAATGTAATAGATTTAGCAACAATAAATAATATAACGACGGAAGAAACTAACTGCAAAGTCTCCAATGTGATTAACAAGAAATATTTAACTGAACACGTAGTCAATATTTGAACATAATGAAACATTATAATAAAAGAGACATTACAAAGACAAGTCTATCAGTTTTAAACATCATCATCATCAAGGTGCGTATCCTTTATAGGACGTTGGCTCTTTGCAGCACATCTGAAATTCACTCTCTCTCTAGCAGTTCACCCACTTCGTCGATGGTTATATTCATGGTTTCTTTAATATCTTGTAGCCATCTTCTTCTTGGTCTGCCTTTGCGTCCAGGGACCCTGCCCTCTAGTATTGTTCTTTCCAGGCCATCGTGACGCTTGATGTGACCAAAGTATGTAATTTTTCTGTATAGTATGTTGTTTATCAGCCAATTCTCTTTAATATTTAGTTCTTTCAGGACATCAGTGTTCTTTATTTTTCTGTCCATGGTATTCGTAGGATCTTTCTGTAGCATTTAGTTTCGAAGGACTGAATTTTCGTTCTTAATTTCTGTGTAATAGTCCATGATTCACAACCATAAGTAGCCACTGGGAAAATGCATGCTCTCAATATTTTTAATTTTAGTATTTTGCTGGTGCATAGTAATCACAAACATAGTAATCATAAACATAGTAATCATAAACATAGTAATCATAAACATAGTAATCATAAACATAGTAATCATAAACATAGTAATCAATAATCAAAGAATAACATTTATGGAGACCAAAGGGATGGGAAATTCAAAAGATTGCTAAGAACTCATGACTTACTAAAATGAATAATATTGATAGACTGAAATAAAGTAAAGGGCAAGCACACATTATTATCAGTTTAAGAAAGAAGCAATCATCATTGTTCCAGCATAAAATGAGAAAGAGTTGTTTATAACTTATATTGACAGTTGGTAACACAAATGAAAGCTGCATCCCGCAAACTGACATTTTGGAACTTCTGAGTCAGGAACTGAGCGTCGCAAACAATACATGTCCTGGTAAGCGGAGTCTTAGAGAGTCATTCGAGAGTAACAATAACTCTATAATAACAACCTATATCCTCATAATGAAAGCAGTTAAATTGGTATGTATACTCCGTTTTGCTTGGCAAGGACTATAATACAGATAGATAAACAGAGATAACTCAACACAATAGATGAAACAAAACAGAAATTACATTAATAAAATGTATGCTACTGGGAGACAATGACATTAATTCAAGATTCGTGAACTGAATAAGTAACTGCCTTTTGCAAACCCATAAAAGAAACAGATGATGATAATGATATTCAACTATAAAGTTCAGATCGTCCATTTGTAACTGCAATACAATTTGTATATGTTCAAACAAGATATCAATGACGGCAATAAATAATAGATAAATCATGGTATACGTCGTGGTATCGTAGTGTTAGACGTCTATTGAAACGCAGCATTACAATTATTTGGGGAGGCGTTCATGTATTATAAGTTATGGGCTCCTTTCTTCCCATATACAAATGTTAATATTATCGTTTTTGTATTGTAATGAGGATGTCTGTGTGTATTTATTATCGGACAGACTTGATCGATTAATTAATAGATATATGTGACTCCGTCATACCTGTAGTAGGAGGGTGCGTTTGTTCGCAGTACATTCGTAATTCATGGTTTGCAATTATGCTTTGTTAATATATACACTGTCGTCTTACTGAACCTTCTTTATGATGATTAAGTAGTCTATATGGACCAGATATGTTTTAGAGTTGTAGACCTAGATCAAGGATTTGTCAGTGTTTCTGAGTGGGCTAGGCTCTTCCACATTGTATGACTATAGTCTACAACATACAATATACTCACTCTTCTATAAAGGTCTGTACATCCAAAGAGAGGAACAAAAGTTACAAACTTCTCTTCACTTACAATTAATAGCAGTACAGTTTTTTAAGGTATAGCTGCGTTCCTGGTTCGCCTAGGGAGCTAAATTTGCATAGGATGTTTTTCGTGTGTGTCCAAGAATTAGGGTGGCGTACCAGAAAAAAGCATGCAGAGAACTGATGTTCTGTCCTACAGCTATGTAGATGCCTAATTGAAACAACGGGCTCACTCTCTATGGTACAAATCATATACAACCAGCAAATTGTGAATTGGCAATGAGAGAGCAGTCAGGCTGGCTGGGTCTGCCACCATATCAGAGGGCCAGCCAATGGATAGAGCTGATATTTTGAACGCCAAAGAGTGTACTCGCAAAGAAAAATTTTCATGTAAACTAATCCACGTCAACTACTAGATTGCAGGAGCTAGGTTTGAAGATTGGAGTAGCAAGAAAAGAACAGCATGACAGGTATATGAGTAGGCTCATCAATCAAAATCGAACTGGTACGTCAGTCGCTGGACGCTGTTGGAGATATTGCGAAGGAAATCGGAGCACATTTGGACATCTTGGTGTAGAGTCTGAGTACAATGAATATATTTCAAACTGAAACTGAAACTGAAATGTGAATTCAAAGGCTTGGTGAAGTGAACAATGATAAAGTTCTGTCAAGATAACAGAAAAAAACATCAGTATATAAGACATTAGAATGCACAATTTCTAAAGATAAGACTTGTATTGTCCCACAGAATAGTTTAATGTCTTGTCTTCTCCACACCAGATCTGACTGCTACAGTAACGATTAATGTTAGTATTATATAGAAAGTTATCGTAAATATGAAACTGTGATGAATAAAAAGAGAACACTTTATTTTCTTACATGAATTATCACATTACTTATTGATTTATTTCGTCGTTTCTTTGATAACCCCCTGAAATCTTTTCACATTTCTGCTTTATCATATTCATATAGAATCATATTTAACAAATGTAACGATTATGTTTTTGACATTCAATACAGACAACTTAGTGTTTATGAGTGCTTCCATATATTCATGATTATGTCCCTTTGAATGTTTTGCATCACGTCACACTTGTTAATGAATATATGATAAATCATGAGTTATTATTTCTCCTGGCATCAAAAGAAATATGTTTGATAAGTAATAGTAATGTGCTTCTAGCTAGACGATTTCCCGATCATCTTCTTTTGTGATGTGGCACTTCACTGAAGCTTCTTACAGTTTCTCACTGTTGTAAATTAAATATGTAGGATGCACATTTAATAATTATCAATTAACTTTTCAGTAGCAGCGAAAATATTCCCTCAATCTAAATTAACACAGTCAGTAAAATCAATGTTACTAAAACACTGAGAAAATGTGAGAAATAATGCACGAAATTGTACAGATAATTATTCAAACAACACAGACTTATCGTTCTTACTGCGAACATGTTTTATGGTTACACATGTCTATTGTATGTCTACGTTTGTAGAAATATCCGACAATTTGTAGAAAGTTGAGATCTAATGGTGTGTCCCAGGTGACATTTTGTCTCCCTACTAGATGAAACATTGACGGCTAATTACAACGTCATTTCTGTTTTTGTCTTAATTTCTGAAAGGTCACGAACTAGGATGAATCTGATAACATTAACAAATTATCAGGTAGACGAAGTTTTTCCTTTGATCTGTGCTACATAACAAACACATGAAATAGTACTATATAATTTTAGTTACCACATAAAGTTTATAATATAAAAATATATTCTAACTAAACTCACTTTTCCTGACAGAAAAAACCAGATTACACAAAGATAAGATGTTGACGAACGAGACTGTGATAACTACAGTTAAAATCTTATCCAGTTATTACTTTTTTCTCAGTGAAGAACAAGTTAATGAAATAGAATGGACGTTCAACTACGTGATATATCCATGTATAAGTTTGGTGGGAATAGTTGGTAACTTGATCAGTATTGTTGTATTGACTCGACATGGATTCAAGAAATGTTCAAACATTCTGCTTGTCGCTTTGGCACTTTCTGATGTTGTTTTCCTCGTTGGTCTTAATAATTTTTTTCATCATATTCTGGCAGGAAACATTCCTCCAGTGTTCATGTTTTCTGAAACTGTAAATTATGTATTGTATAATTTGTACATGTTGTTTCTGTGCGCTTATTATATCGGATTCAATTGTTCTAATCTTATTCCTGTCTTGATAACAGGAGAACGTTTATTAGCAATATTTATTCCATTTAAAGTACATTTGATAGTCACACCTCTGAGAATATTTGCTGTGATATCGTGTTTCGTTATATTAATTTTTGTGTATTTTATTTATCAAAACGTACTTTGCTCAGAGTTTAAACAAGTAATCATACATGACATTTTAATGGGTGGAATTGTTGATACTGAACGATATAAGCAGCACATCAGAAATGGATTGTTCAATCTATTTGCAGATCTCATGAATTATATGACAGGAGTCGTACCCATTGTTCTCGTATCTCTCGGTTCTGCTATGATTGGAGTACAGGTCCGTATAATTACCAACAGGCGCAGACAACTAACATCTGGTAAAGACGCTAACAATAAGAAGTTATCCTCCAACAAAACAATAACAAAAACAACAAAAACTTTACTCAGTGTTTGTATTCTGTATATTTTATCTAACGTAGTTGGATTTCTGATTGTTTATGTACAGAGAATTCCAGTTTTAGAGAAAGATATCTCTGTACAGATTATATTAGAGTTAGTTAAAACGTTCATATTTTGTGTCAACTGTATTGGTAACTTTATTATTTATGTGGCTGTTAACAAAACATTCAATTTCAGGAAAATAAGAATATGTTGTTTGTTCAACAAGAAATGTTACTGAAATGTATATACCTATTGTTGCTAACTTCTAAAATTAACTTGGCTCAAAGTTGTATCTTTCTTTCCTCACCTGTACAATGAAAAGTGAGATGCTTGCAATATTTTGATATGTAATTCAATTATATGTATTATCATTTCACAAGAGATATTATAACACTAAATAGTAGAATTGATTGTGTATCTTCTAGTCAAATAATATTGCACTATCATCTCATCAAAAAATACAATTTTCTAACATTGCTTTTGAAAGCTTCTTGGCACTCGTCAAAATCTTTGAATATATAAGCACATTTGTACGTGTTTAAAAAATAAACGTTCATTCTCACACGCTATATATATCTTGTAAATACAAATGTTTACTAATTAGTTTTCTTGTGTATACATAAAAAGAATCTTTCATCATCCGTTTAAATAAAAATAACAACAAATAACAAAACAACAATAACACTGGCGCATCATATACACACAATTAATAGAATGTTCTTTCCTTCCCATTTTCATTTCCCCCCCTCTCATTATACCTATGTTTTATCTATATCCTATTCGTTTCCGGTTTGATACACATAGTTTCTACACACGATTTGACAATTGTTGACTTTCTGTAGCAATTATATTATATGTTTCCCACGTCATACCACAATATATCAACTCTCTTTTCACTCTCCTTCTTCATGTTTTCTATGGATGTTAGGATGTTTCCCCATCCGCTGTTTAACGAAAGAGCTTACTCAGCCAATTTTCCTACTTACATGTGGCATACATGCTTAATCCACCTCCATCTTCCTCTTTTATAGATATCCTTCAATGATGCACAGTTGTTAGTTTTGAAAGTGGGAGACCCAGACAGAACAAAGGTTGTCTTTTTAACAATTAATTTTAAAAAAACAACTAAAAACATATTTTTATACAATTTGACCACATGTTGCGAAAGACAGTGTTTTTATTTATGAATAAACAATGATTAGTGTATATATTGTAATTATTCAATAATTTTTAAAAATAAATAATTGTCTTGAAAATATGTATTTACAACCCTCTTCATCGGGAATACATTTCACTAGCATAGGAAGTGCAAAAAATGCCAAACCAGCATATGATGTACATATCCCCCATAATTATAGCATGACTCTCAATTTTGTTTTCTAAACTGTTTATAAGCAGAGATATTGATGTTCTAATTCAACATTTATTTCTATTTGGAAGGGTTATATTGCACGAGACATATCTACAAACCCAATTAGATTAGACATTTTTGTATGATTGTATCAATATATTTTCATTTGCTATTTTATTATACAAGAATATTTGTAGGATTCTTTTTTTAAATCTATTTTGAAATGTCTTTAGTTTGTGTATAATGTTGTGAGTTATTTTATTTACTGTCACTCACTATTACATAATAACAATCATAATACACTGCTTCTTTATAATTTAAGTTGTGTTTCAAGATTGTAATCACTTTAACTTTCCATAATTTCTTGAGAATGGTGAAAGTTGAATTTACTGTTTTAATTTTTCCAATTACTTCCTCTTCTTCATCTTCTTTGCGTTAGTTCCTAATGACCAATTTGTATAACTCTTTATGATATGTTTGATCTTTGCCAAGAACGTGTATACGTTGCACATTGGTTTGGTAGGCCCCTAAACGAATAGACTTCTACGCATTTAGGATACATGCATCCGCTTTCAGCCTAGTCCCATTACTCGCCTCTTACGACATGCGTGGCAGGTAACGGTGGTTCTACTATTCTGTACAATTCAATTTTGGCCCCGTAAACCACTCGGGCGACTTCCTCTTCCGAATCACCATCCTATGATACTGTATTTCCAAGGTATGCACAATCTATAATCTTCTCTACGCTCTCAGTTTGTTAAATAATTAACTTTAAAAAGAGTTTGTTTATTTCTCAACAATTTGGTTTTTGCAATAATAGCTTTAAGCCTTATGGTTTGATGCTATTCTGAAACAAAGTGTACCTACTCTCAATGAAGTATCCTCGTATAGTCTACGGGTTCAAAGTAGCAATTCTAGCGACAGCATTTCTTCAGCTTGTGTATACTTCTGTGAAATATTTTATTTCCTACCCCTCACTATTACATAATAACTGGGAAGCCAATTCAAGATCCTACCCCACCTCCACGTAGTGACCCTGGTAACAGACAACGGTTCCTGTCTGGCCAAGCGGGTAGGGATCTAGGGCGAGTCACAGGTATTGGTAGTAGTGCAAGCAAGGAAAAGAAATGCAGGTCCAAAAACCTCTGGATCAGAACAAAATGCACGCATGTCCTGGCTGATTTCCAACGGAAAGTTGCCCAAATAGTTGCTAAAACGCAAATATAGAGCAGTGTACGAGTCGACTGTGAACGAATGCTAACTCCCCAGGAGTAAATGACAGCACCAATATTGCCACCTGGTGGGCAAGAGTCCATACATAATCTCGAAGAGTAACAAGTCAACTGTCGCACAACAATTATAAGTTTCCTGGCCGATGGGAAGTGCAGTCCAAATGAACATGAATGGATGGGAGGTGCATCCAGAGAAGTGACGTGGACCCACATGAGGCTAAACTCGGAGTCCTGAGGTGGGGGCCTGAGTCAAATTGCGACTCCTGACAGGCTCGAGGCATGGTAAATGTGAGCACGGTGAGAAACCCGATACGGTGAGTAGACACCAAAATAGAGCGAAAACGCATACATACGTTACACAGATGAGCCCCAAACGCGGGGCAGATGAGCTGGTGATGAAACGATGGGAGGCTGAGACAAACGCAGGGGTGAACGGTCCAGCCAAATGGGCAGAAAAAAGGGAAAGCCCAGTAGAGGCTTGAATCCAGTACAAATCTAAGGTCTCGGCAAGTGTCTCTGAAAACAATGTAACGTATCGTGACAACACATGGGAAGATTGCGGTAAACTACTTACAAGAGGCCAAGCGCAAATAAAGTTATTGGGTAAAGTTGGCAATGTGCAAATCCTAATATTGCGTTTTAGTGTCTAACGAAACGGCCTTTCCTGAAACAGCGGGCAGGGTACTGTTGTTCTTGCAACTAACATCCCCAGAAAAAACCAGGGCGGGTGAATATTGTCGAGCGAATGATCTAAGTTGCGCTCATATCGCCAAATGAAACGACCCTATATAGTATTTTGTGCGTGACCCCAGTCCACTGTTTCCGAAGCCAGGGAAATGGCAGAGTAGCAACTACAAATTGCTAATCGTCGACACGCGCCACGAAAAGGCTGAAAATGTTCCTACTCAGGAACAAAATCAACGTGTTCAGAAAAATAAGAAGTGTAGTGGTAAGCGGACCACCCAAATGTACAGAAAAACGGGAAATCCCAGCAGAGGCTTGTATCCAGTCCGCGTCTCAGTGGTCAGAAAAGTACGGCCAAAAATGTAAATACTTGACAGGCTGTTCAAATCTAAACCTTTGCGAAGGCCGACACTTTTCACGTGTTTATACGAGTAAACCGCCACCCAGGACAAAAATCCAGTTCCCCCTCGCCGAAAACAACTACTATCTTGTAGTTAGATTGGGTACAATCAAAGACTTGCGGAGCAAACCGTACACAAAACTGGACGGCAGACAAACAAAGTAGTCCAAAAAAAGATGGTTACCTGAGCAGATTAAGCTCAACAACCTGGGAGGGTAGGTCGTCTAAGGGTCGCTACCCTAAAAGAAAATAGCAACCTGTTGCATTGCAGGTCGGCTGGGGACAGCCAAAGGCTAATGGAGAACGAATCCAATAAACGCTGGTTGAAATCGGACACGTCGCCGAAGGACAATCACTAGATCTCCGATAAGGTACTTCTTCTTTACGATCAATTTTAATCACTCTTTATGATCTGTTTGATCTTTGCCAAGAACGTGTATACGTTGTACATTGGTTTGGTAGATCTCTAAACTCATAGACTTCTACACGTTTAGGATATGTGCATCCAACTTCATCCAAACGTCCTTAGTCGCCTCTAACGACATGCGTGGTAGGTAACAGTGGTTCTATTCTTTACACCCCAAATTTAGCCCCGGTAACCACTCTGGCGTGATAAGGTACTGAAGATGTGAAGTAGCATACCCATGCTAAGGCTGCAGGGACCAAACTTTCTAATGAATCTGCTTAATAATTTAGAATTTCGATATGGCGCTACGCTTGTGAAGTTCCGTCGGGCAGGACGAACACCGTTACCCATGCCTCGAAGGGCCCATCTTTTGCTACCGACGGTCCCGTTTCCCGAATTGGCAAATCAGCGACAGTGGTCCACGGGTTAAAGATACTGGTACTATACAGCCAAAAACTGGCTAAAGACGATTAAACATTGTGCTATTGAATGCCGAAAGTCTCCATCACAAAAAGCATGTACTTGCACAAAGATTTGCGGAAGAAAAGTTCGACGTGTCGTGCATACAAGAGACATACCTAAATGCTCAACACAGGTTCTGGATCAGAGGTTATCAAACCTTCAGATTAGATCGATAACGGCACAAAGATGGAGTTCTCACTCTGGTACGAAACGGCATTCTAGCGAAACAAACAGATATGACAACAGGAGGTGCAGGCGCAGCAGAGATCATAGGCGTCCTCATCACAAGTAACGAAGCAGAGAATCTTCTGTACAGCCTATACTGTCCAGTTGACATCTTGCTATCACTTGAAGCGATGAAAATACCAAACACAGCATGCATGGTAGTAGGAGACTTGAACAGCCACTCAGAAAGGTGGTGCTACCAAGAAACGTACATAAGAGGCGTCGAAGTTGAAGACTGGAAGATGGAGAACAACATGTTCCTTATCAATGCACCAAACGATCCGCCAACCTTCTATTTGAGAAGGTGGCATACGACTAGCACCCCTGACCAGGCGTTCGCAACGAGTGACCTCTCCACAAAATCAGAACGAACGGTTACTAGGCAATTCGGAGATAGCGACCATAGACACGTTAAACTACACGTGGATCTCTACTTTGTACCCGAGTCGAAAATGTGGTTGCCCTGGTAGAACTACAGAAAAGCAAATTGGAAAAAATGTGCGGCACTGTCAGAAACCAATGTTGAACAACTCAACACGCATGCAAATAAACACGTGAGAGCCTTAGCAAAAGAACTATCGGAAGCAATCCTGATAGCGGCACGGGAGATCATTCACAGAGGTCCAAATTACAAATCCTACTGGACAGCAGAGATCCAAAAGCTTGATGTCGACTTTGATCTGGCATGGAGAAAGACAGAAGAGGCCCAAACAATAATATTCAATACTGCTTACAAAGCGGCAGCGGCCAAATATAACCGAGAAGTGAAAAGATCAGCAAGACAGAGTGGGGTAGAAAAAACTGAATCCCTGAACCTTGATAGGGACGACCACAAACTGTGGAAGTTAGCGAAAGCCCTGAAGGACGAAAACACCAACCGACCCATAATAGTTCTAGAACGCAATAACGAGATGTGCTCGGGAAGGAAGGCAGTCAACGTACTAATGGAAAGATGGTTAGTTAGTGATGGCAGAACGGATTTCCTGACTTTGGTGAGGTCGTTCCGTACGCATCGTAAGATAAACACTCTTTAATGATCTTTCAGGGCCGTAAATTTGGGTTTGGTTCTACGCCAAAGAGCATTAGCTACTCTTCGCTGACTGGATGAGGTCGCTCTTATACAGATTTGAGTGCACATTGAATGCATCTGCTGTTATCCCTTATGGTTTCTATGAAAAGCCATTCAATAAGAATAATAGTGTAAGAATACACACATGTATAACTCCTGTTTTGACCGTAAAGCAACCTGTTTCAATGCATTATCAATTACTTGTTACTGAGAGTTAACCATCATTAAACAACATAAAATAAAACCATGATATTTTGTAAAAGTTTATTTTGTTTATTAATATCTACACGTTATAATTCTGCTGAAACAAAATAAACAAAGTTTACAGTGAAATGTATCGGTGATTTTAGTGGTCTCCATTTAGTGGTCTTCATCAATTGACGATGTTAAGGTGTTAGATGAAGAAATGTGTTTATTGCTGACATTGTCAGGGCTACACTCAAAACGTAAGAAATCACTGATCCAGGTCGTGATGGCATTCGACATTAAGATATTAGCGATTAATGGAATAATAACATTGGGGGCCTGGTCAAATAATTTAACGTCAGCATTCAGGACGGTGAGATCAGGGAAGAGTTGCTCCACATCTATATACTACCATTGTCGAAGCCTAAAACAAGATCACTCCAGTTGGCTACATAAGTATTGCAATGCAAAATACTGTAGGCAAGCTCTTGAGAAAATCGTAAAACGTCAACTGGCGTGGGACTTGATAATTCGTCATATCTTCCCACCCACTCCATGTGGTAACAGATCTGTAAAGGAAACATTTTGCAACGCTACGGTCTTCACCTATGATGTTTTCGAGTGTTTCCATACATGTATGTGTGTAACAGGGTTATATAGGACAAGAGGAGGGAACAGGGGTCAACTGGTCAACCATACTTTAAATACTCCAGTTTATGGTAAAATGGTCAGCCGTACTCCAACATAGTGAAGTAGGTAACGGTCAATCCATCCGAGTTACTTTTTGCACACGGCCTACTTGTAGGGTAGCAGAAGACCAAGCGATCGCCATGAGTAGAGACTGACTGGAGAAGTTGAGTAGAACGGATCGTAATAATGTTTGAGTAGCAGATTGATACTATTTTTTTAGAGAGAAACCAGAATGCCTTTAAGAGTGATTTAAATTGATCGGATCTGCTAAGAGCAACACTTGAAGTCAAAGAGAGAGAGAGCGGTGAACTAACTTGAAGATGTTAACTAGTTCACATCAATAAACAGCCATTTACCAGAGAACTGACGCCTAGATGAACCGCTGCCAGACTAACCGATGACCAGTGCCTGACGACCAGAGGACTGATGCCTGAAGACCATAAAAGCAGATGAGCAAGTGACCCGTTGACTGTGAAGACTAGCTTTCCGCGACCAAAGACGAGACCAGTAAAGTGCCAGAAGCATCCTATTTTCCCTGAGGTTGAAGGGAATTGTGAACGACCATAGTATTTCGAAACATCAACGTCAGGTAATGAACTGTTATGAGTTAGTGAACTATTTTACAGTGTGGACTGAATTCCTTATAGGGACATCGGCGTAAAACTAACTTTATTGATATAGACCGGTGAGCACAGAAGATAAGACATAATATTTCGGAAGGATTCATGGAATTAGATAGTGCAAGTGTTGTTATTCTATTCAGGTAGACGCTAGTGAGAGTGAGTCAGATTTGTACATTGAATTATATGAATGGTTGTGAATTGAGTGTTGCCGTATCTGTTGTTATTCACTCTCCAAGACAGAGAGAGATTGATATTACAAGTGATTAAATATACTTATGAACTTACTAATCAGTTACCTGTTGTAATTCGTTATACCTGTGATCATTGGTGTCGTGACGTATAACTAGCAGATGTTGAGAAGAGAAGTAGTTAGAGAGCCAAGTTGATGTAGATACCTTTTCTATAGTCAATTTCTGACTTATTAATTTTCCTGGGGCCTTGTACTAGGGAACTACTACATGTGGTGGACTTGGAAGACGAATACAACGGAATCGCCTACGATTATATCATGAACCAGGTGCACATTCTATTCAAAGGATGGAAGGTCGTACTGCGATGTGGTGGTTGGTCATCTGAACAGGTGACTGTTTAATCGGGATTGTCACAACTCGTTCCTCCTTCAACAGACTTATTCAATATATAAACCACAACATTCAAGGAACAACAACTTGATAGAAGAGGTAGAACATTATCATTTGCTGATGACATGATAGTGTATAGACAGGGGAAGAAACGAATGAAATTACCGTTGAGATACCGAGGGAACATATTAGTGTGATGGCTCTCGAAATATAGTTAACCCTAAAAATGCAACAGTAACATGGGTTTCCCTTATTAATCATACTGTTAACGCATGTATGCCTATTGTGAAATTGTTGGTTCATCCAAAGCTAAATCGATGCAATTATTTGATGTGGTATTTGACGCAACCTATTATTCAGGCAATATGTTGCGCATGCAATTGTCAAGGTCCAACATGCCTAGTGGCAATGAGAGTCATGACGGTTGCTAATATCGAGCAGCGGTTGCTTGGCATCCTGTATCAGACGCTGGTACTTTCAAGCATCGAATATACAATGGGCATCCTCACTGTTAGTAGAGCGCAAATTGCAAGACTGGAGATAATACATAATGAAATTATGCATATCATCATAGCTTGCATAAGGGATACACCCCTGCGTGTCGATGAGCTTTCTTCTAGATTTTCCGACCATGGCGTATAGACTACAGATATCTAGAGCACGTCGTATCTCAAAATAGCACTAAAGAGGATTATCCATTGCACGAGCTGCTGGGAATGAGTAGTGGGATTCGATTAACGAGGTGCAAGTCGTGGGTTAGCCGTGCTGCAGACACTGTTCAGCTGGTATGAGGGATCACAAATGTTGATCATGGGAAATAATGGATACCGGCGTCTTCAATATACGGAAACACCTTTCCGACCGTTATTAAAATCGACAAATGTTGTAGATAGAGAAATATCATAATATTTTACGTTAAGGTCATCATTAATGAAAACAACAATGAATGTGACGTGATTTACACTGATGAATCGGTAGTTCGCCACGAAAGCTATAAATGACCTTCTCTGCAGGCTTCTACGGCAGAATGGTGATGGAAGCAAGTGGTGCATTTAGTACTACAATAAGAATCATGACAATGAAGGTACAGGGGATGACAAAGGCACCACGTTAGTTAGAATTCTAAAACTGCACGCATGCGTGTATGCTGAGTGATGCATTGAGTATAATCCGAAATATGGAGGCTATTTCGGTGCGCAGGCTATGAACTGAATCACTACAATTTTGCAGAATTGCACTTATCTTCGTTCAGGGGCATATTTGTGTCGTTGGCAATGGGAGAGCGGTCATGTTTGCTGGTTCTGCACTATATCATGGTGTAATCCAATGGATAGGAGCTGCCATATGTAAGCTATCATGGGGTTTGGCTGCAAAGATAATTTTCATTTAAACCAATTTACAATTTAATACAACTGTTAGACTGTAAGAGCTGGGATTGAAAATAAGAGTCCAGAAGAGAACAGCTCCACATATACAAGCTTAGGTTCATCATTCAATATCGAATGGGTTCGGTCAGCCGCTGGACGATGGGGGAGATATTGCGAAAGAGATTGAAGCACCTGTGGGCACGTCTAGAGCGCAATGAAGATATTCCAAACTGAAACAGAATTGAAACTGGCCATTTAGGAGTTTGTGACATCCATGTCACATCCATCTGATCATGTTTCTCGTATGATAAAAGTCGAGTAGCTCTAGACAATTGTTTTAAATTTGTATATGGGACATTGCGACCTCTTGGGCAATCTATTACATTCATATACTTCTTAATAGTGGCTGTTCTCATACAACATTATGTATGTGTAGATAATAAATGTACATATTTTACATACATATTGTATCATTATCGATTATTTTCGTTACTTTCCACTTATAGCTTTTCGCATTTTGTTTTGATTGTTTTGTTTTTAGTCACATATTTTCCATTTAGACAACTCGTCCCACTGCGTCTGTTTTGACATGATGTTTGTTGTAAAGAAACATATTCGGAATACCGTTTGTCCTGTATCTTTTTGCTTGATAAAGACGTTGTAGTCGATTTGGTTCTCTTATTAATTATTTTTAATTTTTTGATATTAATGTTTTACAAACGGCTTCATACATCTTTCCATCATTTGTTTCCGTACTTATATAATTACTAGCTTATTAACCCGGCTCCGCACGGGTGAAAGTTGTTATTAATCCTTGATGAGGAATTGGGTAAGCCTTTCCCAAAGATGTAATCTAATAGTATGAATTGTATTTTCTGATATTTTTTAAGAAGTGGTTTGAATCGACTATGTTGTCGTTAAACGATTTTAACGGTTCAAGTGGTTCTTATAATGCTTCACGTCTAATCAAAGTAGCAACTTTGCATCCTTCCTAATTATTGAAACGTTTCTATAGTGTAGTTTGCAACAGACAAGTGAATCTGAAAACTATACATTCTGCGCAAATCAACGCAAACGGAAAAACGCAACGCAACTAATGGTGTATTTTTGTAAATAAGATCGGCATTAGAAAGATAAAAAAGATCGCGTGTTTATTATACGATGCAAAAGAACGACCTCGCCACAGGCACAAAACGGTGGGAAATCCGTTAGAGAAGTAGAACTTCACTAAATGTCACTGGCTTCACGGCAAGTCGTTCGGACTAAAGGTCTCATGAAAAGATAGTTTGAAACTGAAAGAAAACTTATAAGGACATTAGAATTATAAAGCTTGCGCAAATCAAGCAAACGTAGGCGTCATGGCTAATGCCTGAATTCACAGCGGGCGATCGCAAAGAAGAACTAAATGTCTAAAACGTGAGGGGACATAATCAATTTGACAGAAACGAATTTGTCATTTTTGTGATTATATCCCTTCGACCATTTGGCGGATGTGACATTTCTTCAGTTAGAGCACACGTTAATACTGGATCAGGAATCGCAAATTGGATTTTATTTCTTTTTAAAACTAATATTGATCCAATTTCAACACGGTTTCTTTAACTAATCTTAACTTATAAAATAAAATTTTGCAGAAAAAATGGTGAATATTGGATGTAAACTGAAGATTTCTATACCCGGCACACATCGCGACACTTTGATTTATATATAGAGATGTACATTGACGCAATAGATATAATTCGGAACATTTTTTAGTATATTATTTGGAAATGAGGGTAGAATCGGTGTATGGAATTGTGTATGTGCCCGTGTGTGTGTGGGTTTAGTTATGTTATATTATGGGATTTACGTTATGGCACAATGGGCATTACCATGCATACTCTGCCGCTGTTGCATGAGAAGTACCCATGAGAAGTTGATTAGTATAACCTCTTTCTCTACCACGAAGACTACACTGCTTGGCATGTAAAAACCTAACTGTGTGTGAGAGCGTTCGTGGGTGATCACGTGTGTGTGTGTAAAACTTGGTTGAATAGGACAAACATTTGCAGTTTATGATTCTAGTTATTGGTTGATCAACTGAAGTATTTACACTCCAGGTAAACAGTCCAGTTCACGTTTGTCGAAGATCTAGTGATGATCCGATAGGCGTTGATTAAACACACTTTCACTCTCCTTCTGTCATTAGTACTACTTGCAAGCTTATAGATCACGACTATCGGGATTTTAAGGCAGTCAAATAACAAACGTCAATTAATATTCATTCTCTACTCTATTGGTCAATGCGATAATGTGTGTCTACTTCTGTCATCTAGTACTACCATCTACAACAGTGACTTAATAGATCTACGATCCAACATCTACATACAGTGACTCTGTAACAGAACCAAATCTACAATCTACAACAATAAGAGAACTCTGTAACAGACAACATCTCAAAGAAATTAAAAGACACCAACATCTAAACAGAACTTAACGAACCACATCACAAAACTGACAACCAACATTCATACAGACCAACATCTACTAACAGACAACCAACATCACATAACAGAAATTAACAGAACCTAACATCTACATAACAGACACCAACATCTACATAACAGACAACCAACTTTCTACATAACAGACACAACCACACATGACATAACAGACAACCAGCATCTACATAACAGACAACCTAACACTATACATAACAGACAACCAAACATTACACCATAACATACAACCAACATCTACATAACAGACAACCAACATCTACATAACAGTAGAAATCTGTAACAGACAACCAACATCTACATAACAGACAACCAACATCTACATAACAGTAGAAATCTGTAACAGACAACCAACATCTACATAACAGTAGAAATCTGTAACAGACAACCAACATCTACATAACAGTAGAAATCTGTAACAGACAACCAACATCTACATAACAGTAGAAATCTGTAACAGACAACCAACATCTACATAACAGACAACCAACATCTACATAACATACAACCAACATCTACATAACAGACAACCAACATCTACATAACAGTAGAAATCTGTAACAGACAACCAACATCTACATAACAGACAACCAACATCTACATAATAGTAGAAATCTGTAACAGACAACCAACATCTACATAACAGACAACCAACATCTACATAACAGACAACCAACATCTACATACGACAACAACATCTACATAACAGTAGAAATCTGTAACAGACAACCAACATCTACATAAAGACAACCAACATCTACATAATAGTGAAATCCTAATATATGTAGATTAGAAACCACGAAGAACGGCATTCGCATGCACAACCTTCCATTCCATTTTGGTCCTCGTACAATGAACAATCGACACATTAACGACCCAAATAAACTGAGTCCTAGAGAGTCAATGGAGTATATAGTACCAGCCTTAGACTGTACCTTCATACTGGAACTAGTTGCTCTTTGTGATTGCACCAACATTATGTTTTCTGCCATGATGACCGATGCATTCAGTGATGGTGGCATATGTGTCGATATCAAGTATCGTACAGTTGGAAGCAGACTACATAGAAACGACTGGTACATATGTGGTATTGGCCAAGCCACAAAACTGAAGGAATATCGAGCTATCGTGCTCTTAGTCCTACTTCATGCGTGCGAAACTTGAACTGTATATCAGCGACACGCAAGGAAGGTAACTAACCCACTTTCACACAGTCTGTCTCAGAAAAATAATACACATCAAATGGCAGGATATGATCCCAGACACAGAGGTCTTATAAGGAGTTGCTCTCCCCAACATCGATATAATCTTGATGCAGTCCCAGACACGGTGGGCAGGACACGTGGCTCGAATGCCGGATTGCAGAATACCCAAACGACTCTTTTATGGTGATCTGCATAGCGGTAAACGTTCACAGGCTGGTCAGAAAAAGCGATTCAAAGACACACTCAAGAAATCGATGAAGTCCTTTGGCATAGATATCGACAACTGGGAGAATGTTGCTCAAGACAGATCAGCCTGGGGCACACTTCTTCGACACAGTTCTTCGGCCTGCAAGGTAGGTAGAAAAGCAGAGTTGGAACAAAAACATCAAACTAGAAAGGTAGTAAAACTCCCCACAACTTGCAAGTACACCTTGCCCACACTGTACAAGAACATTTCCTAATCTACGCACATCATTTACGTATAAATCATCTACGCACATCATTTACGTATAGAATCATCTACCACATCATTACGTATAGAATCATCTACGACATCATCTACACAATCATCTACAACATCATCTACGTATAGAATCATCTACGTATAGAATCATCTACGTATAGAATCATCTACATATAGAATCATCTACGTATAGAATCATCTACACACATCATCTACGTATAGAATCATCTACGTATAGAATCATCTACATATAGAATCATCTATGTATAGAATCATCTACATATAGAATCATCTACGTATAGAATCATCTACACACATCATCTACGTATAGAATCATCTACACATCATCATCTACGTATAGAATCATCTACAATAGAATCATTTATGTATAGAATCATCTACTGAATCATCTATATAGAATCATCTACATATAGAATCATCTACGTATAGAATCATCTACACACATCATCTACGTATAGAATCATCTACACACATCATCTACGAACATCATCTACGTATAATCATCTACGTATAAATCATCTACACACATCATCTACGTATAGAATCATCTACGCACATCATCTACGTATAGAATCATCTACGCACACACAGATAAACATAACGCAACAACTTATCCTTGGATGAATAGAGTGTGGTTATCATCACCCGTGATGGACGAGCATCATCATCAGTTGCTCTACTTGCTAAATTTCTCTCTGCAACAACTCTAAAATCACCCAAGCAAGAAAACCACATACTTCTCACTATAATGCCGATGAGTATATCTTCTTCTTTTGTCGTCACACTGCTACCGGGTTGCTGCCCAGTGTCATGGTTTTCTGTGTTTGTCTTGTGCTGTTCTGGTGGCTTGTGTGATTGTTATCTTTGCTCTTTCACAGGATTCTGCTACGCCATCTAACCATCTTTTCCGTGGTCTTCCTCTTGCCTTCTTTCCCGAGTCTCCTGCCTTCTTCCGATGTTCTGTTGTAGAAGACTTTATACTGTGGAGTTTGGATGCATTCTTATTAAGTGGCCAAACCACTTCATTCTTTGTTTATCTATGTAATTCAAGCACGGTTTTGTGCCAACTTTCTTTCTTATGCTGATGTTAGTGATTCTGTCTTTTCTTGTGTTGTTAACTTTTCGCAGGCAACGCATTTCACATGTAGTTATTTTTGTGACTGCGCTTTGCTCAATGTCCATGTTTGGCTCTGGTAACACAAAGTAGGTATAAATATTCTGTTGATCATCTGTTGCTTAGCTGCCTGTGAAATTTTTTGGGTGCCTTAACAGTGGGGCTAGCTGGTAGGTTACAGCATTTGCTTTTGTACTCTAGCCTCTATCTCTCTATCCAGTTTTCCGTCTTCTGTAAATATTCTTCCTAAGTATTTAAATTCTTTCACTTGGTTTATTTTAGTGCCATTGACATAGATGTCTAGATTATTATGTTTTTCTTCACATATTCATTATTTCTGTTTTAGTGTTGTTGATTTTCATGTCATGTTTTACACAATTTTTGTTCTAAGGTGTCAATATGATGTTGTAGATCTTGTTCATTTTGATGTATCAGGCACTGATCATCTGCAAACAGCAGTTCATTTATTTCATCATTATCTTAATTTGACTCTTAAGTTATTTTATCCATATATGCAATAAAGAATAGCGGTGAGAGGACACAACCTTGTCTAACACCTGATGTAATGGAGAACCAGTCGGTCATTCCTTCTGTTGTTCTTACTGTACTCTGGCTATCTTGATATAAGGCCATGATATTACCTAATAGTTGTCCCTGGACGCCATATTGATCAGTATATACAACCTCGTAATTATCTTTTGCTGTATTATTTGGTGAATTTGAACTATATTTGTGTTTTATTGCCTACATTTTTATGTTGTTTTTTAAGAGTAATTATAACATATCGGAAGTTGCTTACGTAACCAGTTGTCCTAATTCATTCATTCCCTTTTGGAAGGTTCGCACGTGTGGTCAGCTAGTCAATTGTTATCTTAGCTTGGGTCATCCACGACATATGCCAGACTTGATTCTTGTACACCTTGACAGTATTAAGATTATTTAGCATTGGATATCTATGATCCACAGAAACCAGCATTTATGCAATGGTTTGAGCGTTGAAATTACATGAAACTAATGTCATATATATATATATATATCTTCACAATGAGAATATAGCTAGTACACCCAATGACCCTACCCATGCTCGCATGTGGAACAGGCAACACTCATTCACATTCTTCTTCTTTCTTTTTTGTGTCGCCACACTGTTACCTGGTTGTCTGTTTTTTGTCTTGCGCTGTTTTAGTGGCTTGTGTGATAGTTATTTTACCTTTTTGACATGATTTTACTATGCCATCTACACATAGTTTTCGGGGTTTTCTTCTCCATTATTTTCTGATGTCCAATTATAGAAAATTATGCGTACAGTATAGTTTGGTTGCATCCTTATTAAGTGGCCGAACCACTTCATTCTTTGCTTCTCATTACAATTAAAGCAAGATTGTGTTCCTAAATTATTTGTTACGCTGTTGTTTGTTACTCTGTCCTTTCTGGTGTTTTTGATAACATTTCGTAGGTATCGCATTTCACATGTAGTTACTTTTAACGACTGTACTTTCCTCATTGTTCATTTTTTTCTCTGGTAGCACAATAAACTTAAACGTGGTCAGTCCTGGCAGGGCCAAGTAGATGAGGACATACAACACGTGTGTGCCATTCAGGACATTGACTATAGAGAAGACTGGATACCTATACTCGCTGAACACAGATAATACTTTGTGACAGTCACCATGAAACACAATCCAAGTCGAGATTTTCTGATTACAATAATCAACTCAGAAGTTGATGCGTTAATAAATGGCTACACATCGACGGAAGATGATATTGTCTACACTGACAGTTCTGTGATTCGGTAGAGACAGAGTGCATGGGCCTTTACGGCTAGAACTAAATGAAAAGTCATCAAAGCGGCAAGTGGCGCATATGCGACAATTACCAGCAGCTTGACTATGCAGGGCATGGCGGTGACAAAATCCATGGAGTTACTGCAGAAACAAACATTCTCTCATGCATGCATGCTTAGCGACTCTATGGGCATTATACAGAAGATCAAGACCGGTTATGTAGGAAAGCAGTGGATGAAATTAATACAAAATGTGGCAATCCAGACACTCACCTTCATCTTTGTCTCAAATCATTCCAGGGTGAAGGACAATGCGAGAGCGAATGCACTGCCGCGCAATGCTACGATCGAAAATGTGGCTTCTATGGACATAATCGAAATCAGCTGCGCTCTAAGAGAAATCATACGCTCTGAAGATTTCAACGAAGAATATAAAGGGTAATTCCTATCTTGGCTGCGTACGTTGTGCATACCGATAGGTGCACCAGACGGACAACAGAGAAACCAGTAGATACATCAATCAACACAGAACGGAGAGTAAACTAACCTAGTAGATACATCAATCAACACAGAACGGGCTGTGTTAGTCTAAACTATAGAAACTAGTAGATCATCATCACACAGAGCTGTGTTAGTCTAAACATGATTCCCACTTTGTTGACCACGCCCACTTTGCATACCATAAACTTTGTAACGTTCTCCTCCACATTTTAACAGTTTTACAACCCCCACCCTTCTCCCACATAAACACATGCTCTATTTTCTCTTTGATATAGAAAATTGATATATATTTCTGTAATACATGGTCCATTTTCAAATGATTATGTGCATAAAATAGAAAATTGACGAAAAAATGGATCGTGTAAGACGGGTATAAGATGAATTAAAATGCTCAAATTTTAAATGATGACTCAATCGCAAAATCTCGTAAATAATTTATTTTAAAATATTTGCTATAAATTATTTCTTTACCGAGCCACCTACTCGTAATCGCTTGAACACCCTCCATCCTTCAAAAAAATTCTTCTGAACCACTACACCCCCTGAACGTATCCTGAATGTGTTCCATTTAATGTTCATTATATTTGGAAAACATTTATTTTCAAGCGCATTCAACTTGCTTTTTACATTCTTAGTCATTTTCTAACTCTCGATGGCATATGTTAGGATTGATTGATACCAAAATGGAAATGAACATATATAATTTAGTTTTAAAATTATATAACTTGCAATTTCATATTTTATTTAGTCTTTTAAAAAGCGATGTTGTTTTGACAATTCGAAGCATAATTTGTTTTAATTTTTAAACGATTTCCAGTGTATTCGAAGGTGCTACCCAAATAAGTGAACTGCTCTGTTATTGTTATCATTTTGGATTCCAGGGTGATATCTGTACTACTTCCTATAAGTGGTATCATTATATTTGTCTTTTCCTAGATTGTCTGAACAAATTTTGATTGAATCACACCAACTATTTCAGAAGGTAGGAATTACACGTTGTACAAGTAGAGCTTTGTGCTTGATGGTCAGAGAAAGCAGTGTGTTTAGCGAGCAATTCACAGGAACCATCAGTATGCATATCCTTCTACATCTGTTGGGAAAGATCGAGTCCCTATGGATCTGACCGGAATGCTGTTAGGTAAATTCAGTTACCAACAACCAATCTTTGATGCTACAGATGGCAAGGTGTCTATTTTAATTGCATACTTTAGTTGTTTTTCCTTAACAATGTACAATCATTTGCAAAATCCAAATCTTTCAATCGACTATATTCTAACGAATCGATGCCATTTTCGACACTGCAACATTTTCTCATCATCCAGTCTATGACCATTCCATACACATCTTAGACAAAATATAGCCTTGCTATGGATCCTCCATGGTCAACTATAAACCAGTCGTTGTGTCCATCATCAGTGCAGGATGTACGTTGTGAACAATCTTACAGGCTTTTCTTTCTTTCTTTGTCCTTATCTGCTTTTTTTTTGGCCACTACATTGTGTAGCTCCTGCAACATTTTCCATGGTCTTGCACGGACCCTCTCTGTTGACAGTGTCGAACGCCTTCTTCAGATTGACAAATACCATGTATAGGTTGCAATGCTGCCCTTGATAATTCTCTTGTAGTTAGAGAGCTGCAAAATCACGTATGCTGTTCCGGGGCCCACTCTGAAGCCACATTTGGTCTCAAGAGTAGGTCCTGTTCCAGGTGATCCATTAAGCGATTGAGGAAGACTCTGGCCAGCAGCTTGTCAACAATTAACAAATGGATTATCGCAGTACTTGCGGTTGCATTTGCGCTTATACAGCTGGACAATAGTGGCATACTTTATTTCCTGTGGTACACGTTCGTTGCTCCAAATGGACGTAACGAGATCTGTCAACGCCAGCATCGTCATGGTGCTTCCTTCTTTGTACACTTGATCGGTATTGTGTCCGCACCACGTGTCTTCCAGCTGAACGTCTGACTTGTTGCCTTCCTGACCTCTACTAAGCTAGATAGGATATCAAGCTAGGCATTAATTGAAACCTGACGCATTCCCTCTATGGCTGGTGCATATATTGTGGATGGATAATTGAGAATATCACGGAAGTGTTCTGCCCAGTGGTTTAGCATGTGAGGCTTGTCAGTTAGCAGCCCTCTTTTCTCCATTTGCCATGTCCCCATGGTGGGGTGAGAATGTTGAGGGACATAATCAGTCCTCAGGGCATAATAAAGCGTCTAGAACAGCGTCTCCAAAGTAGGCGGTACCGTCCAACTGGGCGCTGTAACATTAGGGGAGGGGGTGCGTAGTGGGTACACAACATTTGGTTTAGGGGGTGTTCAGGCGATAAGAAGTCGGTGGCTTCTTAAAGAAGAAATTAATAATAACTATTTTAAAATACATATTTTCGTGATTTTGCAATTGAATAATCATTTAAAATTTGATTTCTGCATTTTAATTCATATTTTCCCTGTCTTACACTATCTAATTTTTCATCAGTTTTCTATTTCATGTATATAATCATTTAAAAATTGACCATGTATGACAGAAATATATATCAATTTTCGATGTCAAATGAAAACAGAGAATGTATATTTTATCTGGAGTGAGGGGTTGGGCGTTGGTAAACTTTTATAATGTGGAGGAGGGGTGCGTTGCAAGGTTTATGTCGTGCAAAGTGGGCGGTGGGCTGAAAACGATTGTAAATATATGGTCTAGGATCATTTCTGTCTGCATACATCTTGGTTTCATGAGGTGTTATGCATTGCCAGGTGTCTTGCATTTTTCTGAACGTCTCTTGAACGTTTCTGCGAACATTTGTGTACGCTTCTTTTTTGGATAACAATGAGTTTTGGATAAAGAGTTCTTATTTCAATATGACTTTGTATACTTTTTCTATCTTGATAAATAACCATGTTTTGTGCTTGTCCTCTTTAAAACCCATTTAAAATTCTTTTTTGTGTGTAAATCAATGACATACTTGTAGTTGATATATGATGTGTTGTAACTATTTGTGTGTAAATCAATGACATACTTGTAGTTGATATATGATGTGTTGTAACATTTTGTGTGTAAATCAATGACATACTTGTAGTTGATATATGATGTGTAGTAACATTGTGTGTGTAAATCAATGACATACTTGTAGTTGATATATGATGTGTTGTAACATTTTGTGTATAAATCAATGACCTACTTGTAGTTGATATATGATGTGTTGTAACATTTTGTGTGTAAATCAATGACATACTTGTAGTTGATATATGATGTGTTGCAACATGTTGTTGTAAATCAGACATACTTGAGTTAAATATATGAGGTTGCAACATGTTGTGTGTGTTACATGAAACATGATGTGTTGTAACATTTTCAGAAACCTGTCTGTTATCTGTCAATTACACGGTTGATTTTCAGCCACCAAGGGAGCATGGTGTTCTCCATTTTGTCAGCGAGAAAATAATGTCAGAGTAAGACATACACAGAGAAATAGAAATAGACAGAGAGAGAAAGGGAGAACGAGAGAGATAAAGAATAGACAGATGAGAGAAAAGAAACTTCTTGTGTTACATTTGAAACCATTATTTACCCAAATTGCAGCGAATAATTTCAGACAACACAAGCTGAGATTCAAGAACAATTCTTGTTTATTCTCTAATATTGACAATGTTGTTGCTGATGTTTTCAAATCTTCTTATTGATTTTCAGATAGAGGAGAAAGAATAGCAGAAATCAAATGTTGAATTTCGTGGAGAAGAACATTAACAATTTGTTGTTCAGCTTCGTTATCAACGTCATCATTTTGAGCTTCATTGATATTGTTGACTGGAATGTCTTGACCAGACTCATGACGTTCTGCTACAATCTATGAATATAACAATTGAACATAACAGATAACATAAGTAATTCATTACTTGAAATAACAAAGCTATGCACATCTGCTGCTTAACTATTACACAAATGTAACTGCTAAACCATATTGTAATGGTTTATGAATGTACGTGCTTTGGTATCTTAACTTTAATTAAAAAATAACATGGATTTCTAAACACTTGCACACTTCGTAAACAGAAGACAACGAAAAACGAACATTATATAGTTTCCCAGAAACATTAAGATTAATCACAACACATACTGTATCATAATTATGTTAATGAAGGTTCACAAAAAACATTCTCGTTCAACAATACCAATCATTAGTTGTCAAATGTCACAATCAAGTCAATGTTTGTCAAATTACATTCAGAACACAAGTAATATAGTAAGATGACAAGTTTACTCATTTGTACAATCTGACAAACTGAACAACATCAAGATTGCAATAGAATAGAATACTTTTTATATGTATGAAGACTGTGGGAATTGAGATGAATCAAGAGAGGAGAGATTCATTTAGATCAGCACTTTAACAAATCAATTGTTATGGATTTCATAAATACAATAGAAGAATATACATTTAGCCGCTGAAACCACTACATTTTGGAAGGGATTCTGATTAGTATCTGAAAGAGAGCTACTAATTAAGTTGCATACGAGGCCACTCTACATTAACTTTTATAGATAGGCACAGCAACATGGAATTAGTGATGATATGTCATGACAGTTCTGGAGTCAGAGGGAAGATTTGTTTACAAGATTTCAATAAGAGAATAGAAGATTACTTAGGGATGTTACTGGAGAACATAACTAGAAGAAAGTGAAGAAAACGAGTACGAGAGAGAGCAAGAACATATCATAGAATTGAAGATTTAACACCATATAGATGAATAATTAAGATGAGATAGAGAAGTAGAGAGAGATAAATGAGAGAGAGAGAGAGATAAAGAGAGAGAGAGGTAGTAAAATATTTGACGACGATTGCCAGTCATATCCAAACGTATAGTTAAAAGCTAATTTGGTTCCATTCTCTATACATAGCTCATGTTTGACTACATATATCGCTTGTGTACAGCGATAGCCACATCAACAACAGGCATATTGTCTAAATACAAAAGTTCAACAAAGTTCATGTTACGTTCATACTTAATAATAATAATTCTTCTCGTACCGTTACCCGTTACATAGAGTCTGCAATCAATTTCTCCACACCGCTTACCGCTTAATCTATTCTAGTGCAACTCGCTCATTCTCATCAGTGGAACTGAGAACGATATTTCTTGCCTCTCTCAACAAAGTTCGTGTTATGGTCTCCTTAGGTCATCCTCTCTTTCTTGAACCCTTTGCATCATCCCACTTCTGTGCATGCTTATATATTCATTGATTCTTTCTTCTTGTGTCCAACATATCCACATCTTCTCCTTCGTATAACATTTGTTACTAGTGGTTGACCAGACATTTCTCTGATATCATCACTTCTCCTGAATTCGTTCCATTTTATATTCATTATTTTTCGCATACATCTATTTTCAAATGCATTCAACTTTCTTTCTATATCTTTAGTCATTTTCCAACTCTCGCTGGCATATGTTAGGATTGATATACCATTTGAATTGAAAATTTGTAATGTAGTTTTAATACTATATAACTTGCAGTTCCATATTATATTTAGACTTTTAATAGTTGATGTTGATTTGCCAATTCGTATCATACTTTCTTTTTAAACATTTCATGTGTAATGAAAATTGCTACCTAAATTGCTTCAAAGACAAATCATTCAAAGACATCATATTGAACGCTTGACCGAGACTGACTTCACAGCAGACTAGACTGACTTCACAGCAGACTAGACTGACTTCACAGCAGACTAAGAAATACAAATACTGAGTAATCGTAATATATTGATTGTATATTTAGTACGTGTCTGTGATTGTTGTAACCTAGAATTAGAAATATTAGAACTAAACTACAAAACAAATTCATGTTATATTTAAGTAAACTCTTGTATTAGTAGACAAAATCAAACCAAATGAGAATGTTTTCCTTTTAGAAATCAGTGTGAGAGACTTCCACTACACTCAACTACGTGCCAGCTTGTTGGACTGTACATTCATACATGTGGTGTTTGCTTCAATAAAAGAGAATGTAGACAAAATAATAACAGAAAATATCATATAATTACCAGTGCGAAGACACAGGCACATACATAGATAAGTGTAGCTGTCTTCATGATGTCAAATTTCATCTGAGGCGTCACAACCTATTCTGTAGTTAAGTGTAATAGTTTAATACAAAAGCTAACCATCGTTATATATACATCCAACTCTTCGACAACTTTTTGCTCTTCCCTCAACAAAATATGTTAGTCATCTACGTAAATCATCTGATTTTGTCATAAGAAAAACAAAGACATCAAATATATGTTGAAATATATCTCACTGTGTATAATTATGTTATTTCATTTTGTAATCAGATGATAATGTAAGCCGTTGAGTGTATTGTATTCTGTTTTATTGATACAAGGACAACAATATGTTACAAACTTGTCTCGGAACAACTATGCGCTATGTTTCAGTCACAGATAACAAACATGCTCTTTGAAAGCACTAACATCATACGTCACCCAATTTGTTTTAGTGTATTTAGGTTGTATCTTATTAGTGGATGTCTCTGCTGCTTTGTCTTTGGTGATAGCATGACGGGCTTAGCGATGAAATGCTATTGTGTTGTCTTTGGTGATAGCATGACGGAATTAGTGATGAAATGACAAGCATATATCTTATTAGTGGATGCCTTTGCTGCTTTGTCTTTGGTGATAGCATGACGGACTTAGTGATGAAATAACAAGCATATATCTTATTAGTGGATGTCTCTGCTGCTTTGTCTTTGGTGATAGCATGCCGGGCTTAGTGATGAAGTGGCAAGCATATATCTTATTTTTACAAATGGAGTACTTCTAGCCAGTGCCGGATTAGGCTAGCGCGGGCCCTAGATTTTGTATGATAATAAAATAAAACACAACTTTTACAAACAAACTTGTCTCGATTTAATCTGAGCAAATTTAGAGATAATACTAGACAAATTAATTTCTCTAAGTAAATTACATTCAATGTTCATTAAGGTGAGGTTATTTTTATATTCTTGTCCCATCATGTTCCTGAACTCACTTTTTATACGCTCGAATACGCTTTTATATGTCGAAAAAGAACTTTCCTCGCTGCAGTTAGTAATCATTAAAAACAAGTAAATTCGTAAGACTATTTCTACATTTGGGAAACACGACTCTAATGAATTTTCCATTATAAGTTTATAAAATTGCAGTTCAAGAGCCTCATGCTTTTCGTTGCTAATAGCAGCAGCTACATTAGTTTTAAGGAGTTCAGTGAACTGCATAAGTTCGTCGCCTAGGCTTTCTTCCAAATCCTCTTGGTAAGAGCTGACAATATTTGGATTTCTTTTCAAGACCTCTTCTGCTGTAATAGATTTTAACTGCCGGAGTATTCCAAATACACCAGTCACTCTATGGTACAGCCTAAATCAATAACTTTGCAAACAAACAGAACAGTTGTCCTTTAGTATCTGTATAACACAACCAATCTCTCACGTGAGTTTTATTTGTTGGTGCATGTGTGTATGTGAAAACGACTTTCGACAAAATCGTGGATTGTTTTCTTTATTGTATGTTGTTTTTTTAAGACAAGAAATCACTGTTCATATGTTGCACTTCGATACTTTCTTTCACAATCCAATAATCTCGATTGAAATTGTTTGGCCATTCACCAATATCGTTGGAGTACATTTTACTTTCGTAGTGTTTTTGGCTTGTAGAAGATGTTGCTTCATTAGAAGCATGTGCTGTGCTTTCTGCCTCTCTTTGGCTTGAAGTTGATATGGCTAAATTGGGAGGACTTTCTGTACATTCGATTTCAGTTTGTCTTGTGAAAAATGTGGCTAAATCGTGAAGAGTTACTGATCTTAATGGTAGTATTGGTAATGATGATTCTTCTATAGCACTGCTTTCATCCACTACACAGTGGGACACGTCTTCTGTATTTTCTGCTTCGATTTCTTTGGATTCGGCACCATCACATACGACATTAAAAAATTCAGACAGAATGCGTGTTTTTAAATAACGTCTGGTTATTTTTTTCATTTTCATCTCTGTCACATAGGCGCGGGGCCCCCAGAAGCGCGGGCCCGTAGCATTTGCTACTTCTGCTACTAGGCTAATCCGGCACTGCTTCTAGCGCAGCCAATGACTAAATGCATGAGTTTTTATTCATACGATAGAGTTATTAACTTTGTGAATGTGATATCGTGAGGATGCCAAACCTGTGTTTTACAAACAAAAATCTTAGCTAGTTGATAGAAAAATAGGACAGGTAATCACTGCTTAACTCTTAATGGACCAGGGTAAGAGAGACGTTGTTATAAGCCATTTATGCTTAGAATAAAAAAAGCCCTCTAGTGTTGCTCCCGGTAAAAATGCGTCCAACTCAAAGCCGCGTAGTGTAGCGTTTGATCCACAAAGAGTTAACGTGTGCGGCTACCGCAACAATTAGAACTGCAATATAATCCTTGCAATACTGACTCGATTGTTCAACTTGATATTTGACAGATTTTCTGCTGTTGAACGTTATTACAAAATATATCGTAATCTGTCTGAACGTACGATATAATATCCATCTATGGCGACTCTAGGTCCTCTTTCTTTCTGAGAATCAATGATCCAAATCCACAACCAAGGATTCACCCTACATTTTACCAAATATTAGATCATGATTACCAAATTCACTTTGTTATACGCATACCCAAGTTAGTCACCATAGCAACAGTTTCCTACTTGGATTGAAATCCCTCGTTATCAAAAGCACATGTGTCAGTTTTGTTCCTAATTCCTTTAATCTCGTGATAACTACCCCCACTAGAAATAAACTAGCTTGATTAACCATGTCGTACAGATTTGAACTGGTCTATTGCATGTGCAGTGCACGTTTATGACTCGTTAGAGTATTGGTATATACAAATTAGGTGGAGGCTGCAGTAAAACTTTGAAAAATAGCTAAACACGTAAACACAAAGTACTACAGTTTTACAAAATACATAAACAGTTTTTCCTCCCTTTGGTTTTTATTCCCATATTTTCATTAGATAGGTTTATGTTTCCACATGTAATCGTCCATTTGTAGTGTTCCTCGAAATTCGTCATTCTTGTTGTGTTGTTTGCTTGATAAAGGCCTTTTGGTCGAAACGTTGCTGTTTATCGTCACTGTTTATGTATTTTGTAAAACTGTAGTACTTTGTGTTTACGTGTTTAGCTATATACAAATTAGTACACTATGGTTATGAAACAATATATAACATACTCCAATGATCCTCTTTTTTAGTCTCTTTTATTTATCCGTTATCACTATTAATCTAACTATTCAAACATTGTGCCTGTATGTTGTAGACAAGCATATGCATCATATGCCACCCTCTCTTCTTATCTGTATCTGTGCTGATGATAACATAGTTGATAACTTCTTAGTCAGAAAAAGATAAGAGACAGCTTGTAACGCGTTCTTGAAAGAAGATAGAAGATCATCAATTGCAAGGGATAGTTGGGAAATGTTCAACGAAATTCGAACAATAACAGGCAAATTCAAACCAACATTGTACAATATAGATGACAACAATGGAAGCACACTAATGGAAAGCATGCCAATACTAGAGAATTGGAATGAATATTGTAGAGAAATGTCTGAAGACACCATCAAAAACCAAGATACAATGATGAAAACTGGAGAGAAAGAACCAGAACTTATGATAGAGTAAGTACATTGAGGATTAAACGAGTGAGAAGGGGAAGACACCAGGGTGCAACGATATACATATTCAACTAATCAATGCAGGAGGGACAGCTAGCGTCCACATTAACCATACAATATGCGTGAACATCTGGCATAGTTCAACTTGACCCAAGACATGTAAAAGATTAATATACATGCTCATCACACAAAAAAAAGGAATAGATGTGCAGCAATGACAGTACTATCACATTAATCAACAATGCCAGCAGTAAACTACTGTGGATTATAATGAAAATGATAGAAAGAAAGATGGAATATGAAATACAAAAGATCAGGCAGTGGCCTCTTGTGTTTCAGACAAGGCATAGGCATCAGAGACTACATTTTAACATGAGAAACATCTTTGAGAAATTCAGAAAATGCGGATCCCCATACCTGTTTTGTAGATTACACCACATCATTCGATTAGTTGCAACATTAGAACTGTTGAACACCATGAAAGACATGTGGTTTCCATCACATTTAATACATCTAATAGAAACATTTTATCACCAACAACAAACAGCAATCAGAATATCTGGAAACAAAACATCCCAAAAAATGGTTCGAAGTGCAAAGAGGAGTAAGACATAAATGTATACTCGTTGCAAATTTATTTAACCTCTATGTAGAACAGATGCGGGATACTCAGACTGGTTCACAGTCGATTCAGGTGTGAAGCAGGTCTGCGTTATGTCACCTATGCTTTTTGGGATAGCTATAGACTGGATCATGTGCAAATACACGCAAGATGATCAACTAGGCATCAAATGGCTTAATAACAGCAGACTATTTGATCTTTCTCCCCACATTATGTTACAAGTGCCAAACCTGGACGCTGACAACAAACGATAGAAGAAAACTAGTCACAACAGAGATGAAGTGTCTACGCAGAATGCTGGGTGTAACAAGAAGAGACCGGTTGAAAAATGAAGACATCAGGAAAAAGTGGGTACAACATCAGTACTAGACTTCATCAAGAAACAACAAATTAAATGGTTCGGCCACGTAAGCAGATTACCATCAGACAGTGCACCCCAAAGAGCAATGCTGCTCCGATACAATGGGTATAAAGCAAAAGGCCGGCCACGCAAAAGATGGACCTCAGAGATAACAGAGGCGACGAAAGAGACTATCTACGAGGCGCATACTGGGACCCGTTTTAGAAATCTCTTCCTAACCTGACGCTGTGAGGCATACAGGATTCGAGAAAGAAAGAAAGAAAGACTATTTGATCTTGACTTTGCCGATGACGTGGCCATATTGAATTCAACCACACAAGCAACCCACAAACTAACGAGCAATCTTTGCACACTTGCAGAACAGGTTGGTCTCCAGACTAATAATGCCAAGACTAAGATTTTGGACCTCACAAACTCGACAGACAACATCGTAATAAAAGGCCAAACACTGGAGAAAGTTAAACATTTTACATATTTGGGTAGTAAAATGTCAAACAACGGAGACACGATGAAAGAAATAAACTCTCGTATTGCTATAGTAGCTAGTACCTTTACTAAGTTAACAAATATCTGGCAATCTCAAGACCTTAGTATATGCACAAAAGTTAAATTATTTAGGTCATGTGTGTTTCCTGTACCGACCTCCGGTTGTGAAAGTTGGAAATCAACAAAGAAAATTGATAAGAAACTGGACAGCTTTGAGAATAAATGTCTCCGAAAATTATTAAAAGTCAAATGGAGTGATTTCGTTACTAACAACACAGTGAGAGATAGAACACACCAACAACCCGTATCAAATATTATAAGGAAACGAAGGTGGAAATATTTAAGTCATGTTCTTAGATCAGACGAAAAGAGACTAAATCGACAAGTCCCTATGCGGTCACCAGTTGGGAAAAGAAAACGTGGAAGACCTTAAACCACTCTTCGAAGAACAATCCTACAAGAAAGTAAACTATTGGGATGTAAAACCTTACAAGATCTCCAACTGCTAGCAACGAACCGCATCACATGGAGATCTAAAACCTCTGCCCTATGTGCTTCTTTTGGCACGAAAGGAACAAACTAACTAAACTATGCAGAACATATAATAAGAAATGATAGGAATTACTAAAATAGGCTTTCGACACGTTTACAATTGGTGGAAATATGATTACAGAATTAAGGTACGCAGCTGACACAGTTCATCTCTCAAATAGTGTATTTCTTTCTTTCTCGAATCCTGTATGCCTCACAGCGTCAGGTCAGGAAGAGATTTCTAAAACGGGCCCTAGTATGCGCTTCGTAGATAGTCTCTTTCGTCGCCTCTGTTATCTCTGTATCAAATAGTGTCAAGGGTTTTAAACATCTAATTCAGTTTGTCAAAAAGCACATAAACTGTTTCTGAATAAAGAAAAAAACTAGAATGTCAACGATAAAGCAAAATCTCAACCCACAATTTCCATAAATAATGACGACAGTTAAAACGACACATATGTTTAATAACGTAGATATATATAATAAACAACAATAGAGAGTGTAAGAAAGAAGTTAAAAGAAGATTAGCCATGATCCTCCAGAGGGTAGCAAATATGAAGAAAATATGGCACGACACAAGCAATGAAACAAAAGTAAGACTTCTGAGAACATTCATATTTCCTGTGGCAATACATGGATGTTAAACGTATGCACTAACACACACATTACATAACAAAATTGAAGGTTTTGAAATAAGGTGTTACAGAAAAATTCTTATACCGTCCTGGACAGTGACGTGAAAAAATAAAGACATACTACAAGACCTGCATTTTGAGGAACATTGGAACATAAATAACATCATGTGACAAAAGATGAAATATTAAGTAATTCATTGGATTCTCTGAGAAGAGTTAATTTCTATTTGTTATAGTTTGTTGGAACAGGATGGGCTAGGAGACATTGGATAGAATCGCTGGGGAGGTCTAAGCTGACAAAGATCAGTTTTATTTTTGTGCCAGGGCATGCAGGTGTAAGGGGAATGAACGTGCGGATAGGCTTGCAGGTATGGCTGCTGTCCAAAGCGTACGAGCAATGGACAAGGCTGATATGATAAATTCCATAAGGGAGAGAGGGTGTGTACATGATTCACGTAATATCGGTGAATGCACAACACTAACCAGACTGCAAGAACTCAAAGTTAAGTGTGGTGTAGCTAGCTCTGCAAGAACGCTATGCTGGCAGACAAAGAAGAATTGTAAACCAACAAAGAACCGGTGTCGTTAGTCGTCACACGCTGATGGACATACTGAGGGAGAGATCGGAGCACTTATGGACTAATTTGTTCGACGTGCAGTGATGGTGATCCGACAACTAAACTAAACTAAAATAGTTTGTTGGCATACATGTTCTTATAAAATCAATAATTGGGTCGCCTTAGATTCTTCTTCTTGTTCTGCGAAGGCTCCATTCGACCACTTATTAAACCACTCTTTGTGGTTTGTTTGTGATCTGAGCCTAAGAGCGATTATGCGTTGTGCCGCGTTATGCACCTATGGTGACTAGGCCAGCACATCCGATTTAGTGCCAGCATTTTATTTACTAGAGTAGCTAGCCCTAGATTGTACAAGTTCTCTCTAACGATCCGTTGTGCCGTATATTTTGGCTTGGATCTACGCCAAAGTGCCTTTTGTACTGCAACCTTTCTGACTGAGTGCAGAGTTCCTTCTGTATCGAATGATAGTCACTCTTTGATGATCTGTTAATGCCATATATTTTAGCTTGGATCTACGTCAAAGAGCACTTCCTACTTTGCAGATGACTGGGTGAGGTAGTTCCGGTATAGGAACATTTACAACCCTTCTAGGACTGGTCATTGGAACGGTCTCTTGTCGGCTGCTTTGTGTATTCCTTCATCTTTTACGATCACCTTTTGCTGTATATGTGGGCTTTGTGATCTAGGCCAAATAGTGTGGCTACACTGTGCGCTCTATCTGACCGTGAGGTTGTTCAGAATTATTAACATTTCTCTGTCTTTTTGGGGCACGTAAGCATGTCCTGGGACGGCGTCTTTTGGTGCAACACACCGTGAAAAGTGTCAGCTTTCGCCAATGTTTGGATTTGAACAATCTGTAAAATCTTTACATTGTCGGCCTTACGTTTCTGACCGCTTTGAGTTTATTCGGAGTAGGAACATTCTCAGCCTTTTCGATTCACGTGTCGGTACTTAGCAATGAGCAGTTTCTGCTCTGCATTTTCCCATGGCTCCGGAAACACTGGACCGGCGTCACTCATAAATAATATAGACGGTCATTTCATTAGGCGCTATCAGAACAATTTAGATTTTGCGCTCCCCAAACATCACCCGCCCTGGTTTTTCCTGGGATATTAGTTGTCAGAACAACAGTACCATGCCCGGTTGTTTCTGGGAAGGCAGGTTTGTTAGACGCTAAAACGCAACTTTAGAATTTGCGCTGGGGCAACTTTACCCAATAGATATATCTGCGCTTGACCTCTTGTACGTAGCTTACCACAATCTTCCCATGTGTAGACACAATACGTTACAGTGTTTTCAGAGACACTTGCCCAGACCTTTGATTTGTTAGGCATCGTTCTCAATGATTCTTGCCCACAGCTGGCAACTTATTTGCGGTCATTTACTTCGGGCAGTTGTGATTCGTTCACAGACGACTCGTAAACTACTGTTTATTACGTTTCAGCAACTATTATGGCAAACTTTTCATCAGTTATCCGGAGATGCGTGCAAATTGTTCTAAGATTTTACCCTGTATTACATTTCCGTGCTTGCACTACTACCACTACATGTTGCTCTCCTTCGATCCGTACCCGCATAGACAGACATGAATCGTTTTCTGTTTCCAAGGTCATCAAGTGGAGGTGGGGTAGAATCGTGAACGTGCCAGCTTATTAAACCAGGCTCAACGTTGTCCCTAGAATTGCGCCTTTGACCCCCGCCTTAGGTTGATAAAGTGTTCCTCGGTTCAAAAAGGCGTTCATCCCATACATAACAAACAAAACTGTTGCAATATTTGGCCACGTTAAACGTCACAGTGGATTAGAGAGAACACGGAAGGCATCGTTTCTGGAGTTTGATGAAGGGAACAAACAAGACGAAGGTGGCCGTAGTGCATAACAAAACATTGAAACTGGAAGAGGAAGAAGAACTTGTTATACACCGAGAGTTTTTCAGGCTGTCTGTGACATTCCCCAATGAACATTAGTGAGTATTATAACTATCTTTATTCTTATTGCATTATCTAGCTTATTGGTTGAACGCAAGGTTGTTGTGAATAATGTATTGTAAAACAGAATATTGCATAATACACCATGCTTAGTTTAGTTTAGTCGTCGGATCATCATCACTGCACGTGGAACCAGTTAGTCCATAAGTGCTCCGATCTCCCCCTCAGTATTTCTCTTAGCGTGTGGCGACTAACGACCCCGGTTCTGTGTTGGTTTACTATTCTTCTGTGTCTACCAGCTTAGCGTCCGTGTCGAGCTACACCACACTTAACTTGGAGTTCGTGCAGTCTGGTTAGTATTGTAGATTCCATCCACTATTACGTGAATCATGTACACCTTTCTCTCCTTAGGGAATTTGAATATCTGCCTTGTCCATTGCTCGCCCGTTTTGCACAACAGCCATACCTGCAAGCCTATCGGCGCGTTCATTTCTGCGTACACCTGCATGCCCTGGCACGAAAATAAAACTTATTTTGTCAGCTTATACCTTCCCAGCGTCTCCATCCATTGTCTCCCAGTCCATCCTGTTTCAATATTATTGAACATACTCATTCAGTCTCTGAGAAATCATGCATGGTTAAAAGTATGTGATTCCAGGTATTAACATATCATAATTAAATATATATATATAGATAAACTAATTAATATGATGCCGAAAGAAACTAAATGCAAAGCTACCATTGTGAAAAACAAGAAATATTCAATTGAACGAAAAGTTACCAACAACACCAGAAAAGACAGAGTCACCAACATCAACATAAGAAAGAAAGTTGGCACAGAACCTTGCTTGAAGTGCATCGAGAAACAAAGAATGGAGTGGTTTGTTCACTTAATAAGAATACATCCAAACTCCACAGTATCTCTCTCTCTCTCTCTAGGGATCGTTATTCAAGGCCAATGTTATCATTCTTTTTGTGATATATAATTGGTCCTTTGACAAGAACGCTTGATCTATGTTGGAACGATTATGCGGCCATGTTGACTAGGCCCGCCTATAAGGTTTCAGCCAGCTGTTGATTTACTAGGGTAGCTAGCCCTAGGATACGATCCTTTCTACCGACTATTTTGGCCCGGATCTTCGCCTTTTCGATTAGCTTTTTGTCGTATATTTGGGCTTTGTGATCTACGCTAAACAGTGAGTTACTACTGTTATTCCCTTTTTGACTGTGAGGTCGTTCCGGATTAGGAACATTTCACTAGGCTTATAAGCTTGTCCCAGAACGGCGACTTACCCGTATAAGACACCGTGTAAAGTGTCGACCCTCGCCAATGTTCGGATCCGGACAGCCTGTCAGATCTTTGCATTGTCGGCCTTACTTTCTGTCCACTTTGAGTTTGCTTCGGAGTAGGGAAATTATCAGCCTTTTCAGGGAGCGTGTCGGTACGTGGCAGATTGCAGTTTTACTTTGCATTTCCCTAGCCTAGGGAAACACCAGACTGGGGCAAAGCACAAATAATGTGGAGGTTCGTTTCAATCGGCGCTAGCAATGCAACTGAGAATTTGCGCTCGCCACCATCACCCGCACCAGTTCTTCTGGGGATGTTAGTTGTGACTTCAAAAGTACCTTTCCCGGTTGTCGCAAGGATGGCAGTTCCGTTAGGCATCACCCACCTCAGTTCTTCCGGGGATTTTAGTTGTTATCGCAACAGTATAACATAACAATAAAAGGGACGTAACAATGAGAGCACAAAAGTCACTAAAAAACTGTGTCCTGCTAAATAGAATAAAATAGAACAGCTACAAAATTAATTCAAAATTCGCCGACGTGATAACAATCAACATTTGTCAAGCACATAAAAGAAGCAGCTTGTGATATTGATATTCAACAAGATAGACACATAAATAAGTTATAACTGTCCTAATGATATATGTCCAAACAAGAAATCAAGTACGGGAATAAACAATATTATAGTCATGCGTATTGTAGTTGTTATATTTCTATTGAATAGAACATAATAAAGTGTGGAGAAATCAATCATATATTATCTGAGATCTAGTCCATTTCTTCATAGACATAAACAACATACATTGATAATATTATCGTATTTGTATTGTAATGAGACTTATTGTCAGATTGTATCGATTTAGTAATAAGTAAGTTACCTAACAGATGTCAAAGAATACTGAGTGAATAAGCAATAGAATACTATACAAAATTACACTTATTATTCATCGATCAAGAACAGGCATTTGACTAAATAAATATAATCATTCTTTGAGAAACATTACACAATTAGCGCGGTCAAGAAGCAACTGTTTGACAATATCATATCAATATACCAACAATAAAACACAGTGTGGTAAGAACAACAAATGGAATGACGGACGCATTCGAAACAAAATCAGAAGTAAGACATGGTTGTGTGCTCTCACCTCTTCTCTTCACCAGATATCAAGACAAAATTGTGAAAGAGCTATAGTGGGGGAAAGATCTTATCTACAGACAGAATAAAAACTACGATCTATTATATAAATAAATCAATAAATTACTTTTCTCATACCACCAAAGTATTAGAATATGAAGAACAACTACAACAACATATAACTTCATTGGTAGTAGCATGCAGAAAGTATAACATGAAAATCAACACACAAAAACGAGACTATGAAAATCAGCAGAACAAGAAGCCAAGCAAACATACAACAGTTTCTTAGCATTGTTTTTCATGTCTCATCCAAAATGTTCTTTCTATTTCTCTCTCAACAAAATGTTTCTTTCTATTCTCTTCATCAAAATGTTTTCCTATTTCTCTCTCATCAAAATGTTTCTTTATTTCTCTCTCATCAAAATGTTTTCCTATTTCTCTCTCATCAAAATGTTTTCCTATTTCTCTCATCAAATGTTCTATTTCCTTCATCAAATGTTTCTTTATTTTCTCTCATCAAATGTTTTCTCTAAATGTCATTTCTCTCTCATCAAAATGTTTTCTATTTCTCTCTCATCAAAATGTTTTACTTACTTTTCTATTCTCATCAAAATGTTTCTCTATTTCTCTCTCATCAAAATGTTTCTCTATTTCTCTCTCATCAAAATGTTTCTTTATTTCTCTCTCATCAAAATGTTTTCCTATTTCTCTCTCATCAAAATGTTTTCCTATTTCTCTCTCAACAAAATGTTTTTCTATTTCTCTCTCATCAAAATGTTTCTTCATTTCTCTCTCACAAAATGTTTTCTATTTCTCTCTCATCAAAATGTTTTCCTATTTCTCTCTCATCAAAATGTTTCTTTCTCTATTTCTCTCTCATCAAAATGTTTTCCTATTTGTCTCTCATCAAAATGTTTCTCTATTTCTCTCTCATCAAAATGTTTCTCTATTTCTCTCTCATCAAAATGTTTTCCTATTTCTCTCTCATCAAAATGTTTTCCTATTTATCTCTCATCAAAATGTTTCTTTCTCTATTTCTCTCTCATCAAAATGTTTCTCTATTTCTCTCTCATCAAAATGTTTTTTCCTATTTCTCTCTCATCAAATGTTTTTTCTATTCTCTCTCATCAAAATGTTTCTTTCTCTATTTATCTCTCATCAAAATGTTTCTCTATTTCTCTCTCAACAAAATGTTTCTTTCTCTATTTTCTCTCATCAAAATGTTTCTTCTATTTCTCTCTCATCAAAATGTTTCTTCTATTTTCTCTCATCAAAATGTTTCTTTATTTCTCTCTCATCAAAATGTTTCTTCTATTTTCTCTCTATCAAAATGTTTTTTTCTATTTCTCTCTCATCACAATGTTTTCCTATTTCTCTCTCATCAAAATGTTTTCTATTTCTCTCTCATCAAAATGTTTCCTATTTCTCTCTCACAAAATGTTCTTTCCTATTTCTCTCTCATCAAAATGTTTCTTATTTCTCTCTCATCAAAATGTTTTTATTTCTCTCTCATCAAAATGTTTCTTTCTATTTCTCTCTCATAAAATGTTTTCTATTTCTCTCTCATCAAAATGTTTCTTTTTTTCTCTCTCAACAAAATGTTTTTTATTTCCTCTCATCAAAATGTTTCTCTATTTCTCTCTCATCAAAATGTTTTCCATTTCTCTCATCAAAATGTTTTTCTCTATTTCTCTCTCAACAAAATGTTTCTTTCTCTATTTCTCTCTCATCAAAATGTTTCTCTATTTCTCTCTCATCAAAATGTTTTCCTGATTCTCTCTCATCAAAATGTTTTCCTATTTCTTCTCATCAAAATGTTTCTTTTTTATTTCTCTCTCAACAAAATGTTTCTTTATTTCTCTCTCATCAAAATGTTTTCCTATTTCTCTCTCATCAAAATGTTTTTCTCTATTTCTCTCTATCAAAATGTTTCTTTTTCTCTCAACAAAATGTTTTTCTATTTCTCTCTCATCAAAATGTTTCTTTCTCTATTTCTCTCTCATCAAAATGTTTTCCTATTTCTCTCTCATCAAAATGTTTCCTATTTGTCTCTCATCAAAATGTTTTCCTATTTCTCTCTAATCAAAATGTTTTTTTCTATCAAAACTTTTTCTATTTCTCTCTCATCAAAATGTTTTCTATTTCTCTCTCATACAAAATGTTTTTATTTCTCTCTCATCAAAATGTTTTTCTCTATTTCTCTCTCAACAAAATGTTTCTTTCTCTATTTCTCTCTCAACAAAATGTTTCTTTATTTCTCTCTCACAATGTTTCCTATTTCCTCATCAAATGTTTCTTTCTCTATTTCTCTCTCAACAAAATGTTTCTTATTCTCTAATGTTCTACTCTCTCAAAAATGTTTTCTCATCAATGTTTGTCTCTCATCAAAATGTTTCTCTATTTCTCTCTCATCAAAATGTTTTCCTATTTCTCTCTCATCAAAATGTTTTCCTATTTCTCTCTCATCAAAATGTTTTCCTATTTCTCTCTCATCAAAATGTTTCTTTCTCTATTTCTCTCTCATCAAAATGTTTCTCTATTTCTCTCTCAACAAAATGTTTCTTTCTCTATTTATCTCTCATCCAAATGTTTCTTTCTCTATTTCTCTCTTATCAAAATGTTTCTTTATTTCTCTCTCATCAAAATGTTTTCCTATTTCTCTCTCAACAAAATGTTTCTTTATTTCTCTCTCATCAAAATGTTTTCCTATTTCTCTCTCATCAAAATGTTTCTTTCTCTATTTCTCTCTCATCAAAATGTTTTCCTATTTCTCTCTCATCAAAATGTTTTCCTATTTCTCTCTCATCAAAATGTTTCTTTCTCTATTTCTCTCTCAACAAAATGTTTTCCTATTTCTCTCTCATCAAAATGTTTCTTTTTTTCTCTCTCATCAAAATGTTTCTTTATTTCTCTCTCATCAAAATGTTTCTTTCTCTATTTCTCTCTCATCAAAATGTTTTCCTATTTCTCTCTCATCAAAATGTTTCTTTCTCTATTTCTCTCTCAACAAAATGTTTCTTTCTCTATTTCTCTCTCATCAAAATGTTTCTCTATTTCTCTCTCATCAAAATGTTTTCCTATTTCTCTCTCATCAAAATGTTTTCCTATTTCTCTCTCATCAAAATGTTTCTTTCTCTATTTCTCAACAAAATGTTTCTTTATTTCTCTCTCACCAAAATGTTTTCCTATTTCTCTCTCATCAAAATGTTTCTTTCTCTATTTCTCTCTCAACAAAATGTTTCTTTATTTCTCTCTCCTCAAAATGTTTCTTTCTCTATTTCTCTCTCAACAAAATGTTTCTTTCTCTATTTCTCTCTCATCAAAATGTTTTCCTATTTGTCTCTCATCAAAATGTTTCTCTATTTCTCTCTCATCAAAATGTTTCTCTATTTCTCTCTCATCAAAATGTTTTCCTATTTCTCTCTCATCAAAATGTTTTCCTATTTCTCTCTCATCAAAATGTTTCTTTATTTCTCTCTCATCAAAATGTTTTCCTATTTCTCTCTCATCAAAATGTTTCTTTCTCTATTTCTCTCTCATCAAAATGTTTCTCTATTTCTCTCTCAAACAAAATGTTTCTTTCTCTAAGCTAATACAAGGCATATTTTGTACAAATGATATTGTCAAGTGAATTGATTGGTTGCTTTACAATCTTTGTAGAACACACTATATCCAATGTTAATGTAATTTGTCATCCCTCATTTTGTTATATCTTAGTTCATAATCTCCAGGATATTCAATGTTAAAGTTGTTCTTATTGACGAAGAATGTCGCTCTTTCTATATTACTGTTTTCTGTCTGACAGATACGCTACCATTACACAATAACCATATATATGTTCTTTTGTAATCAATGACACGATACTGATCCTTCTATTCAGTATTGTTTAGATTATTTAGAATTTAAAATAAAGTTTCGTTGTCGCTTAGCCATATTTTATAATCGCACATGATACAAATTAACAAATATTGCATACATTTCTTACCTAGTACATATTATCTCATTATAACAATTTCAAAGATTAAATAAAATCGCTGATAGATTATTTTTTTCCGATCCAGAAGCACTTGAGCTTTTAACACTTGGCCATTTTATGTGTGCTATTTAATTTCTGCCCTTTTTATGTGTATTTTAAAATAGTTTCCATGTTATGTGTGCTCGTTAATGTGTCCATTTTATGTGTGCTCTTTAATGTGTGCCATGTTATGTGTGCTATTTAATGTGTGCCATGTTATGTGTGCTATTTAATGTGTGCCCTTTAAAGGTGTCTTTTTTAATATTGGTCCTTTCATGTGTGCCATTTTATGTGTGCTCTTTAACCTTTTGTGTATGCACTTTAATGTATGCCCTTTTGTGTATGCACTTTAATGTATGCCCTTTTGTGTATGCACTTTAATGTATGCCCTTTTGTGTATGCACTTTAATGTATGCCCTTTTGTGTATGCACTTTAATGTATGCCCTTTTGTGTATGCACTTTAATGTATGCCCTTTTGTGTATGCACTTTAATGTATGCCCTTTTGTGTGTGCTCTTTCCCCTTTATAAGAGAAAGTTTAATTGGAAATTTTTCAAAGAAAATCCCGGTTATTTGCAATATGGAATTTATCCCCATTGTCGTACTTATTATAGATTGGTTAAACATGATCATAAACTATTAACTGAATCACATGTAATCTTTCACCTTCAGGACTCATCTGTATCAAGAAAGTTGTTGAGGAGACAATGTTTCACATATACACATATTCACATATTCTGTCCTCGTTCTTTGCCGGAATCACTTGGAGTAGAATAATATTTGAAGCATGGACACCATGGAATAATGAGAATATCGAATTCATAAACAACTTAATGTATACTTTATGCTCGCTGTTTTGCGATACTACATTTACAGTATCCAATGCTTAGATTATTGAGGACACGTCGCTCTGATTTTCTTTTAAACATTCTCTATCTAGACCACCCCGTACCTATTTCCCATCTCTCAACGACCTATTATTTTATATGCATGTTTTCTAGCCTGATTCTTATTGAGTATTATTCGACAGAGCACTAATTCCGTAGCAACAGCTGACGCGCATTGGAGATATTAACAATTATAAAACAAAGAACATTGAACATTATATTTTGTGAAAAAGAGTACATTTCAAACATCGCAAATATAAAAGAACGATTATTGTTGGTTTTCTTGTCTTTTAATATTAATTTTTAATAAATTGAATAACTTGACCATATTAGTTTTCAGAGTTTTCATTTGTTTATTAAACATATAAATAAACATGTCTCAAGTGAATATAAGTTTTAATCTTATAAGAAGTAGAGAAGATAGAGATGGTGGTCGACATCTTGAAATTTAGAAATTACTGACTTAATCTGGAAGTGTTCAATATTTTTAGTAGATTTTAATGTCTGATCAATCTGCATTTAATTTGCTATGAATGTACACAAACGGAAAAATTATATTGCTTTGTCACTAGACAAATTGTTATATTTAGTAATGTAATGCGAATCTTGGACCACTACCGATACATTAAACAAGGACAATTGTATTAGTTTAGTTTAGTCGTCGGATCACCATCACTACACGTCGAACAAATTAGTCCATAAGTGCTCCGATCTCTCCCTCAGTATGTCCCTCAGCGTGTGGCGACTAACGACACCGGTTTTTTGTTGATTTACCATTCTTCTTTGTCTGCCAGCATAGCGTTCTTGTCGAGCTACACCACACCTAACTTTGAGTTCTTGCAGTCTGGTTAGTGTTGTAGATTCACCGCTATTACGTGAATCAAGTACACGTCTTCTCTCCATATCAGCCTGGTCCATTGCTCGCCTCTTTGTACAGCAGCCATACCTGCAAGCCTATCCGCACTTTCATTCCCCTTACACCTGCATGCCCTGGCACAAAATAAAACTGATCTTTGTCAGCTTAGACCTCCCCAGCGACTCCATCCAATGTCTCCTAGCCCATCCTGTTTCAATCTTCCTGAGCATACTCATTGAGTCACTGAGAAAACATGCATGGATAAAAGTCTGTGATTCTAGCCAAATTATCGCTTTGGTAACCGCCATGATTTCCATAGTGAGACTGCTCGTTGTCACGGCAAAACCACCACTGTCTTCCTTCACAACATCCCCGACCTGAGCAGTGAAAGCCCACGTGCTCCACACATGTGGAATCACCGAACCATCCGTATAAATGATTACACCATGCTCAGATGCGTTCTTAGAAATCAATGCCTGAACTGCTGCCTCTACGACAAGTGGGTTGTCTTGTCTGCTTTCTTTATCAAGTTTGATGCATACAGAAAAAGATGTATCGATTCATGTTGGCACTGGTATCTATTCTTCACCGGGATCAATGTCTTCAAGTGTACACTGTTCAATACAGTCCTCGGCCTGACCCATCCAAGATTTTCCTCTTTTAACCTATTTCCTTTTTGTCTCTTTATTTCCATGTGCAAGGGATGTTGTGTGTCAGCATTGACTCGAAGGTATGCTCGTGCACGGCTCATCAGTGTTCTATATTCCATAGTAGGATAGTCAGGTAGATAGCGCATCACCCTGCACGACGTGTCTTTAATGCACCCAAGTATAACGCGCATCGCCTCGTTCTGTATTCTTTCCAGTCGTTCTATCTGACTATAACTGAGATTCAGGATCGCCAGCGCATACTCAAGCGGAGAAAGGACCAGACCCTGGTACAAAAGGCAAAGATGGCGCTGCTCACAATCCACAGCAGCCATCACCCTCATTGCCGTCAAACCTTTCCTCGCCTTCATTATCACATGAGCTATGTGTTCCGTAAAAGCTAGACTACGCCCAAAACGCAGCCCCAGGTATTTCGTAGACTGAGAACGCTCCACCAGCTCTGAACACAAAACCACAGACAATTGTATTATTTTATTAAAAAACAAATAAGATATTAACACATTTTTGTCAGGTTTACAATTGAACAATTGATAAATAATTGTGTGTACCACTAGGTTAGACAGCGGTCATCAGCTCCATCTAGGCGAGCATGTGTTCCACTTGACTTTGACCACTCGATCAAAGTTTACCTGTCTACACATGTAAGAGATGATGCTCGCGTGTGTGCTCAGATGGTCATCGGTAGACTACTAATTTTAGCTTTTGATTTGTTCTAAGATATAGTACAGATACAAATCCTGCAAGACGCAAAGCATTGGTTCATGGTACACCGTGTAGTCTAAATATTCTTAAAAATTGAAAGAAATCACAACGAAAGAATTGCGCAAACGACACACACGTTTATGAAAAGAATAATATATGTATATATAAGACAAAGATGAATGGAATTGTATGCCTGTCCCAATTGTGTGGAGATATATAGACATCGTACGAACTTGAAATTTGGCGAGAAGGTAGCTTTCATACATATGAAGAGGTAAAATTTATCAAACTTAACTATGTGTTCTTACTATAACCATATTCCAGCTTAACGCACATGGTCATTCTGTACAGAAATCGCCGAAATTGTCTTTCAATGTTTTCACGACGTTCCCGGTCACGTGCTCATGTTGTTACTTTCTTCCCAAAATAATGCTATGATAAGGTCATTATTATTATTATGTATTTTAAACACATTTATTTATACGTTTATGTAGAGTAGTTGACAACGTGCCCGTCTAAATTGCAGTAGACAATACGCTCGATTCACGCTCTGTCCAAATGTTTTTTGACATCTCACGCTCGGTCAATTCTTTTTTTTTTGAAACACCTCGATAAGTTAATAATCTTAATAAATTTAATTTGCCTATTGTTATTTTTCAGCTTTTGCAGGAACTGGAATTCTATTGTATCAGATTTTACTGTAAATCGGAATGAGTGACATTTAAAATTTTTGTTTGTCAACTTTCACGGGAACGGGAGTTCTGTTGTATGAGGTTTTACTGGAGATCGGAATGAGGGACATTTTAATCTTATGTGGTCAACCGATAGAGCTTTCAAACCAAGCATGGAGAGAAAAAGTATTGTTTTTAATGAAGAAGAAATCAATTTTGAAGCAACGTGGCATGTTTCTTTAAGGGACTTTACAAATAGATTTCACCTTAATTCCCCGTGTGAAGAACAGGTAAACTGCTTGTATACAATAACAATTCATTTAACCATTATGAAATCATTTAATCATTTAATTTATACTAAGGGAAATAACCCGTTTAATGACAACAAGGAGCTGAAGAGTTGCTGGAAATTGTAAAATGTCGAGGTAAAAAAATCATCTACAATCATTGTCAATGAGGACATTTTGATTTAGTCAGCCAAAAATTTTGTGAAATGATAAATTAAACAACAAAAACATGGAATTATGATATGAAGAATTAAGCAACAGAATGCTGAAATTATGAAATTATAAAATAAATAAAAACTGGAATCAATACCATAGTGTAACTATTTGATTCTCTGAAAGGAGTTAACCATCTTCAACTTGTTTATACTGTATATGTATTCTAGTCAGCTCTCTCATTGTAGTGAACAGTCCCATCACCAGGGCAGTAAATCTGCGTAAACCCTTGGAGATTAAACGTCTAGATATACAGTGTCGCTTTATACCACACGATTCTGAACACCGGTTGGGAAACGGGCAAATGTATGGTTCCAGGGAATGAAGTCTCAAAGAAACAGTTGCTAGTCACCATGGCAGTCGTTGGCTTCTATTTCTTTGTTCATTGATATGTTCTGTCAGAGTAAGATTTTACCTATTGCAAACCACTTTAAGTCTACGTAGTCTCATCTGAGTACCAGCGATATGCAGGGACTTATTAAGTGTCAATGTTCAACGATTTACCGGGTCTGACAGATATAATGATAATACATCCCGTTTTATTATCATGATGTTCATTGGGAACTATGTTTTTAGATTTGTATTATTCTTTGACCATTAGCACAGAAATGTTGATGTGACCAACAACTCGTCTGCAGTATTTAATTAACTGATGTTCTCTAGTACCCAAATAAAACTGGATCGACATGAGATCCGTACAGTCCTGATAACGTTCAACTCCTACTATAGAATTGAACTCACACCCCGCGCATGCAAGTAAGTGCACAGATGCATTGGCACCATACAATAAGAAACACAAATAACACAATGAAATATAATTTGTGGTACACACATATTTATAGATAATAAATAAGTGATACATAAATGTACAAACTTGAATTCTCGTAACAACGTCAATAATATCAATAACAACCTACGCACATACACACATACACATAAACACAATATATATATCTAGATATAGTATAATCTAAACAACACATACTAAGAGTTGTTTAATTACAGGATCTGAAGTCAACCTTTGCTGTATTGTTATATATAACCACATATCATTGTACAAATGTGAATTGTATAAGCAGATTTAACAAACAGACAAATATATTGTACGTAATACATTGAAGTAATGATTAGAAAAGAACAAAACATTAATAAAATAGAATGAAGAAGTAGATGTTCTCATAAAATGATTAGATAAGAACAAAATATTAATAAAATAGAATGAAGAAGTAGATGTTCTCATGAAATGATTAGATCAGAACAAAACATAAATAAAATAGAATGAAGAAGTAGACGTTCTCATGAAATGATTAGATAAAAACAAAACATAATAAAATAGAATGAAGAAATAGATGTTCTCATGAAATGATTAGATAAGAACAAAACATTAATAAAATAGAATGAAGAAGTAGACGTTCTCATGAAATGATTAGATAAGAACAAAACATTAATAAAATAGAATGAAGAAGTAGACGTTCTCATGAAATGATTAGATAAAGAACAAAACATTAATAAAATTGAATGAAGAAGTAGATGTTCTCATGAAATGATTAGATAAGAACAAAACATTAATAAAATAGAATGAAGAAGTAGATGTTCTCATGAAATGATTAGATACAAACAAAATATTAATAAAATAGAATGAAGAAGTAGATGTTCTCATGAAATGATTAGATAAGAACAAAACATTAATAAAATAGAATGAAGAAGTAGATGTTCTCATGAAATGATTAGATACAAACAAAATATTAATAAAATATAATGTAGAAGTAGACGATCTCATGAAATGAAAATACAATATAAGAAAAGTACAGATAATCTAGTTCAGTGATTGAACAAATGTGGTATCCCGGATTGTTCTCCATGATTTCCTTGATTGATCGTCGTATCCTTGGATACAAATCAATAAATACAATATAAAATTATACAATTAAAAAAACAAAATATAATATTTTGATTGAACTGATTACATTCAGTAATAATTGGTAAGATATTTTGATTGTCATAACGAGTAATTTGGGAATCACTAGTTTTAATACATCATCTAAGATGGAGTCAATATAAATGTGAGAATAAACAATAATAATTACAAAACGAGTTTATCAATATCATGACAGTCGACAACGATTGCTTTGCTTTTGACCTTGCGTCCAGCAGAGTTAGGATCGGCTTGTCTCTCTAAGGAATAGTGGCAATGAAAATGTGTAGACTGCCGATGACCCGTAGATACAACACGCAAGCCAACTGCACCTTCCAGTGGTGTAGGCTGGGAAACTTTAACCGCGAAGTCCAAGACAACTAAATTAGCTCTGGCTCGCCTATTCAAATGGATTCTAACTGCATATTGTTTGCGTGGCTACAACATGGCTACAACATTTCGTTTCTTAACTTTACATGATCATTTCGTTCAGCTGGAAATTAGATATAAAGACGAACCAATAGTCCGTTTTTATAAATTTTTACATCTTCCCATCTATGAAAATACCCTCTTGCAACATTTCAAGTGTGTCGGATGTCAATAAATCGTGAAACAATGGGAGCAGACACATCCATAATTAAATACTATTCATTCTTACACATGTTACACATATATATTACAAACATTACATTACATAAATACTGACATGATTTATGTTAACAATGTGCACATGTCGCCGCAGGACAATATTTTTTTGATAATTATTTTACTATATTCATTGTCATCATAGCTAACATAACATTGATGGAATAGATGGAACTTAATTGATTTGCAGATATCTATGACAATGTTACGGACAAGACAATTTTACATGACGCTATATGACAATAGTTACTTTAGTAATGGCACTGTTTACATGATATGTCATGCTTAAATTACAACTGGTCAGTCCAATCGTTCAGATGCATCATTTGACAAATTCAAGATCTCGATAATGTTGCGATACTATTTATAATATTTAATGAGGAGTTTGTATGAACAGTCTCGATGATTGTCAATCGAACTACAAAAATACATGAGATTGTTCAAAGTCAGCGACACTACTGACGTGACAGCGTTAGATCAGCGTAAGAACAAACAGACCAAGTCTCCCTACATCTCTCTGTGGGCTCCAGGAAACATATAGTCTACAAAGAATATGGTTTACATTTGTAGAGATGATAAATAGAGTAATCAATCAAAATATGAATATGCATGCGATGTTGCATAAGAAAAGATGCAGATACACATTCATGAAAATTAGCATAAACGATTTCGTTATCTACTGCATTCTTAATCAGACGGGAGTAGAAATATTATAGAAAATCGAAGAGATAAGTTTACAAACACACTTATAATGTTTATATGACATCACTCTAAAATATTAATATGACATCACACGACAATGTTTATATGACATCACTCTAAAATATTATAGGGACATCACACGACAATGTTTATATGACATCACTCTAAAATATTAATATGACATCACATGACAATGTTTATATGACATCACTCTAAAATATTAATATGACATCACACGACAATGTTTATATGACATCACTCTAAAATATTATATGCATCACACGACAATGTTTATATGACATCACTCTAAAATATTATAGGGACTCACAGACAATGTTTATATGACATCACTCTAAAATATTAATATGACATCACATGACAATGTTTATATGACATCACTCTAAAATATTATATGACATCACACGACAATGTTTATATGACTATCACTCTAAAATGTTTATGGCATCACACGACAATGTTTATATGACGTCACTCAAATGTTTATGATGACATCACTCGACACTGTTTATATACGTCACTCGACATGTTTATTGCCGTCACTCTACATGTTTTATGACGTCACTCGTCAATGATTATGTGACATCACTCGACACTGTTTACCTGACACCCTCACAATGTTTACCTGACACCACTCGATAATGTTTACCTGGCATCATGTTACAATGCTCACATTCACAACAATGAAATATTCCATATGAAGAATACTTTTTTTTATTTGATAAAATATATAATATTTATTGTTATAATTCTTTCTAAAATGAACAAATCCTGGAATAGTTGATCTGTGAAGCTCCATGTTCCCATTAGGTTGTCTGTTATCAAACATTTTTCTTATCGTTCTTCCACAATGCATTTGGACTGAGTCTGGGGACCTAATATGGTGCCAAAGTCTGATTTTTGCGTGAAAAGTTGCTTTTCTTATAAACAGTGCCCCTCCCCATTGAGGCGAGCATGACTACGACTTCGGATTCATTCAAAATGGAATGTATAATTAACTCTTACAGATATCCTCTCTCTCTCTCTTTATTCGTAAAGTTTCTCAGTTGTCACAAATTTAGAATGACATTTCTATCATGAACAAATCTTGAACAAATCATATTCATATAATCTAACTTCAAGAAAACTGTTATATCAAGATAATTTATATATTTTATCTTATTTTGCTTACTAGCAAGTCAAGTCAGCTGATGTAATGTTGATCACATCTTATATTGTGTATATTTGGTCAAAGGCTGACGTAATGTTGAATACATCATATATGTGTTTTCTTGGTCAAAGTACAATACAAGTCTAACAACGTATTAGTAAATATTACACATGATATAACAACAAGATCTGGACTTAATTTCTTATATTAAAATGCTAAAAAATAACACAGGAACATCAACAACAACAAAATAGTTACACATGTTATGTTAGAAGATTTGTTATAATATTAATTAAAATTATTAATTGCCAATCTCAATTTGAGCATGTCTGGTCGACCTGAATAAATGGTTTTACGTGTCCAGATTTATAACATCATATTTATAAATGCAACATACATAAACACGTGAATACGTTACTATATGAACATATGTCAATATAAACAGAAGAAGTGATATTTTTTAAACATTTAAAAATATCAACAAATTCTGTGTTGAAAATAAATTCCATATCCTGGAAATGAGTAGACTAAATAAGTGAGTTTTATTCATTCGCTGCCAATTAACGATTCCATAGACAAACCTCAGACCTATCAAAAGTTGGAGTCTCCCTAAAGTTTGTGTCAGAACAAACCGGTTGGTGAGACTGAACCACAAGATTATTTCAATATGAGTGAATGAAATAATCTATAAAACAGAACAGAACTGTATATGAAATCACTTTAAGTTTTCACAAGAATATCCCAATGATCTCTAAGTCTGGGTGTTCACGAATAGGTCGGCAGAAATCGCATCACAGAATAGAGGATATGGACTGTACATAGAACACCAAAACTGGTCTGTAAACTGAGGAAACCAGAGTAAGACAACTTCTTGACAGAATACAGGAGAAAGCAGAAATAAAATCCACTATTTTTACTAAATTCAATGTCTCTCAAGACTAACAAGATGTCATTATCATAACTGGTAGTGTTACTGATAGTGTTTACTATTTTAACGTTTTCTCTGTTTCTCACATCTAGCTATTTTAATACATCACATGTGTGGAGTTATGTGTTTGTACCATAGAGACATCATAAGAAATTTGTATCTTTAGTTTATTAAATAGGTAATATCACAAAACATCGTGACTTAGCTGAGTGTTCGCATTATAATGATGTTATTTTCTCAGAGCTCATCTATCTTGAATGGTCCCATACATAAATTGATGACTAATACAAGTTGGTGTTATATGTTACACCAAGAAAGAATCATCATAGTTATGTTGAAGAAAATAATTGTCATTAATAATAAGATGATGAAAACAAACTCATGTTCTTCTGACCATGTTTGTCTTTGTTTTACTTTTGCTTTCATCTCACAATTGCTAGGAAAAAATCAAAACAAATAAAAAACACACGAATTGTTAGTGTTGCATTGACTCTGTCAGAAAGTTTTTTTCTTGATTATTCATTTCTAGAGAGAATAAATATAATGAAAAGTAGATAAATGGTAGACACAAAGAATAATAGATGATTGTGTGACTGATGATTACACATAATATCATATTCACATTTACTCAATTTTCTGACTCTCTTTCAACTCAGAGAGTTATCTTAATATGTCAATCCTGATGGTTTCTCCATTAATTAACAAAGAAACAGAAACCAACGACTGCCATCAATTTCTGTGTAGCAATTCACTTACACTCGTTCAAGTAACATGATGACAGTTGTTGTAGAAGTGTGTTCACTAATATATCATATAATTTCTGAAGAATAATAAACAGATTGTGAAGCACGCATTCATGAGTAATCACTAATCTAATCTAACTAAAGTTGATATTTTCTTTGAGGTTGATATGACATAAATAATCTAAAATGACTAAAGTTGATATTTTCTGTGAGATTGACTATGACATAAATAATCTAAATGACTAAAGTTGATATTTTCTGTAGTTGACTATGACATAAATAATCTAAATGACTAAAGTTGATATTTTCTCTGATATTGACTATGACATAAATAATCTAAATGACTAAAGTTGATATTTCTCTGAGATTGACTATGACATAAATAATCTTAAAGACTAAAGTTGATATTTTCTCTGATATTGACTATGACATAAATAATCTAAGTGACTAAAGTTGATATTTTCTTTGAGATTGACTATGATATAAATAATCCAGTTTAACTTTAACATAATCACTATTATAACTTTGTCGTTTTCTGTAAGAGTATTCCAATATTGTAAACTTTTGTTCAAATAATCCAATGTCACATGAATAAGCGCATACCTACGTAATTATGTCAATAATGCAAATACATACAAACGATACAAGGAATATTCTGAGATGCTATGAAATACCAGACAAAATAATAAACATTATAAAGAGCCTCTATGATGGTTCACAGTGTGCAGTTCGCACTGATGATGGACACAGTAACTGGTTTATGGTTGAAACCGGAGTAAAGCAAGGCTGTATTCTATCTCCGCATTTGTTTGGAGTGGCCATTGACTGGGTGATGCGAAAATGTTGCAGGGGCAAAACTAGCATCGTTTGGGTAGAAAATAGTCAACTAGAAGATTTGGATTTTGCAGATGATATTGCTTTGTTAAGTAGAAACAACTAAGATATGCAAAGAAAAACAGACAACTTGTCATCTATAGCATCAAAAGTTGGACTGCAGATAAGCTATGAAAAACAAATATAATGAAGACACCTATGGTAAGTAACGCAGATATCACCCTGGAATCTAAAATGATAAAAATAACAGAGCAGTTCACCTATTTAGGTAGCAAATTTGATTGCACAGGAAATGCTAAAAAAGAAATTATAATACGAATTGGAAAAGCAACATCAGCTTTTAAAAGTCCAAATAAAATATGCAACTGCAAGTTATATAGTATTAAAACTAAATTACAATTTTCAATTCAAATGTTGTATCAATCCTAACATATGCGAGAGTTGGAAAATGACTAAAGATACAGAAAGCAAGTTGAATGCATTTGAAAATAGATGTCTGCGAAAAATAATGAATATAAAATGGAACGAATTCAGGAGAAGTGATGAAATCAGAGACATGTCTGGTCAACCCCTAGTGACAACTGTTATAAGAAAGAGAAGATGGAGATATGTTGGACATACCTTGAGGAGAAATGATCAACGAATATCAAAGCAAGCATTGAAGTGGGATGCAAAGGGTTCAAGAGAGTGCGGTCGACCTAAGGAGACCCTGAAACGAACTTTGCTGAGAGGGGCAAGAGGTATCGGTCTCAGTTCCATGGATGAGATTGAGCGAGTTGCCCAGGATAGAGCGGTATGGATAATTTACTTGCAGGCCTTATGTAACGTATAACAGTACGAGAGGAATGATTATTATTATTATTTATTATACAAACGATAAGAACACCGATAATATACACACCCACACATATGCACCCATACACACACATACACATATTCATATATATATATATATTCACACACAATTTAATCATATAATGATATATATATATATATATATATATATATATATATATATATAGCGACATTTACAAATATGAAACCCTTCGCAAAGATAAGCTCAATACATAAAATGTTAATAATGTTTATATATACAAATACATCATCACATCAATAAGCACATACACATATATCGACATTAAACATCAATGGCTTTTCTCAATCAAACAATTACGCCCGATTGGTTACCGGGGGCCAAATTGGGGAGTAAAGAATAGAATCACTGTTAACTGCCACGCATGTCGTAAAAGGCGACTGTGGAAGTAGGGCGTGGAGTTAGCTACCCCACACTGTAAAATCACTAGATGGTTTCATAACGGAGAGCAAACCGAGTAAACGCTGGCTGAAACCAAACACATTGCTGAAGCATAATCACCAGAGCTCTAAATGGTGCTGAAGAAGTGACGTAAAACACATCAATGCTAAGGCTGCATGAATCAGATTTCCACATGAATAGAATTTATGGGGAGATCAGATACATCGTTCTGGGTGGGGATCACGAGAGTGAGAGAGAGATTCAAGCAATTATATAGTCAAATTTATGAGAAAACAATTCTTATAATACAAGTATCATACACGGTTGTTGTAGTATTAGTTGTCTGTAGTCATGTTTGTCTCTATCTCTCTGTATTTAACCAATGTTCTTGTACAAATAGATACAACAATGTTACTGTTAACAACTTAAAAGTTACAATATTATCAAATAAAAGTGAATGTTTACATTAAACAATTTATAACAACACTTAACATAAATAAACTACAGGTAAAATATTACACTATTTAAAACAAACCAATTCAGTGTGAGACAAGTTGGACTATTGACACAAGTGTTGTGTTGATATCAAATGTTCCTTGACACAAAGTTGGACTATTGACACAAGTGTTGTGATGATATCAAATGTTACTTGACACAAAGTTGAACTATTGACACATGTGTGTTGATATCAAATGTTACTTGACACAAAGTTGGACTATTGACACAAGTGTTTTGTTGATATCAAATGTTACTTAACACAAAGTGTACACAATTAATCAATTCATTCATTCAGTAGAGCTTGTCCCATACACAATTTCTCTGCTATAACAGAGTATCGAAATACTTCTCTCACATAAGCAAGGTGACTCCTTCATTTGATGCATCGATAAATATAACAATAAGATCAGGAACTAATTACAAAGTTAAAATGTTGAGATTCATTGATTGCAGTTTATATTCAACAAACTCATCATCATCATCATCATCATTCTGTAGTTTGTCTTAAACAGAACTTTATCGAAATACATGTCCTTTAATATTGTTCTATATCGTTAGATGTTCTAGCTCTGTTGCTGTCATGTTTAAGTCATCCTTCACATTATGTATCCATCTTTATCTTGTTTATTCTGTTCCTCACATCATGTATCCATCTTTACCTTGTTTATTCTGTTCCTCACATCATGTATCCATCTTTACCTTGTTTATTATGTTCCTCACATCATGTATCCATCTTTACCTTGTTTATTATGTTCCTCGCATTATGTATCCATCTTTACCTTGTTTATTATGTTCCTCACATCATGTATCCATCTTTACCTTGTTTATTATGTTCCTCGCATTATGTATCCATCTTTACCTTGTTTATTATGTTCCTCACATCATGTATCCATCTTGTTTATTATGTTCCTCACATTATGTATCCATCTTTATCTTGTTTATTATGTTCCTCACATCATGTATCCATCTTTACCTTGTTTATTATGTTCCTCACATCATGTATCCATCTTTATCTTGTTTATTATGTTCCTCACATCATGTATCCATCTTGTTTATTCTGTTCTTCACATCATGTATCCATCTTGTTTATTCTGTTCTTCACATCATGTATCCATCTTTATCTTGTTTATTATGTTCTTCACATCATGTATCCATCTTGTTTATTCTGTTCTTCACATCATGTATCCATCTTGTTTATTCTGTTCTTCACATCATGCGTCCATCTTTATCTTGGCTATTATATTCTCCATTTTCTCCGAACTATATCCTATATAACTGATTTTTTTTTTAAAATCCTAATATTTCTTTATGTATTTAAATACATTACTTTCTTCAATTTAGTTTTGATGTTCCACAGATGTGATTTCGTGTTCCACAGATGTGATTTCGTGTTCAACAGATATGTTTTGATGATCAACAGATGTTATTTTTTTGCTAAACAGATGTGTTGTGATGTTCCACAAGTGTGTTTTATGTCACCAAAGATGTGTTTTTGAGTTTCACAGATGTGTTTTTGTTTTTCACAGATGTGCTTTGGTGTTTCACATATGTGTTTTGATGTTCAACAGATGTGTTGCTATGTTCATCAGATGTGTATCAATGTTCCACAGATGTGTTTTGGTACTCCATAGACGTGTTTTACTGCTCTACAGATGTGTTTTCGTTTTCAGCAGATGTGTTTTGATGTTTCATAGATAAATTGATGTGCTCTACAGATATGTTTTGGTGTTCCATAGATAAATTGATGTGCTCTACAGATGTGTTTTGATGTTTCATAGATAAATTGATGTGCTCTACAGATGTGTTTTGATGTTTCATAGATAAATTGATGTGCTCTACAGATGTGTTTTGATGTTTAATAGATAAATTGATGTGCTCTACAGATGTGTTTTGGTGTTCCATAGATATATATTTGTGCTTCACATATGTTTCTTTTAATGTTCCACTGACGTATTCTGATGTTTCACAGATTTGTTTCGGCGTTTCACATCTGTGTATTGATGCTCCACAGATGTGTTTTATACTCCACAAATGTGTTTTGTACTCCACAGATGTGTTTTGGTGTTCTACAGATATGTTTGTTACTCCACAGATGCAGGCGATCGCATTGCATAAACCTATTCGCTGAACGTGCTCCCTGTGTCCGATGTGTTCGGTTGTAAGTGTGAATACTGTCGTCTGCGCATTTCTGTCTAATTTAATTATTTTGTCGGTCTCTGGGTTGAATGTTCTGTTTGTTTTTTTTGCTTCCATTTCTGGAGAGTGTCAAGACTAATTTTTTATTTTTAAAGCTTTGTATTTGATAGGGCTGCACTAGCCTCCTCCAGTCCCTGTCAGCGCATGTGAGTATTTACATTTCCTGGGACATGACATTTTGTTTACCTTAAACCTGACATAAACGCTCATTTTGTTTGGCAGATGTCATTGTGTTACTTCACTTAGTGGCTACAGTGTTTGTTGTCTGATGTCACTGTGTTACTTTACTTATGCTACAGTGTTTGTTGTCTGATGTCACTGTGTTACTTCACTTAGTGGCTACAGTGTTTGTTGTCTGATGTCATTGTGTTTGTTCACTTAGTGGCTACAGTGTTTGTTGTCTGATGTCACTGTGTTACTTATCTTAGTGGCTACAGTGTTTGTTGTCTGATGTCACTATGTTACTTCACTTAGTGGCTACAGTGTTTGTTGTCTGATGTCACTGTGTTACTTATCTTAGTGGCTACAGTGTTTGTTGTATGTTGTCACTATGTTACTTCACTTAGTGGCTACAGTATCTATATTTATTTTACTGTTTCTCCGTTTTGTAAAGGATTTACATATGTTAGTTATATCACTTTCAATGAACATAAACAATTGTTATTGCTTGCTGAAAAGTTATAAATATGTATGCAGAAAAATAATAATGCACATATTAACAAACCAGCAAACACACATACATATAATTATAAACAAAATATCTTCTATCATAGTTAATTAAATAGTTTAATAATATTAATACTACTGATCTTTTCCAGTTTTATATTGTTTAGTAACATTTAGATACACGTCTAGGGCCTCGCTACCTTTCCTCCAGTTCTTGCCAACATAAACAATTGTTATTTCTTGCTGAAAAGTTAAAAATATAACAGAAACTTAATAATACACATATGAACAAACAAACAAACACAGGTACATATAATTATACACAAAATATCTTCTATCATAGTTAATTAAATAGTTTAATAATATTAATACTACTGATATGTTCCAGTTTGATATTGTTTATAAATATTTAGATACAAGTTTTGTTAGACATAAGACATCTCGAGAAGGAGAAACAAGTTTAAAGAAACTAGCATGAAATTTCAACATTTCCTGTAAACCTGTTGAGTCAGTTACCACTGTATCACGTACTTATGTCTTGTCTTCTCCACACTGAGCCATTCACAGTAACGATTAATGTTGGTATTATATAGAAAGTTCTAGTAAATAGGAAACTGATGAATGAATAGAGAATAAGTTAATTTTCCCTACATGAATTATCGCATTACTTATTGATTTATTTCCTCATTTCTTATCAAGTTCCAGAAACAGAACATTAATTGCTAGCACGTTTTTTCACTTTATCGTATTCATAAGGAATCATATTTTAGAAATGTAACGATTATGTTTTTGCCATTCCGAGAGTCTTTCTAATTTTATGATTATCATCCTTTGAATACTTTGCACTTCACCAAACTTGTTAATGAATAAATGTTAAGTTAAATTGTCTCGAGATAAATCATGAGTTATTAGTTGTCTCTGCATCAAAAGAAAATATGTTTGATAAATAATATTAATGTGCTACTAGACAATTTCTCGATCCTCGAAGTGTTTTGACTCTTCTTCATTGAAGCTTCTAACTATTTCTCACTCTTGCAAATTATACATGGCGGTGTACATTTAATTATTAGCAATGAACTTCTCAGAGACAGGGAAAATATTCATTCATTCTAAATGAACATATTCCAGTAAATCAATGTCACTAAAACACTGAGAGAATGTGAGAAATAATGCAGGAAATTGTACAGATAATTATTCAAACACCTAGCAGATTTATCGTTCTTACATCGAGCGTGATTTATGGTTACACATGTCTATTGTATTTCTATGTTTACAGAAATCGACAACAATTTGTCAAATGTTGAAATCGAATGTTGTGTCCTAGTTGACATTTTGTCTCATGACGAGATGAAACATTGACGGTTAATTACATCTTCCATTCTCTTCTTGTCTTAATTTCTGATAGGTATCGAACTATGATAAATCTGATAATATTAACAAATTATCAGCTAGACGAAGTTTTTCCTTTGATCTGTGCTACATAACAAACACATGAAATAGTACTATATAATTTTAGTTACCACATAAAGTTTATAATATAAAAATATATTCTAACTAAACTCACTTTTCCTGACAGAAAAAAACCAGATTACACAAAGATAAGATGTTGACGAACGAGACTGTGATAACTACAGTTAAAATCTTATCCAGTTATTACTTTTTTCTCAGTGAAGAACAAGTTAATGAAATAGAATGGACGTTCAACTACGTGATATATCCATGTATAAGTTTGGTGGGAATAGTTGGTAACTTGATCAGTATTATTGTATTGACTCGACATGGATTCAAGAAATGTTCAAACATTCTGCTTGTCGCTTTAGCTCTTTCTGATGTTGTTTTCCTCGTTGGTCTTAACAATTTTTTTCATCATATTCTGGTTGGGAATATTCCTCCAGTGATAATGTTCTCTGAAATTGTTAATTATATATGCTATATATTGCTCACGTTTTTTGCGTGCGCTTGTTATATTGGATTATATTGTTCTCTGCTTATTCCTATCTTGATAACAGGAGAACGTTTATTAGCAATATTTATTCCATTTAAAGCACATTTGATAGTCACACCTCTGAGAATATTTGCTGTGATATCTTGTTTTGTTATTTTAATTATTATTTGTTTTATTTATCAAAATATACTTTGCAGAGAGTTTAAACAAAAAACCATACGTGGTATTTTAATGGGTGGATTTGTTGATACTGAACGGTATAAGCAGGACATGAGACACGGATTGTTCAATCTATTTTTAGATCTCATGAATTATATGACAGGAATCGTACCCATTGTTCTCGTATCTCTCGGTTCTGCTATTATTGGAGTACAGGTCCGTATAATTACCAACAGTCGCAGACAACTAACAACTGGTAAAGACGCTAACAATAACAACTTATCCTCCAACAAAACAATAACAAAAACAACAAAAACTTTACTCAGTGTTTGTATTCTGTATATTTTCTGTAGCGGATTTGGATTTCTGATTGTTTACATAAGGAGAATACCAGTTTTAGAAAAGGATATCTCGTTACAGATTATATTAGAGTTAGTTAAAACGCTCATACTTTGTATTAATTGTATTGGTAACTTTATTATTTATGTGGCTGCTAACAAAACCTTCAAGTACACAGACATAAGAATGAGTTGTTTGTCCAACAAGAAATGTTGATGATGAGCATAGACCTATTGTTGCTTACTTCTAATATTAACTTGGCATAGAGTTGATTCTCTTTATCTCCACGTGCACAATAAACAAGAAAAACGTATTTTTTTGACTTAATGACGCATTGACTTGTTTCATGTTTGTTGCTAGTTTTGTTAGTTCTTTTGTGTTCAAAAGTTTTCAAACCAACTATTTGTGCGGATATCGATCACTAACTGTGACACTAACTATTTTCAACCAACTATACATGACACTAATCACTTACAGATATGCAGCAACGTTAGACTGACACTAAAAACACTCCGCATTTCGAATAGGAAAGTATATATACACACTGACATAGATAATACCACCGAACAAGAAATGGTACAATCATCTTACAGAACATTAGAAAGCCTCCTCCAAAGTACACCAACAGGAAATGCGGAAACAAAATGGTGCTAAATCCAGGACGCCATATATATTTCGGCAAACCCACATTTGGCACAGTGATAGACAAAACCCCGATTGATTTTTAATACATAATAGAATTAACACCTGTCATAGCAGAAAAAGAACTGCCCTGCAGAACTACCAAAACAATCCCAGTGGCAAGTCACTTCTTGCACTTAGATCTGCGTGACGTGACTACTAGCAGTAATTATGCAGGTCTATCAAGTTATTCGTTGATACTGGAAACATAAAAAGTGCTCACAAAGTTGCCAGGCCCAGCTATCAAAAATATTGAAATAAGACAACAGGAGAAATTTGATCTCAAAAGCAGATGGAGCGATGGGTGAAACATTATCTAGAGCTACATTCCACACAAAATATAGTAACTTACATCGCATTCGGTGCAATTGAAACTCTTCCAGTCTTCAACAATTTATTCTAGATGCAATTAGAGACAGAAGTAAATATTGCAATCGACACCCTGGCAAATGTAAAGGAAACTAGAAAGAATGTCTCTCCCTGAGGACTCAAATGTGCTAAACAATCCCTGACCAGTCTGCATTGAATCTTGTGATTATGCTCGCAGTGGGTGGGGCGGGGGCGGGGGAGAGAACTGCCTCATGACATGACGGATGCAAACATCATCTTTCTTTCTTCTTCTTTCTTTTGTCGTCACACTGCTACCTGGTTGTTGCCCAGTTTCGTGGTTTTCTGTTTTTGTCTTGCGCTGTTCTGGTGGCTTGTGTGATTGTTATCTTTGCTCTTTCACATGATTCTGCTACGCCATCTAACCATCTTTTCCGTGGTCTTCCTCTTGCCTTCTTTCCCGATGTTCTGTTGTAGAAGACTCTGTATACTGTGGAGTTTGGATGCATTCTTATTAAGTGGCCAAACCACTTCATTCTTTGTTTATCTATGTAATTCAAGCACGGTTTTGTGCCAACTTTCTTTCTTATGCTGATGTTGGTGATTCTGTCTTTTCTTGTGTTATTGGTAACTTTTCGAAGGCAACGCATTTCACATGTAGTTATTTTTGTGACTGCGCTTTGCTCAATGTCCATGTTTGGCTTTGGTAACACAAAGTAGGTATAAAAATGCTGTTGATCATCTGTTGCGTAGCTGCCTGTGAAATGTTTGGGTGCCTTAACAATGGGGCTAGCTGGTAGGTTACAGCATTTGCTTTTTGTACTCTAGCCTCTATCTCTCTATCTAGTCTTCCGTCTTCTGTGAATATGCTTCCTAAGTATTTGAATTCTTTCACATGGTTTATTTTAGTGCCATTGACATGGATGTCTAGATTATTATGTTTTCTTCCCATATTTATTATTTCTGTTTTAGTGTTGTTGATTTTCATGTCATGTTTTACACAATTTTTGTTCAAGGTGTCAATATGATGTTGTAGATCTTGTTCATTTTGATGTATCAGGCACTGATCATCTGCAAACAACAGTTCATTTATTTCATCATTATCTGAATTTGACTCTTGAGTTATTTTATCCATATATGCAATAAAGAGTAGTGGTGAGAGGACACAACCTTGTCTAACACCTGATGTAATGGAGAACCAGTCGGTCATTCCTTCTGTTGTTCTTACTATACTCTGGCTTATCTTGATATAAGGCCATGATATTACCTAATAGTTGTCCCTGGACGCCATATTCTTCAAGGATCTTCCATAGTTTGCACCTGTTTACTCTATCAAATGCCTATTCTTGGTCTATAAATATAAGCTGTTTACTTTGATTGTATTCAATTGTTTGTTCGCAGATCTGTCTTAGTGTAAATATTGCGTCTGTGCAGCTCTTACCCTCCTAAACCCAAACTGGCTATTGCTTAACTGGGGCTGTCTTGCTCTTCGCTCCAATATTTTTGCAAACATTTTTCCTATATGACTCAAAGAGAGATACCCCTGTATGTTTCACACTCTCTTTTGTCTCCTTTGTTCTTCCATATTGGGAGAATATGGCATCATCGCCTTATACAAAAATAAAGATTATCGTGGAGACTGTAATAACTGCCGTGATATTCGCAAGTGTTGTACTAAATAGGCTACAAAAGCTAGCAAACCGAGTACACACTGAGTCACAATGTGGATTTAGATCCAACAAATCCACCACCGACATGTCACCTTGAGACAACTGCAGGAGACATGTCGCGAACAAAGAATGCTACTGTGCATTGCCTTCACAGATCTAACAAAGGCATTTGACCTAGTGAGTAGAGTTGGTCTCATCAAGCTTTTAGAAAAAATTCGACTGTCCTGCTACACGGCATAACATCATTCTATTATAACATGAAGTGTACATTGATGTTTGATGGGGCCTCCTCAGGAGTTTCTCATCAACATCGGTTTCCAGCAAGGGTGTGTACTTGCACTAACACTTTTTGGGATATTTTTCTTCCTGCTTCCCTCCCATCAGCTTTCGAATCAACTGAAGATGGTATAATTCTCCACACGAGATCAGGTGGAAAATTATTAAACCGGGAGGGACTTAGAAAACAAAAACAAACCAAAGATCAAAGAGTCACCATCAGGAAGATTCTGTTGCCGATGACGCAGCATTAAAACACACACAGAGAAATGACTACATCACCTCATAGAAATATTTGCTGCAACATCCAACAAATTCTGCCTTCCCATTAGAATGAAGAAAGCAAATATCATGTTTCAAGATATTAGCATATCCACATATATAATCGTTGGAAGTTACACGCTCGAAGTAGCCAACACCTTTACATAACTTGCTCTATCTACAGTAGCAACATCTCCTCTATGATGAAATTAGCAGCCCATTGGAAAGAATTCACTGCTATGTTCAAACTAGCTAAACGGGTTTGGGAAAATAAAGTACTAACTCGAAACGCCAAGACACAAGTATATAAGGCATCTGTTCTCATCACTCTGATGTGTGGTTTGGGCCACATATGCCAGACAAGAACATCGCTTGAACACCTTACACATGCTCTGTCTCAGATTACTTAATTAGAAGGATAGATAGAATTCATTTACTATACAGATTCTTCTTTATAGTTGGTCGTGACCGGTATGATATACTCGACTGCATAGGGCCTTCATTTTGTTTTGCCGTTACCAGGATAGGACATTCGTACACGACCAAAATTAAAGCCACAAGAAACGTTGTGATTCTGCGAAGAGAAAACTACATGATGCAAAATCTATTGTCTCCTGAGACAAAGAGACCAATGATAGTTTGATCGGATACTAATGACTACGTTGTCTAAAACGTTTTTCACAAAATAGATGAGACTGCAGTAAAACTATTTGAATGGCAAAACACGTAATTACAAAGTACTGTAGCTTTACAAATTACAAAAACAATGACAAAATACAGCAACGTTTCGACCAACAAGGCCTTGATCAAGCAAACGAAAAATAGGAGTGACGAATTAAAAAAAAAAACATATGAACGACTACATACAAATGTTTCTAATGAAAATCTGGGAATAAAAACGAATAACGAAATAAATGTAACACAAAAACACACATAAAAACTAGAATTAAAAAGAAGAGAAACAATGAAAATCTAGTAAATATATAACTTGAATACATGCAACATATGCTCATATAGATTACAAGGCATGGAAGAGAAAGTACTAAGAAGCATAGGAATGTAATACGTTGAACCCAAGTGGTCGCAAGGTACCATACAATGAAATCAACCGATTCTTCAGAGCAAATCGACTGCGATCATCCAAGGAACACGATCGAATGGCTGTGACCTGGACATCGTGAGCTCTTAAATTGCCAATATAATTGAAATGGATGGATACAGGGGTCACAGAGCATTGGCGTATGTCGCGCAAGTGTTGGGCGAATCGGTCACTTAGTCTCATGCCTGTCACACCAATATAAGCCTTGTTACACTGCTTACAGATAATGACATGTTTTAGATAAGATTACGGGACTCGCATGTGAAGCCATCGTCAATAACAAACGTGGCTAAAGGAAAAGATACATTTCGCGTCTGTATCACATAAGCACACGTGTTGCAACGAAGCCGGCCACACTGGACAGTGCCAAAATGAGTCTGGATATTGGACTTAAGGCGACTGTGTACCAACATATCCTTAAGACTTCTGTCCCATCTGTAAGGCACCAAAGGATAGTTGGGGAAGACAGAACGAGTCTCATGATCTGACTTAAGGATAGACAGTGAAGGAATAAAACATGTTTCAACAGTGAACTATGAGATGCTTGATTTCTTCCGCAAGCGCCTATACCCGGAGAAGGTGCTTGTATCGGCTATGCATCGAGTTCAGAAAATCACTCGCCAGCAGGCCCTTACCAGCCAACATAGGACTACTAACTCTGATAGAGTAAAACTTGTCTTGACTTTCCACCCCCATAGTTCACTGGTGAAAAATGTTTTTTGTGTTACATTTATTTCGTTATTCGTTTTTATTCCCATATTTTCATTAGAAACGTTTGTATGTAGTCGTCCATATGTTTTTTTTTAATTCGTCACTCCTGTTGTTCATTTGCTTGATAAAGGCCTTGTTGGTCGAAAAGTTGCTGTATTTTGTCATTGTTTTTGTAATTTGTAAAACTACAGTACTTTGTAAAACGTTCTCGTGTTTTTTGCTTGTTTGATACTTTTTATAAGAACGATTACATAATTAATCACATTATAATCGTAACAGGTCGATGGTAGGTTGTGTAACGTATTGTGTAGATAGGTGAGAAAAATGGCCACACATTATTGATGGGCAGTAGAGGATGCGAAGAACAAAGGGTATATAGTTACGCTCGTTTCTGATATGTGATACTAATGTTTAGGAAGTAACTAACCCTTACATCCCCGGAAGACATAAGCTCTACTTGGCTAAAATAGATTGTATATACTCTGAGAGCAAGAGCAAGTACATAATTCAATAACATAAGTTGCGTAGCCTAGTTGTCAAAAGTACCACACTGTAAGGTTCCCCTCACATAGGTTAACTATAAGATTAAGTTGTGAAGAGAATGGTTAGAAAATGTGAGTATACACAAGTAGCACATGGCACTAGAACATATTCACTCTCTCTCTCTCTCTCTCTCTCTCTCTCTCGATTGTTCTTTTCGGCCATTTTGATCATTCTTATTGTGATAAATAAAAAGCCTTTGTCAAGAACGTTTATTTTACGTCACAATCTTCAGTACCATTTGGAGCTCTAGTGTTTGTCCTTCGCAGATGTGTCCGATTTCAACCAGCGTTTACTGGGTTCGCTCTCCGTCAGCCTTTGACTGTCCCCAGCCGATCTGAAAGGCAGCAGGCTGCTATTTTCTTTTAAGGTAGCGACCCTTATACGATCTACTGTAGCAGGGAATATGATACCAGATTTTTCCCTTTATTCTTAGTCCCAAGCTTCAACTAAGAACGTATTTACAATAAAGCAAAGGGGTAACCATATACCAGGTCTGTTGGCGTATAATAACAGACCAGATATATTAGCAAGGAGACTTTTCCTTAACTAGAAGTAAATGTATGCCCTGTTTTCTTTCTCCTGCAGTCAACTTGAGGTTAATTGTATTCTTGTTTTCTAGAAATTCCATAGGTCACAAATATCAATTAGGGGGTTTCCCAAACAACAACCAGATTTGACCGTGAGAATTATACTAACAGGACAATGACTGGTTTGGAAACAAAGAAGAATGCCACATGTTAAATAGAATGCATTTTGTGGATTAGACACACTTCACAGAGACAGAGGGACAGAGAGGTACCCATGGACAGGCAGTGAGTGTAGTCGATTTCTCGTTTCAGACAGAGGGACAGAGAGGAGGTAGTCTGAAATAAGCAATAACAACAGTCAGAAAGAGTGAAGACACACTTCATAGACACAACTTCACACACACTTGACGCATTCAGACAGAGACAGAGGGACAGAGAGGTACCCATGGACAGGCAGTGAGGGTGGTCGATTTCTCGTTTCAGACACAGGGACAGAGAGGAGGTAGTCTGAAATAAGTAATAACAACAGTCAGAAAGAGTGAAGAGAAACAACTTCACACACCCTTCGCAGAGACACTTCATAGACACAACTTCACACAGACTTGAGAGACGCATTCGGACAGAGACAGAGGGACAGAGAGGTACCCAGGGACAGGCAGTGAGGGTAGTCGATTTCTCATTCAGACAGATGGACAGAGAGCAGGTAGTCTGAGTCACAGAGACAGTTACAGACAGAAAGAATCGACAAGTCAAGGAGTGTAGTCTAGCATAAGTGACTCACACCGTTATCGACAAGAACTTAGTAGATAGTAACAAGAATTATAGAGCAGAACAACTCTGCTGCGAGTTATAAGTGGAATAGAGAACGAGGCAGTAGAATTGAACTGAGTTGCAGACAGCGAGAGCCCAAGAGTGCGAAATCAGATAGATAACAAAAAAATACATACGCATAGCCCAACAGAACTGCCGACATAGAGTGCTGTCTAACTAAGACGTAGATGTAGAACTCCACGGATATTTTTGACCAAATCAGAGAGATGTCAGCCATTTTACAGAACACATTATTTTAACAAGTTAGCAGAGACATTTCGTGTATACTATTAGGACAGAAACCCTAGCTAGAAAGCGGTATAACGTATTGTGACTGAACAAGTATTTATTCTAAGGACATTGCAAGCAAGGTAGAGTTGAACTGTGAACGGTTTTAGAGATAGGATGTCAGGGTATTAGATATCACTTAGGGAAGATTGACAATATTAGTTAGTAGGTATATTTTTTCAGCTATGTGCATTGGTATGCGTTTTGAATTGTTGATTTTCTTTTCAGGATTTTCTTTTTTTGATAATTTGATGTATGTGCTATTATTTTTAAACATAGTCGAGATATTTAAATAAGTAAATATAAAGAAATAAAAGTTGAGAATCAGGTTTGATTCTCACATAGATGTACGATGTACTTGACGGTCATTTCATTTATTTGTAGTCTATGTACGTAGTTGTGGATGGTGTTGATAGTAGTTGTAATGAGAGACTGAAGAATATTGTAGCGCACACACACACAATTACATAGCTGGTTTCCGTGACACAGGAGGCCCGCACTATTACATATTTGGTACCGTGACACAAGAGGCCCCCACTATTACACTACCCTCCCGGGCTGTTGAGCGTCACCTGCCAAGGTTACCGGTCTTTTTGAACTACTTGGTTTGCCTTCCGTCCAGTTTTGTGTACGGTTTGCTCCGCTACCCTTTGATTGTCCCTAATCTAACTACAAGACAGCAGTAGTTCCCTGCGGGCAGAAACGCGCACTGGATTCAAGCCTCTGCTGGGTTTTCTAGTCTTTCTGTACATTTGGGTGGTCCGCTCACCCCTATCCCTGCCACGCCCCCTCGTCTCTCCACCATCAGCGCCGTGCACGTCTGCTTCACCGATGGGTCCACCCATGCATCGTCCTCATGCGTGTTCGCTCTACGTTTGTGCATGCTCACCGTGTCTATTGGTTCTTACCGTGCACACATTTACCATGACTCAAGCCTGTCCGGACACACTGCTGGATTTGTTGAGGCGGAGATCGGAGCACCTATGGACATGTCCGGAGTGCTATTATGATAGTACTCTGATAACTTAACTGATGAGCCTTAGTGAGACGGTGAATAGGAATGTTAGTGTGTCATTTAATGATGTGTAATTATATTCAGAAACAGAAGAGTTGGCCGAGATAGGCACGAGCGCCACTAAAAGTGGAAGGAGCCAATTTGGAAAAGGAAGAACATGAGAAATAACCAAAGTTGGGTAGGACACTAGAGTGGGTGCCTAAATGGGTGGTGAGGGGACTGCTAGCAGAGGAAACGTCCTGGAGTCAGGGGTTAGTGGGGGTAGAATTGATGGTTAGAATACTATATTAAAGGGCATAAAAAAGACCCATATAGACAGCAATTACGGGTACTGAAGTCGTACATTGATACCTTTGGGTAACATTATCCCTCATACTGCGTTAACTGGTGCCATTGAAATGGACAGCCACCAGGTGGATGTGCTGTTTGAGATATCTCGGAGGCGCTGGTTGAGTCACCAAGAATCACGCCTATCTCATCTATCTTCTTCTTCTTTGCGTTCGTTCTTTACGACCAATTTTAATCACTCTTTGTGATATGTTTGATCTTTGCCAAGAACGTGCATACGTTGCACATTGGTTTGGTAGGCCCCTAAACGCATATAATTCTACACGTTTACAACACGTGCATTCGATTTCAGCCAAACCTCCTTAATCGCCTCTTACGACATGCGTGGCAGGTAATAGTGGTTCTATTCTTTACACCCTAAATTTGGGCCCCGGTAACCACTCGGGCGTCTCATCTATATATTCCGCAGCGCTTACAGAGAATGACATATACAAGGTGCGGGAGAAGCCATGCCGGAAAGTAAAAGGTGTCTTAGGGAAGGAGATTCTATTTGCAAAAAACTTAATGACCGGTATAACAACGGGACTCAGAGCATGTGACAGTGTCTACGTGTTCACTAGAGGTGCGTAGCTTGCTGAAAACTAGTTGGTCGCGTAGGTTTTTGTCCCTCCGAATGGTCATCGAATCAAGAGAGGGAAAGACTCGTTGGGACGCCGTGTGTTCCCGAAGGATTCGCAGTTCGCGAAGTAGTATTCTGATAGCGGAGCATTATAGGAGGAAGTTGAGCACCACTTTGGTGCGGTCAGAGAGGCATGGGCAAAAGGGCAGGGAGCGGTGTGACGGGATATAGATAGGACACTGCGAAGAGCGTTCGCGAGAACCTTTCCAGGATAATGACGTCTCGGAAGAAGCCAATCATCTCATTAGCACTGTGCCACAGTTCAATTCTTTCCAGGATAATGACGTCTCGGAAGAAGCCAAGCATCTCATTAGCACTGTGCCACAGTTCAATTCTTTCCAGAATAAAGACGTCTCGGAAGAAGCCAAGCATCTCATTAGCACTGTGCCACAGTTCAATTCTTTCCAGGATAATGACGTCTCGGAAGAAGCCAAGCATCTCATTAGCACTGTGCCACAGTTCAATTCTTTCCAGGATAAAGACGTCTCGGAAGAAGCCAAGCATCTCATTAGCACTGTGCCACAGTTCAATTCTTTCCAGGATAAAGACGTCTCGGAAGAAGCCAAGCATCTCATTAGCACTGTGCCACAGTTCAATTCTTTCCAGGATAATGACGTCTCGGAAGAAGCCAAGCATCTCATTAGCACTGTGCCACAGTTCAATTCTTTCCAGGATAAAGACGTCTCGGAAGAAGCCAAGCATCTCATTAGCACTGTGCCACAGTTCAATTCTTTCCAGGATAATGACGTCTCGGAAGAAGCCAAGCATCTCATTAGCACTGTGCCACAGTTCAATTCTTTCCAGGATAAAGACGTCTCGGAAGAAGCCAAGCATCTCATTAGCACTGTGCCACAGTTCAATTCTTTCCAGGATAAAGACGTCTCGGAAGAAGCCAAGCATCTCATTAGCACTGTGCCACAGTTCAATTCTTTCCAGGATAAAGACGTCTCGGAAGAAGCCAAGCATCTCATTAGCACTGTGCCACAGTTCAATTCTTTCCAGGATAAAGACGTCTCGGAAGAAGCCAAGCATCTCATTAGCACTGTGCCACAGTTCAATTCTTTCCAGGATAAAGACGTCTCGGAAGAAGCCAAGCATCTCATTAGCACTGTGCCACAGTTCAATTCTTTCCAGGATAAAGACGTCTCGGAAGAAGCCAAGCATCTCATTAGCACTGAACCACAGTTCAATTCTTTCCAGGATAAAGACGTCTCGGAAGAAGCCAAGCATCTCATTAGCACTGTGCCACAGTTCAATTCTTTCCAGGATAATGACGTCTCGGAAGAAGCCAAGCATCTCATTAGCACTGTGCCACAGTTCAATTCTTTCCAGGATAAAGACGTCTCGGAAGAAGCCAAGCATCTCATTAGCACTGTGCCACAGTTCAATTCTTTCCAGGATAATGACGTCTCGGAAGAAGCCAAGCATCTCATTAGCACTGTGCCACAGTTCAATTCTTTCCAGGATAAAGACGTCTCGGAAGAAGCCAAGCATCTCATTAGCACTGTGCCACAGTTCAATTCTTTCCAGGATAAAGACGTCTCGGAAGAAGCCAAGCATCTCATTAGCACTGTGCCACAGTTCAATTCTTTCCAGGATAAAGACGTCTCGGAAGAAGCCAAGCATCTCATTAGCACTGTGTCACAGTTCAATTCTTTCCAGGATAAAGACGTCTCGGAAGAAGCCAAGCATCTCATTAGCACTGTGCCACAGTTCAATTCTTTCCAGGATAAAGACGTCTCGGAAGAAGCCAAGCATCTCATTAGCACTGTGCCACAGTTCAATTCTTTCCAGGATAAAGACGTCTCGGAAGAAGCCAAGCATCTCATTAGCACTGTGCCACAGTTCAATTCTTTCCAGGATAAAGACGTCTCGGAAGAAGCCAAGCATCTCATTAGCACTGTGCCACAGTTCAATTCTTTCCAGGATAAAGACGTCTCGGAAGAAGCCAAGCATCTCATTAGCACTGTGCCACAGTTCAATTCTTTCCAGGATAAAGACGTCTCGGAAGAAGCCAAGCATCTCATTAGCACTGTGCCACAGTTCAATTCTTTCCAGGATAAAGACGTCTCGGAAGAAGCCAAGCATCTCATTAGCACTGTGCCACAGTTCAATTCTTTCCAGGATAATGACGTCTCGGAAGAAGCCAAGCATCTCATTAGCACTGTGCCACAGTTCAATTCTTTCCAGGATAATGACGTCTCGGAAGAAGCCAAGCATCTCATTAGCACTGTGCCACAGTTCAATTCTTTCCAGGATAAAGACGTCTCGGAAGAAGCCAAGCATCTCATTAGCACTGTGCCACAGTTCAATTCTTTCCAGGATAAGGACGTCTCGGAAGAAGCAAGCATCTCATTAGCACTGTGCCACAGTTCAATTCTTTCCAGGATAATGACGTCTCGGAAGAAGCCAAGCATCTCATTAGCACTGTGCCACAGTTCAATTCTTTCCAGGATAAAGACGTCTCGGAAGAAGCCAAGCATCTCATTAGCACTGTGCCACAGTTCAATTCATGATAACATTTGGTTCACCGGTCTAGTCGGGGCACAACAGAGAGAGAGAGAGAGAGAGAGAGAGAGAGAGAGAGAGAGATTAGCACTGTGACGAAAATTATCGTCGTCATGTCACACGCGCTGGAGAAAAAAGGAGATGAGAGAAGGTTAGAGAGTTTCTGAAAGTCAAGGTGTAGTATGATGTACACCATTTTAGAGTAGAAAGATATAATAGAGAGAATACAAGGCAATAGTAAGTGCATACAGATGACTATGTGAATATACACTACGCATGCTGAAGTCACACATTGATCCATTTCGGTTCTCGTAGAAAACAACGAAAAGATGTATACAGAAGATAATGGTGCGTGGAAATAAGAGCAGGAGAGCTGGGCGACAGAGACATTTATTGTGGCTGAAGGGACAATGAGGGGAGAGGAAGTAGAGAAGAATGAGACAACCGTATGCAAGACACTACATGTTACTTCTTGATAGCACATCGTATCATATCACTCCATATCCGAATCATCAAAGTGAACGTCAGTTATGTCAGCAATGGCTATGAAATTTTAAAGAGGGCCACAACAATGCGCCTTTTCCGAATTTATATGAGAATGAGACTCATATACATAAACGAGAAACGTTATCCGATGTCTATTGAATGCCTTAGATCATTTATTCTCTTTCTGATCACGCCCTATATATGTATATGTCATCCGCAAATGGCAATCTGCGGCACAACTCAGTACTTGCATTTTGATTGGATTTACTGTGTGAATGTTGAACAGGTTTGATAAGATGTCGTACATAATAAACTGTGTGGTAATCCCTGCGTATGGGACATCAGCAAGTTGATCATGAGATATATGATGGCGGTTATTACGAGACACACTAAAGTGACCTCCTGACAGCATCACGAGACAGGTCATCTGATTGAACTCACATGATAATAAAGGAAAGGGAAGACACAGAAACACCTAGAGGCGGAGGTTGGAAACAGAATGCAAGAAACAAAAAAATGGGGAGAGAGTGGAGAGATCTGCACAAGATGGTCTTAGACAGAAGGTATTGAATAACCTTTGTTGTGGAATTATGCCTCTCTAGGATTGACGAATGACGACGAAGAGGCATCCCTGAGTATGGGTACAGGATATGTTGCCCTGTTCCTAAGTGTAGTATAACATTCATCCATATAAAGGAATCAGCTATCCAGTTAACAAGCCAAGGATTAGTCCCGCTTTTTATCGAAGCAAGCAGTGGCAGCTCGTGATCTTTTTTATTGATGGAGCCAGACAAACATTTTCGAAAAATCATGGTTTTGGGTCAGGTTATATTTTATTATTGACTATTATTTGTCTATTCTGGGAAGTTATCCACCCACTTTACTAGAATTGGTTATTGGTTACTAAATTGACGTCATTGTACCCCGGACAGATCCATAAGGAATCAGTCTCTCCCAACATATATTGAAGAGTATAAAAACTGATGATACATGAGACTCGCTGGTTAAATACACTCCTCACAATGCCCTTCAGGATTTCAGTTCTACTTGTACAACTGGTAACTCCAAACTGCTTACATCGGTGAATCTATTCAACATCATCTATGTTAGTGCATTCACTTAACAGACAGTCGCGAAGAGACCCAAGAACATCCACCTTTAGCTCCCCAACAATCGACGATGTTGACGCAAGCCTCCTTCTTATCTCATTGACACAAACACCAGCATGACATGGACAGTAGATCCACTTTAGATTCTGAAGGTTATAATATATAGACGACATCCACTTGTATCGAAATCTACCATTTTGGATTCTGTAGAGCATCGACTAAGAGTCAGATATAATAACGGCTGTCTACGTCTTTTTGTCTGGTTTTCAACGGGAACTCCAGTAAATAGAGTCACAGAGCTAATGGAGGGTAGCAGTAACGGACTTAATCTCCATCCGCATAGTGGAAGTAGTTGTCCTGTATGCTCCACTTCACTATGCAAACAACCCTACCATGCGCATTAGCCTAGAAACTCCAGCTTGACATCTCGCCATGATGATCATAACCGTCGGTATATACACAACAGCATAATCCCTTGCATTATCTTCTATCAGCTGCTGAACTGCAACTCCACCGTTCATGTTGCCCCAATTTCTCCATCTTCTTCCAAGAGCAATGATAAGGTTACGATAATTGACCATGCTACCAACTATTGGGATCCATTCTTCCTCTTTTGGTAGGGATGCAATTGTCGTCAACTGGTCAATTGTTCTCTCAACCTAGATCATCCACGACATTGCACACTTGCTTATCGTGCTCTTGACATCATTAGTATTATTGTACAGTGGGCGTCTCTTGTCCACAGTAACCCGCAAGTATGCCTTGGTTTGGGTCATTGCATTGACCATGCTACCAACTATTGGGATCCATTCTTCCTCTTTTGGTAGGGATGCAATTGTCGTCAACTGGTCAATTGTTCTCTCAACCTAGATCATCCACGACATTGCACACTTGCTTATCGTGCTCTTGACATCATTAGTATTATTGTACAGTGGGCGTCTCTTGTCCACAGTAACCCGCAAGTATGCCTTGGTTTGGGTCATTGCATGACGGAGCGTAGTGACAGAAGTCAACATATATATGCCATCTGCATAATAGATTAGCTATAGTGCAGACAAGGACTATACGATTGCCGTCATTCTGAATAAGTTAGAATCGTTCACGTTGTGATCTAGATATTGTGATAATGCTAAGTCCGTAATCTCTACGTAATACGTAATGTTTGCTCACTGTGTGCGACTCTCACAATTTTGTGAGAGGCAAGACCACGCTTGCAACGTTGTACTTTTTGTTCAACATGAAGTTTCAAAGTTATACTAAGGCCACATGCTATTTTTAGATAGTGCAGCCTGGCATGGCTTTCGATGGTCTGTCCATCAACAGTAACTGCGGGTAGGTCAGCCTTGGCCATAGAATTATTTAAAGAACACCACAACATACACGCCTTGTTATAGTCTGTCCATTAATTCGTGAGCACGTTTGAAATTGATTTTCTCGAAAACTACCTGTTGGATCTCAGTGATTTTTTTTACATGCAGCCTTAGAATATCCATGACGCTAAAATAAACCTAACCAGTAGTCCATAGATGCTACGGATTGTGCACATCGGCGAATTCCTTTGATCTTTTATGACAATTGCAAATACGGGGCTCAAATTTTAGATTTTACAGTATCCCTAGAATTTGTCCATGTCAATTCTATTCATAGGTGTATCTCCATATTAACTTGATAGGTCAAGTAATTAAGTGTGTGGCCCTTTATGTGCAATCGTGAACTTGGATACAATATGCAACAGTTAGTCCTCCCCTTCGGTCACCATTAGACCCCAGGGTGTCTTAACTTCACCACAAATTGTATGATGGTAGATGCATTTGGATATGGAAATGTATACGTTGCTATTTCTCAGTCTGTAATAAAAATATGATTTGTATCATCCCGAATCTGACGATTCCATGAGGTTGATAATTGTTACTGGCTGGACAAATTGTAATCCATCTCGGTGCCAGTACTCGTCTTCCTCTCGGAGCACATGTTCAACACACTTCTTCCAGAACTGCATGTCTATCATTGAGAAGGACTCACGTGTCAGAACTTCAACATCACACATTTTAAACGTCCTGTTCTGTTCGGCAACTTGCCCTTTACTTTAGCCCAGACAAGCTCTATCGGATTGAGGTGAGCGGAGGTAGTCGCAAAGACGTGTGGCCGTATTCCGCAATGATTTTGTCAATATGAAACACCTTTGTCTTATTTGTCATCCTCACCAGGTGCAACAACTCGGGTTTCAAATATGTATCATCGAAGCTGACATTTTCCTTAGCAAGCCAAGTCCTAATTTGATCTTTTGTATTTGATGCAGTTGGTACTTTGTCTTCCGCTGATACTGCGTTGTGATAGGATGCATTATCCATTACCAAGCATGATGGTCTGTTTAGAATTTGAAGTAGATCTTTCTCCATCCAGTGCCTGAAAATATGTCCATTCATTTCTGTGTGGTAGTCCCTACCGTCGGTACTTTTTGATTGGAAAATAAGTCCAGCGTCATGGACAAGACCTTCTTCACTACTTCCTGCATGTGTTAGTATAATACGCTGGCCTTTGCTGCTTGGTATTTTTCTTTTCTGTTCACCGTCTACTGATTGCCATTCTTTAGCATTGGTGTGGTGAGCATTGACCCAGGATTCGTCCAAATATACAATATCATAGCCTTGCCTCCGCCGCTCACGGATCTGCTTCAGGTATTTACTTCGGGCAGCAATTAAATGTGGCTTTTCACAAATAATATTCCTGCCGCCTATAGTTTTTCTGAAGGTGAAGCCGGCGGCTCTTACAATTTTCCATAGAGTACTTTTAGAAATGTCTATGCTGCAATCTGATTGCAGTTTTAATTTCAGTTTCCTGAGAGTAACACGTTGATTTGTCGCAAACATTTTCAAGAGCTCCCGTCTTATGACATCTATGTCAAAGTCGTCAATTGTTCTTTTCCTTCCTTGCTTGACATTAGTGCACTTTGTGTCCTGTTTAATCCATCGGGAAAGGATTCTCTATTCAGACCAAGCGCCAGTTGCGTTCGTTTCTCAGGGTTATGAATATCGCAATATAGATGACCTCTCTTAGATTCCCTACGGAAGTGTTGGTATAGTAAAACTGTAACCTTCTGCATTGTTATAAATGTGCACTTCAGACTCATTATGAATGTGATATCAATGTCAGTTTTGATAAGCCAACAAATATGATACAATAGCTTCATACAAATAGCGAGATACGCCTATAACTATAAAACGGTATCCCAATTATAACGTCATATGCTTTCCGCTTTCAAAGTCGACTGGGTTAGGTGCACGGAATTCGTGAAACTCACGATATTTCAATGTTACCATAATGTATTTTTAGAACAACGTGTCTGTGTACCGTAAATCTGTTACTATTGTGTACAATACGGTGAGGTTGATTTTAATATAACCTGAAGAAGAAATATTTCAAACTACATCAAATTTTCTTGGAAAAAATATTTCTCTAGCGTCATGGATATTCTAAGGCTGCTTGCAAAAATCACTGAGATCCAACAGGTAGTTTTCAGAAAATCAATTTCAAACGTGCTCACGAATTAATGGACAGACTATAGAACTGACCTGAGAGTGAGACTCTACACCAAGGCGAGATGGTATGCAATGTTTTTTGAATGTCTTCAACCATCTCTCATTTATCTAACCCAGTTATATATATATATATATATTAACTGATTCCATCGCGTCTCTTGAATATAAATATGGCGTATCACATGGACGACGCGTCACTAAGATGGACTATTTCGTTGCTTTTCAAATACTTTTTGTTCCGATTTGATTTTTATTTTAACAGAAAATTAATGTAAACTGATGTGTAAACGATAACGAATACATATCATCGTGGCTTATGCTAGAAGTAGAATTGAAGCGGCATTTACCATTCATTCTAGTAGGGGCATCTCGTCATTAAGGGCCAGTGGGACCCGGCATGTTTATCCAAGATCCTTCTTAAGTTGGAATTTTAATCTACAAATTTCAATTTTTATTCTTAATGAATGCTAATATGTTTTCTGTATAATTAACACTACATTATATCTGCTAATACAGTAACGATTTTGTGAAACTGCATCTGTCTTAATTTGATATATAATAAGCCATATTGTAAATCATATTTAGAAACAATAAATTAGTTTTGCTAAACCACGAGTGCAATTTTCGGGAATTAAAAACATCACTACGTCTAGAGACTAAACAAACTCTTTAGCGAATCAGTCAAGATGTCATCTGCAAAAGGAAATGTCAGACCAAAACCGGTTGGCTGGATGTTAGCTACATTTGCTGTGTAAATATTAAACAACATGGATGATAGAGGATAACTCTGGGGTAATCCTGAGCATATAGGTGCATTATAGGCGCCCATGTTTCTAAACGTAATGCACCATTCTTTCAATTAAAGAAGCATCTATCAAGTTCACCAGTCATTGGTTAACATCACATTTCAGCAAATAACGTACCATGATTGAATAATTCACCTTGTTATAAGCATCCTCTAAGTCGATGGCAACATCAACAAACTATTCCTATTGGATTGGAAGTTCTCATGAACATCATAAGCAAACATTACAGCATTGCCCCATGTCCGTTTCATTGGCCGGTAGATACCGAAAGTGTCAGGAAGGTTGTCTTCCGTCTTTAAGTGACATATTACCATTTTGGTCACTATCTTCTTCAGTAATTTGCAGTGTACATTTTGCAAGGTTAGTATGTTGTAGCTTCTAAACAGTTTCCAACATCTGTAATAATGATTAATTCTTTCCAGTTTACAAAAAGCAAAAGTAGACCATAGCGGTAATTAGGTAATTATTGTAACGAATTGCACTACTGTGTATTAGCACACTTGTTGACGACGCCATGTACTTTTTTTTTCCAGTTTTAGTGAGACTTTAAAAACACCCTGTACAATGATCTTTATGAAGTATGTCACAACTTGTCAACTTTTCTTGACAACTTTTCTTGTCAAAATTGCATTATCGGACACCATATGTATATTGATGTAACGGGAAAACTATAATATGTTGGTTAGTTAATTATTTCTATTATTTTATATTATTTGTATATATTATTCGGTGTTTAGGCTTATCAACTTAATTTTTAGCACAATAACACCGTTTAACTGTGCTCTTGATAGGCCGCGTAAGAATTTCCCCTACTGAATGAATGAAAATAACATATCAAAACTGGTCGATATAGAGGTGGGAGAGGTGGGACCACGGAGAAGATGGATTCAGGATGTAACTGATGGTTTGAACATGATAGCTGCAGAGGCAGGGCATCTGGCCTATGAGAGAGAGAATTTCCGGAGGACTGTTAGAGTGGCAAAGTTCTGTTCAGGACAGATATTTGATGATGATGATATATTAGGGAGGAAAGACGTTAAATTTCAAACTGGTTATTTTTTAACCTTAAATATTCAACTTTCACAGCTAATCCGTTGTATATTGTTTCGTACTTTTAAAACTACAATACGTTGATTTTACGTATTTCACCAAAGCTAATCAGTATCACGTTAAAAGCAATACATAAAAACAAATAGTTAATAAAATAATAAATACACTTTACACATTTTTTGATAGGGCCCGGTCCCACGGTCCCTCAATGACGAGCCGCCACTGGAAGCAGGTATGGTGAATTAAATGTGTACCTTGTTATAAACATCCTCCAACTCAGTTATCACAGAAGCAGTCTCCTATTTGGATTAGAATCCGGCGTGAGATACATTAGCAGACGTGCAAGTATTGCTCCAAGTAATTTGCATTGGCCAATATCCTTTCATGGTAACATAAAGTAGGTGGTCTCTATTTAGGCAACCCATTACGCGCCTGGCCACTATCTTCTTCAGTAATATGCCATATACATTTTGCAACGTGAGTATACAACAGCTGTTGAGTAGTATGGATACTTCGCATACTTTGATCGGTCGAAAGTAGTTATGGAGTCAATCCTCAGGTACAACGTTATTATGAATAATGTTGTTGAAACGACATTAACACCCATCTCTTATAACTTTTTAAAATTTCTAATACTGGATACCATGATGTTCTGTTTCAATGTTGTGACTGGCTGTCGGTGCATTTACTACAAACATATTTGTTATTGGTTTTGAAATCAGTGACAGTTTTTCTATCTAGTTATAATACAACCTCACAAAAGGTTTGTAGTAATTACCATTAAAGTATCATATCTCTTTATCTGAGAAATAGTGTACTAGAGAGAGAGAGAGAGAGAGAGAGAGAGAGAGAGAAGAGAAACTTCTATGTTAGATTATTTCTCCATTAAGAAGAAAAACAACGTTGGTAGATAATCCTTTCTAGACAACTCAATACAAGAACCAAGAATAATTGTTGTTTACTCTCTTTTATCGACAATGTTATAGTGAGTTTAGACATGTTGTTCATTGAGTGCATGCTCTATTAAAAACTAATTAAAGAGGCCAAACACATTAGTATCCAATTGAAAATCAAAAACCAACTGTTGTTCGGCTTCCTTATCCACGACATCATTTTGAACATCCATGCTATTGGTTCCTTGGATATCTTGACTAGATGCATGATGTTCTGTAACACTCTGTGAACAGAACAGTTGACAAGGTTTTTACCTGAATTTCTTCAAATGAACTAAGCAATTAAATACATTTGACTGTAAAACTATATTATAAACGTAAGTTCACATTTACACATTTATGCATTTCGTATGGTCAAATATCGTGTTCCTAACCTCAGTTCGTGCTCTCATAACGCGAGTCTCAAATAGCTAATGTTATTTAATTTCTGATTAACGTAATTAACATCAGTGCTGCCCAGCGGGCGCCAAGGCGTCAGTATGATACAGCCTTGGTACCCTATGTTATTACTTCTGTTTTAACGTTAATCAGTATTTCAAGGAGGAAATGTGTTTCTAAATAACTGTATGAGTCAGTTTTTTTCGTAGGCAAAATATTAAATAGAAAATTAAACTTGCATTCAGGTCTACATGATCTGTTAGTATTTTCTTCATGTTAACATTAATATTATTTTATTTCTATTACTAGTATTTAGTTGGTTTTTTTTAAATTGGAACATGGCGCCCACGCGTCAGCAGGCATTAGTCAGATGCACGCTAATATGTACAAGAAAACGGTATATAGCGCTGGTGTATACCTTCACATTATTGAACTAATTTGATCAATGAACTAATTGACTAATGAAAGAAATCACATATACAAATAAACATATATTAGATGAACACTTATCTGGGCCTTAAAGGATATGTGCTATGCTGATAACATCAGAAAAACAAAGAAAGGGACTTTCAGAAACAGTTCAAAATATGGATTAATGATTCTTCTTCTCTTCCACCAATTACTTCTTTATAGAAATGTTTGGGGTGAAACGTAGTGATCTTGTGTGTGCTAGTTTTAAGGCACTTTGTAAGCTGATATTCATATTCGTAAGGCTGTTCTTGATGCCGTCGCTCCATATTTTGCGTGGTCTTCCTATTGTTTTGTACTCGTTATACTTTTTCTGTGTGACTCTCTGTGGTAGGCGATATCAGGGCCTTCTGGTCAGGTGTCCAACCCATTTAATCTGTTGTTCTTTTATGAATTGCATTACTGGTTTCACATCCAGTCTTCTTCTGATTTCTTCATTTCTAATTTTGTCTCTTATTGTCACACCTGCAGCTCTTCTAAGACACCGCATCTCTGTCGTTATGATTTTCCGCTCATTAGCTGCTGTTATTGGCCATGTTTGACACTGGTAACATAGTGTTGGACAGAAAATCGTTCTTATGAGATTTACTTTAGTTGTTAGCGGTATCTCTTTATGTGACAACAGTGGTGATTGATGATTAATAATACTAAAACTAAAATAATTAGCAATAATCAAAAATCATAAAACGAATTATTTTAAAACAATGAAACAACAGAAGAGGTTAATGAATGTTGCTGCATTAACATAATAATTTCTACAATTAGAGATTTTAAAAATGCAACAGAAAGATTAGGTAAATCAAGCCGGCCTTTACCATGCTTAAAAGCACATGAAAATCACAAGGACTTTTTTTTTAAAGCCAAACGCTTTATCGAAGTCACATTCTCAAAATATTGTTATACAATAGTGAGTGAAGGAGAATGACCGCACGCCTTATACACATATATGAAATCTTTCAAAATAGATGTCTTATGATGAACATTTTGCGAGTGTTTTGGACATACTATTTGTGCAGAAGGTCTGCGTTTGAATAATAAGAAGATATAAGTTATGATCATAAACAAAAACAGACTCAGACAAAATCCACCATCACAGTAAATGGTTCTGAGCTAAGACAAGTGTAGCAATTTAAATACCTCGGAGTCCTGGTAATATCAGATGGCACATGCAGATCAGAAATAAAGAGCAGAATAGGGCAGGCGAAAGAAATGTTTTAGAAAGTGAGAAGCATTATACGCAACCAGTCATTGTCAGTTGAAATCAGCATGAGAGTTGTACAGTGCTACGTGGAACGTATGCTGACATACCGATGCGAGTCATGGACAATAAACAAACCAATCGAAAAAATATCTGAGGTCCACAGAGATGTGATTTTACAGAAGCATGGTGAACATCCCATAGACTGCTAAAATTGATAATGTGGAGGGGTTGAATGAGAACAAGACACTAGTATGTTTATCATCAATATAAGAAAGAGGCAGTCATCATTTTTCGGGCATGTGATGAGAAATGGAGGTTTAGAACACAGTGTAACAATTGGTAAAATCGAGGGTAGAAGAGAAAGAGGAAGACAGAGGGAGAACATTTTGGATAGCCTGACTTCATGGCAGGGAAGAGTGTCAGCATCGGAGATGATAGCAAACACCATAGACATGGATTTGTGGAGATCCATGACCGTCTACGCCAGCCGGCACGGCACCTGATGATGATGATTTGTACATCACTGGCAACCACGAACAGAGAAAGAAAATAATTATGACTTGAACATGTATGCATGATCTGTGGCATAGACTAATTGTTGATGGAGAGTAGACGGAATAGGAGAAGAGGTAGGACATAGGGAACTTAAAGAAGGGAGTTGGAAATAGAAATGAAAGAGTATACACTGATGTGAGATACCATGTGTAGAAAAACATTATATCAACAATCATGATCACTTGTAAATATATATTAATGTATCACATTTCATGAATATTATTGTAAGGATTGAGTCTGGAAACTTCAGTACATAATCGGTGAGCGTCATTTGACGATTACATCTCCAGACCCTGACTTTTCTGTGAACACCTGGCAATTCTTTAGTGCGGTGAAACTACCAAGTTGAGTGGCTTGCCAATAATGACCATTATCACACAGACAGAAGTATTGACATATATGATGTCATTAATTCAGTACGCAATCAAATATGGAATATAAACGAGTTTCAGGCACTTCAACGATTACTAGAAGTTGGAGTTAAGTATAGACATGACATACAGTGTTATCTTCGTAGTAGAGAGAGAGAAGATAAAATAATCAACTTGTCATGGGTACGTTTAGCAATTAAATATTAGAATGAATGTTACATCGGAGGACGGAGCATATATGGGAATGTCAAGTGTGCCATGACGTTAATCTTTAAATTGTACGTATTTGAACATGGGAGCTAGGTTTTATTTTGCGTCTCTGAACGGATAAGCCCCTGATATCATCTAAATTGATATTAGTAATCAGTAGAGAATAGCCTGAACACTTTACATGGGAAGCGAACAGAGCACTGTTGGAGCGTGATGCAAGGACCGTACCATATGACAGCCCAACATTTGATTTTAAGTGTTGTGCAGTTTTGTTTATTGGATTTTTCTAACGACTTTCAATTGTTTATTCTAATCACCATCATCATCAAATAGCTTGTCCTGAGCAGAACTTTGCCACGCCAACAGTCCTCCGGAACTTCTCTCTCTCATAGACCAGATGTCCTGCCTCTGCAGCCGCCATGTTAAAACCATCAGTTACATCTTGAATCCATCTTCTCCGTGGTCTTCCTCTTCTTCTCTGTGCCGGTATATGCCTCCTTCAATGATGGTCTTCTCCAGCTCTTCATGTCTTTTTATATATCCATAATATCTCAATTTTCTCTTTCTTATTTGTAGCATCAGCCAGTTTTCTTTGATTTTGAGTTCTTTCTGGATAGATCTATTTGTTCTCTTCTCTGTCCAAGATATACGAAGGACTCTTCTGTAACACTTATATTCAAAAGCCCATATATATTTTTCCACTGCTTTCTTAAATGTCCACGCTTCACACCCATACGTTGCCACTGGGGATATGCATGCTCTTAGTATTCTGATCTTGGTTTTCCTATCAGTTCCGTTCCATACTGTTTTGAGTTGTTTAATTTTTTGTAAAGCCATGTTTGTTCTTCTTTAATTTCCTTCATCCCATTTTCATCTGTTGTTAGCAGTGAACCAAGATATTCAAAATTGTTCACATTTTCTACTTTTATTCTAATTATTTCAGATTAAGTCTAGTTAGTGGCTTTCATTGTTCATCTTCTACAATAATGAATACTGAACTACAAAATAAATTAAATAAGACAACGTCTCGTCTCGCATTAGAATTGAAAAGATAATGCGTTAATCTTAGCAAAATGATTTCCGTTCTAATCATGTGTTACTTCCCAGTGTCAGAATACGAAGAGCTTTCAAAAACGGGATCTTGTGTCAGCTGCATACATAGTATCATTCCCTGCCTCTGTTATTTATGTAATCCACCTTTTGTGTGGACAATCTTTTGCTTGGTGTCCACTGTATCTTACTGACATTGATCCTTGAGCCGCCCTGTCTATTGGTAATCTGTGTATGTGTCGAAAACATTTAATGTGTTGTTTGTTAATGAAGTTCATTTATGATGTTTTATCCACTTTTTTCCTGATGTCCTTTTTTCTAAATCGGTCTCTCCTTGATACTCCATTCATTTTACTTATACTAATCTGTCGTGACTAATTTTCTGTTATCGTTTTCTTTTATCGTTTGATACACCTGTGGCTCTGCTATCATAATGTTTCTATGGCCAATTGGTTAGCATGTCTGCCTGTTGTTCTGTTGGTTGGAGGTTTAAAACTGGACGAATCACATGTGCAGTTGTGAGATCCCTAGGATAGTTGCTGGAGCTGCGGAGTTGGTGCTTTGTTCAACACTCTCGGCAGATATAGTGCTATTTCTGCTGCCATGGACGAGCCATATTTGAAAACATGGTACAATGAAGGTAATCCTTCGCCTTTAGACACTTTTAGCATAATGTTAAGAGAAAGACTGTGTTGTATTCTACACTATTTGTGTTCATGGTGACATGTTTGCACTTCAACTTTGTTGCAATTTGCCATATGATTTGATTTGCTTTAATACCTCTAGAATAGTATCATATTATGTGTAAATAAATGCTATTGTTAGAAGAAACTCATTTTTGAAATGTGGGCGTCTTGCTTTTGGAAATTAATTTTAGAGTTTCCCAATCCAATAACGTGTCGGTTTGTTGGACTACATGCTCATAACTTTTGTGTTTTCATCAATGTCATATCATCAGAAACAACAAAAACACCACTATCATCTACTTACCAGTACAAGCACAAGGACACATATATAGATAAGTGTAGCTTTCTTCATGGCGTCAAATTATGTCTGCGTCGTTACAAATGATTCTCTAGTTGGTGTAATAGTTTCATACAACAACCAACTATCGTTATATATACAGCAAGCAACTAGTGTACCTCTTGTTGCATAAATCGCAATAGATTATGCTAGTCATAAACGTTGCTATATTTAGTTTGAATAAGATAAATAAACACACAAGACATATGTTGACAAAGATGTCACTGAATATAATTATGTTTATTAATGTTATAACCAGATGGTATTGTGAGATGTTGAAAATATGATTTTGTTAGAGTGATACAAAGACATCAATATGTTACATGCTGATCTCAGAAAGAAAACATATTTCAATGATGTTTTCCTCACCGAAATTATTTAAACATGTCCACCAACTCTTTGAGAAAGTGAACATCTTACGTTTGATAAGTGTTCTTTTTTTAAATATGTTAGAGTTTTCTCTTTTGATAGTACGCAATACGAAGAAGAATGTAGACTTTTCAAATACCAATACACTTTTGTTAGAACTTCTTAGCTCTCATTGTGTTCTGACTTAATACTACAAGACAATCATATATTTGACTACCTAATGGCAAATGCAATAATATCGTACTATTAACCGTAACATTTTTTTTTAAGAGAAGAGAAACTGTTTTGAATACTGTCTTATGCCTTTTTTCTTTCACATTTTTTAAGTGTACAATGAGTGATGTGGTTAACATCAAACTGACCGCTCGCTTTTTCGTTACGACACAACAGCTCTTGTTTGAAAACACAAATAAAATGTTTGGGATGTGAACATTTGGTGAAATAGAGGTTGACAGAAGGAACATATTCTGTTCAGTTAAATATCATGACACGGCATGCAAACAATAACATAACTTATAGCTAGAATGCGAGACATAGAGTTGTGAAAGAACATGATCGTCTACGCCTGCCGGCATGATACTTGGTTATGAAAATAACATATTGTTGCATGTATTACTAGATCGAACTTAGACCATCCTATGTAGTGACTCTGAGCTGTCCGAGTCTGTCAGTATTTTGAAATGTATCTGTAATGATGATGAACCCGTTATATATTACTAATACAGGGTGTTCAACTTAAAAGCAGCCTGTGAATGGAGCTAATCTGGCATATATGTATGGAAATGGAAAGGTTCAGTTATGGCGTAGTATAGGTCAAGGTTGTGTGATGGTGTGTAATTGTAGTGCAGGAAGGGCGATGAACAAATGTGACGTAGGACAAGCTAGTCAGAACCGGCTTTAAATAGTAAATAGACGAGATGCAATCCGTACCTGGCAAATTTATATTTATCACTGGGGCTGCTTTTAAGTTGAACACCCTAATTTCTGACGTCTACATAATGTGATATGTGTTTCTGCATTCTATTATAATGTTCTATTACATACTTTACATTACAGAGTTAGTTGCGTTTCAATCATATATTCTCAAGGCTTTACAACACCTTATTAATTATAAATACTATGTTTCTGTTGCTGTTATGTTCAAGTCATCTATCACATTGTGTATCAATAATCGTGTTGCTCTTTCTCTTGACATCTTTCAAATTTAGGTTACGCATTGTCATAATTTTAGAGTGTAGAGTTTGGGAAGAAACAAGTTGAGTAATATTGGTTACTGAACCGCCCGTGGGTTGCCGGGGCTCGCAAGGGGAGCAAATAATAGTAACATTGCGACCTACAAAGCATGTCGTAAGAGGTGAATGCGGTAGGGACATAGGGAAGCAACCCTAGTCAATAAAAAGCATAGTAGAAATCGGATGTGCTGGCCCCTACATGTAAGCGCATAACTAGCACATCGTACAATCGCTCTTGGGATCGGATCACATACAAATCACAAATAGTAGTTAAGAAGTAATCGGTGTGCTAAAAATAGAGCGTTTGAAAAAGACTGAAGAAGGTTAATGAACTAATATTATCGATATAGGTGAAGACTGCTGTAGAACTATGTAGCAATGGCGAAACACGTGAAAACAATATTGTTTTTGTACTTTGTGAAACTACTGTACTTTTCTTACGTGCTTTACCATGATTAGTGAGTTATTGTATTGGTAGTCATACGCTTGAAGTAGTCAACACCTTTACATACCCTGGCTCTGCCATCAGCAGCAACCTCTCCCTCGTTGATGAAATTAGTAGTCGCATTGGGAAGGCCTCCACTGCTATGTTTAAATTAGCAAAGCGTGTATGGGAAGACAGGGCACTCACAAGAAACACCAAGACACAAGTATATAATGCTTGTGCTCTCAGCACTCTGTTGTATGGTAGACATGGACCACATATGCTAGACAAGAACATCGCCTCAACACCTTCCATATGCTCTGTCTCAGACGAAATACAACATCCGATGGCAAGACCACATCTCCAATATAGAAATCCTTGGACAGTGCTGGCATTCCAAGCATGTACACCTTGCTGAATCAGCAACGTCTGAGATGGCTGGGACACGTGTGCCGTATGAGCGATGATAGAATCCCAAAAAACATTCTATATGTTCAACTCGCATCTGGTGCTAGACAGCATGGGCGCCCATTATTACGCTTCATTGACACCTGCTAGTGTGATCTAAATTCATGCAACATAGACAAAGAACACTGGAAGCAGCTGGCCAAAGACAGGCAAGCATGGCGAGCGGCAGTGAAGGGCGGCTCAAAAGAAAGAAAAAAACATCACATGTGGAGACAAAAGAGAACGCAGAGAGAACATCCTATGTATCAGCTCCAGTCTCCAGTTTTAACTGCAGCAACTGTGGCAAGGAGCGCCACTTCAGAATAGGTCATTACAGCCACAAGAAACGTCGTGATTCAGCGCAGAACATATTACGTGACTCAAGATCTATTGTCTCCTGAAACAAGGAGGCCAATGATGAAATGTAATTACACTTAGGGTAGACTAAGTGGTGAACAGTATTCCCTAGCACAAATTTGAAGTGCATGCATACTGATGGTTTTCTGTGGCGCGATGGCTACCCTTATTATCGACTGAAAACTACCTCGCTAGGAATTCCTCAAGCTATTTCATGTAGTACAGATATATGTTGCTAAAGGGAATTAGTAGAATAGGTTTATTACTCTGTGGAGATTATAGTCTATACACATTAGTAAACTCTGGTTATGAAACAATATATAACACACCTCGATGATTCTCTCTTTTCGTATTGTGGAAGAGCCTATGCATCCGTCGCTACCCTCTCTTCTTATACAGGGTGTTCAACTTAAAAGCAACGTACGCATTGCATCTCGTCTATTTGCTATTTAAACCGGAGGTTCTGACTAGCTTGTCCTTCGTCACATTTGTTCATCGCCCCTTCCCGCACTACAATTACACACCATCACACAACCTTGACCTATACTACGTCATAACTGAACCTTCTCATTTCCATACATATATGCCAGATTAGCTCCATTCACAGGCTGCTATTAAGTTTAACACCCTGTATCTATGTGTGTGCTGATGATAAAATAGTTGATACCTTCTTAGTTTGTTGTATGTTTCATCGTCATAGAGATCATGCTGATACTTCTTCGTTATATAAATAATTATGTTAAAGAAATATCCCTTGTGCAGATGAAGCAACGTTTACGCCATTATTATTATTGAAACTTGTACAGTGTTTTATATTTGCTGGTCATAAATGACCAGTTTATTGTTTGTGTCTTCAATGTTTTTTTATACTTATCATTCAAGAAGCAAACCCGTATGATGTTAATGCCGGTATACCGTTATTACCGCATTTTGTGCTGTAGGGCAGTGGGCATAGAGTGTAATAGCCTCACGGCTAGTGCAGGCGCCGTGAGATGTTCAAGTTAGGATTTTTCTTTACGCCTCCAACCAAAGTCTCGGCAAAAAACATCTCCGATGTCATAATTGTTCAGTTATCAAAGACACGTATTCAACCATGTCCAAACGACTAACCAGTCAATCTGTGATGTATGGTTGCTGGTTTCACCTATTTGGTGTGGTGGTATCAGTTGCTATACTTTCCGAATTCTCATACTCTAGAAAACTGAGAACAACATTCACGGTGACGTTAAACCATCCTTGCCAGTTTCAGTTTTGCTGTATCAAATAAATGTGACACAAGAAAAAAATTGATCAGAACTTTGTTTGTGAAAACACATTTAAAATTATGTCATTGTATGTCATATAACTGTCTACTTTCGACATCGATCCTTGTTAATATTAACATTCACTTACAATTACTTTCATTATTTACACCAACTTGATGTACGTTAATTGTGGTAGGCGGATACATGTTACACTATTAACTCAATACGAATCTTTGTCAAAGTTATTATTGTGACATAGACATGGCATTCATTACCAATAGGCTGGGTCAACCTGAGAGCCACTACATTCAAGTGGGTGGTGTACATATTAGGGATAAACAGCTTGTTATTGTACCTCTGCCTTAGTGAGGCGAGCACTGTACCTCAACCTCACCCCTTACTTCTAATAAATGTCCAACAAATTATTACTATCTTGATTGTTATTACATTATCTAGCTTAGTGGTTGAACACAAGGTTATTGTGAATAATGTATTGAAAAACAGAATATTGTATAATAAAACATGTACTCACATATAATAATTAATAAGATATAAATAAAATAAATAATATGGTAACGGAAGAAACTAAATGCAAAATCGAATAACAAAGAAATAATCAACTGAACAAGAAGTCAAAATTTGATCAGAGTACAATATTACAATCAAAGTAATAACAAAGAAATAATCAACTGAACAAGAAGTCAAAATTTGATCAGAGTACAATATTACAATCAAAGTAACGCAATTACATGTCCATCAGTTTTAACATCGCAATCAATAAACAAAAAACATCAATGGAGATCAATTGGATGGACAATTCAGAAGAACGCTAAAAGCCTCAGGGACTGATAAAATGACTAACATTAATGTGCTGAAAGATGTCAAGTTACAGACACAAATGATTATCAATATAAGAAAAAAGCAATCATCAATTTTCTTGCTGTATATAATGAGAGTGGCACTAATCAGACATACTAGCAAGCTCTTGCTTAAATCATCATGGAAAGAATCCACAATAAATTGGAAGAGGAAATCAACATTATACAGCCAGGTTTCAGAAGAGGCAGATGAACTAGGGAGCATTTATTGAATATGAGATTCATCATTGAAAAATGTAGTAAGTATAACATAGGCATATTTACTCGCTATGTTGACTATTCAACGGCCTTTGATTGTGTAATACACCACAAGTTATGGAACATAATATCAGAGATGGTGTTCTCACCACATATAGTGCATATTGTAAACATGTTATATAAATACCAACAAGCAGCTGTGAGAATAGAAGAGAACATCAGAGTGGTTTGGTATAGGTCAAGAGGTTAGACAGTTCTGCATTTTGTCACCGTACCTATTCAACATATATGCTGAAAACATCACGAGGAATGTCAGAGGATCTGCAGAGATGGAGAAATACGATGCTCTAGTAATCGGATTTCACAAGTTACTAGAATGCTGACGATACACTGCTATTAACTACATCACAAATTTGTGATAAGCTCGCTTTAAAAAGAGCGAAGATCAAAACCTTTATCTCAATACAATGAAAACGAAAATATTTACAACGAAAATACAGAATTGATGTCTTATATATGCGTCAACGACTACAGAAAAGAAAGAGTCGACAACTTTGAACAACATGGGACATTGCTGACGAATGACGTGAATGTTCTAACAGAAATTAAAAGAAGGTTGGGCATTGGTTTGCAAAACTAAAGAACTAACTAACCTATGTTGTCATGGAGGTCACATTCCGGAAGGGACAAGCTACTTGATAATCATGATAACATGAGAAAGAGATGTTTAGGGCTTATAGTGAAAACCGGTAACAGCATGAAAACCTCATACCGCAAACTGACATTTTGTATCTTCTGAATCAGGAGTAGAGTCGTATACAATAATTGCCCCAGTAAGCGGAGTCTCAGAGAGACATTGGAGAGTAACAGTAACAACACTGACTTTCATCATCATAATGAAAGCAGTTCAATGCTTCTGTATACTCTGCTTCGTTTAGCAAGGACCATCCATATAACTCAACACAATAGATGAAACAAACAGAAATGACATTACTATGATGTATGTTACCAGAGAAAATAAAATTAATTCAAGATTCGTGAACACGATAATTAACCATTTTCCAAACTCATAACAGAAGCAGCTTGTGATATTGATATTCAACGAGATAGCTAGATCGGCCATTTGTAACAGTCATACACCATCTGTATGTGTTCAAAATAAAATAAAGTACGACAATAAACAATAAATAATGCAACGTATTGTAGTGTTAGATGTCTATTGAATATAACATATACAATGTTGGGAACACTTCATGTATGATATCAGATATGGGTCTTCTTTCTTCTCACATATATAAATGATAATAATATCACATTTGTATTGTAATGAAGATGTTTGTGTATAGTTATTATAGCACAGACTTGATCCATTCATTAATAGATACATCTGTCTACATCATATCTACGTCAGACATATTCATAAATCATCAGATTTGTGTCAGCAAGAAAGAGAATACGTGTCTCTGATTTTGGTTTCTTTTACTGAACCGACGTCATAGACTCTAGGCAGATCTAGAGATGTTCAGTGTCTCCAAATAGTTGTTGAAGAATATGTATACTGAGGGTTCCACTGGGTCACTGCTTAAGCACACTCCTTACTCTGCTCCTCAGACATACAGTTCATATTTGTACACCGCATAAATTCAAATCCTTAAATCGCTGGTTAGATTCAACATCAACGTTAGAGTCCCCATCCAACATACGGTCAAGACCAAAAAAAAAAACCGTCTCCTCCATGCTCAACTTGCAAAGTGAACGATTAGAAGTAGTGTTCCTAATAAAACTAACTAGTTTGAACGTCCACAGTTGTTCAGATCAAGTAAAGACCACAATGAGAGGACACAAATGTATGTCTAGAGTGAACGCAAATTTTTCGTTATTCGTAACAGAAGTTTGTCAACTACACTATCGGGGTAAATCGCACATAGGTCACAGAAGTGAGTGGTCAACAAATGGTTGTTGAGAGCGATCACGGAAGAGCAAGTTGAAATAAAATCATATACGATTGTTGAGTGTGGTCAACAAATAGAGTTTCTAGAGCGTTTTCTTGGCTTGACCAAGCGGTACTGCAGTGACTACCAATAGATCTTACCTGATGTGTTGTTTTCACAGTTCTAGGTATTTCACTACACACCGAGAGCTGTTGATATCTTCTGGGTCTGCTAGAAAGCTAGGGTGCTCTCACAAGCTGTTAATAGTAACAAAAGTTATATCGTAGAACTCCTTATGTTTCAGAAGAAGAAAACTAAGTCCCTACTTGATGATCAATCATGTTAATGCAAGCCTATCTATTCGCTTATTATTGTCGTCAACATCACATGTCCTTGACATGAGATCCATGTAAGCATATCGCGGTTGGAAACCTCTCTATGGACGACATACAATGCCATTGCGTACATTCTGATACATGGGCTGAGAGTTAGGTAAACAATGGCAGCAGTAAACGGAGTCCATGCGAGCCATTGAATAGAAGCAGTAGTTGCATTATACTACGTTATCATACTGGAAGTAGCCATGTATACTTTGTACGCTAGCTAGGAAATCATGGGCTGACTTCTAAGCATGGTGCACATACACATCTTTATTTAACAACATAATCATCAATTGAATTATCTGCTAATTATCTGCTTAATTACCAGTTCAACCTTCAGGTTTGCACCATTCTCTACAATCTCTTCCAAAGTAATGTTAATGTTGGAGAGATTAGTCAATTTACCATATCGGTATACATTCTTCATCTTCCAATAGAGCCAACCATGTCATCACCTGGCTAATTCTTCTCTCATTTTGGGTCATTCACGACATGACATGCTTGATTCTAGTACCTTTAACATCATTAGTATTCGTGTGCAGTGGTTGTCGCTGATCAACAGTTATCCACATATACGCTTTGGCATTGACGATATCATAAAGGCAGCGTAGATTTATCTTAATACAACGACTTATTATTTGTTCCGATTAGTGTGGACCATCAAGGAACTCATAAAAAACATAATTTATACAAATACGTGAAAATATAGATATTAGGAACATTGAAAGAGAAGTTAACAAACGCATGACAAACCTGAACTACAACATCAAATACATTACATGAAGAAATCATAGCTCCGCTTTACGATTTAGAACGACCACATACCACTTAATACACACATACAGAGAAACCAAATATAACATACTTCATAATTCTAGCTGTGTACCAATCCTCTTCATGAAGCTGTTGAACATGAAGTTATCTCATTACACACATTGGTTGATTTACGGAAGAATCCTCATCCAACAAAAACGTAATTAAAGAAACACATTGAAACTATAATACTATTTGCTCATCTTGTTTCCAGGACAAGAAAGTAAACTAAGAGACATATGTAATATAAATATTCTACTAACAGTAACAATAAACTAAGAGACACGTGTAATATAAATATTCTACTAACAGTAACAATAAACTAAGAGACACGTGTAATATAAATATTCTACTAACAGTAACAATAAAGTAAACTAAAAGACAAGTATAATATAAATATTCTACTGACAGTAACAATAAAATAAGAGAGACAAGTGTAATATAAATATTCTACTAACAGTAACAATAAACTAAGAGACAAGTGTAATATAAATATTCTACTAACAGTAACAATAAAATAAACTAAGAGACAAGTGTAATATAAATATTCTACTGACAGTAACAATAAACTAAGAGACAAGTGTAATATAAATATTCTACTAACAGTAACAATAAAATAAACTAAGAGACAAGTGTAATATAAATATTCTACTAACAGTAACAATAAACTAAGAGACAAGTGTAATATAAATATTCTACTAACAGTAACAATAAACTAAGAGACAAGTGTAATATAAATATTCTACTAACAGTAACAATAAAGTAAACTAAGAGACAAGTGCAATATAAATATTCTACTAACAGTAACAATAAAGTAAACTAAGAGACAAGTGTAATATAAATATTCTACTAACAGTAACAGTAACAATAAACTAAGAGATCAAGTGTAATATAAATATTCTACTAACAGTAACAATAAAGTAAACTAAGAGACAAGTGTAATATAAATATTCTACTAACAGTAACAATAAACTAAGAGACAAGTGTAATATAAATATTCTACTAACAGTAACAATAAAGTAAACTAAGATACAATGTAATATAAATATTCTACTAACAGTAACAATAAACTAAGAGACAAGTGTAATATAAATATTCTACTAACAGTAACAATAAAATAAACTAAGAGACAAGTGTAATATAAATATTCTACTAACAGTAACAATAAAATAAACTAAGAGACAAGTGTAATATAAATATTCTACTAACAGTAACAATAAAGTAGAACTAAGAGACACGTGTAATATAAATATTATACTAACAGTAACAATAAAGTAGACTAAGAGACACGTGTAATATAAATATTCTACTAACAGTAACAATAAAGTAGACTAAGAGACACGTGTAATATAAATATTCTACTAACAGTAACAATAAAGTAGACTAAGAGACACGTGTAATATAAATATTCTACTAACAGTAACAATAAAGTAGACTAAGAGACAAGTGTAATATAAATATTATACTGACAGTAACAATAAACTAAGAGACAAGTGTAATATAAATATTCTACTAACAGTAACAATAAAGTAGACTAAGAGACAAGTGTAATATAAATATTATACTGACAGTAACAATAAACTAAGAGACACGTGTAATATAAATATTCTACTGACAGTAACAATAAAGTAAACTAAGAGACAAGTGTAATATAAATATTCTACTAACAGTAACAATAAACTAAGAGACACGTGTAATATAAATATTCTACTAACAGTAACAATAAAGTAAACTAAGAGACAAGTGTAATATAAATATTCTACTAACAGTAACAATAAACTAAAAGGCAAGTGTAATATAAATATTCTACTAACAGTAACAATAAAGTAAACTAAGAGACAAGTGTAATATAAATATTCTATAACAGTAAATAATAAAGTAAACTAAGAGACAAGTGTAATATAAATATTCTACTAACAGTAACAATAAAATAAACTAAGAGACACGTGTAATATAAATATTCTACTAACAGTAACAATAAAATAAACTAAGAGACAAGTGTAATATAAATATTCTACTGACAGTAACAATAAACTAAAAGGCAAGTGTAATATAAATATTCTACTAACAGTAACAATAAAGTAAACTAAGAGACAAGTGTAATATAAATATTCTACTAACAGTAACAATAAAATAAACTAAGAGACAAGTGTAATATAAATATTCTACTAACAGTAACAATAAAGTAAACTAAGAGACAAGTGCAATATAAATATTCTACTAACAGTAACAATAAAGTAAACTAAGAGACAAGTGTAATATAAATATTCTACTAACAGTAACAGTAACAATAAACTAAGAGACAAGTGTAATATAAATATTCTACTAACAGTAACAATAAAGTAAACTAAGAGACAAGTGTAATATAAATATTCTACTAACAGTAACAATAAACTAAGAGACACGTGTAATATAAATATTCTACTAACAGTAACAATAAAGTAAACTAAGAGACAAGTGTAATATAAATATTCTACTAACAGTAACAATAAACTAAGAGACAAGTGTAATATAAATATTCTACTAACAGTAACAATAAAATAAACTAAGAGACAAGTGTAATATAAATATTCTACTAACAGTAACAATAAAGTAGAACTAAGAGACACGTGTAATATAAATATTATACTAACAGTAACAATAAAGTAGACTAAGAGACACGTGTAATATAAATATTCTACTAACAGTAACAATAAAGTAGACTAAGAGACACGTGTAATATAAATATTCTACTAACAGTAACAATAAAGTAGACTAAGAGACACGTGTAATATAAATATTCTACTAACAGTAACAATAAAGTAGACTAAGAGACAAGTGTAATATAAATATTATACTGACAGTAACAATAAACTAAGAGACAAGTGTAATATAAATATTCTACTAACAGTAACAATAAAGTAGACTAAGAGACAAGTGTAATATAAATATTATACTGACAGTAACAATAAACTAAGAGACACGTGTAATATAAATATTCTACTGACAGTAACAATAAAGTAAACTAAGAGACAAGTGTAATATAAATATTCTACTAACAGTAACAATAAACTAAGAGACACGTGTAATATAAATATTCTACTAACAGTAACAATAAAGTAAACTAAGAGACAAGTGTAATATAAATATTCTACTAACAGTAACAATAAACTAAAAGGCAAGTGTAATATAAATATTCTACTAACAGTAACAATAAAGTAAACTAAGAGACAAGTGTAATATAAATATTCTACTAACAGTAACAATAAAGTAAACTAAGAGACAAGTGTAATATAAATATTCTACTAACAGTAACAATAAAATAAACTAAGAGACACTTGTAATATAAATATTCTACTAACAGTAACAATAAAATAAACTAAGAGACAAGTGTAATATAAATATTCTACTGACAGTAACAATAAACTAAAAGGCAAGTGTAATATAAATATTCTACTAACAGTAACAATAAAATAAACTAAGAGACAAGTGTAATATAAATATTCTACTAACAGTAACAATAAAGTAAACTAAGAGACAAGTGTAATATAAATATTCTACTAACAGTAACAATAAACTAAGAGACAAGTGTAATATAAATATTCTACTAACAGTAACAATAAAATAAACTAAGAGACAAGTGTAATATAAATATTCTACTAACAGTAACAATAAAATAAACTAAGAGACAAGTGTAATATAAATATTCTACTAACAGTAACAATAAAATAAACTAAGAGACAAGTGTAATATAAATATTCTACTAACAGTAACAATAAACTAAAAGGCAAGTGTAATATAAATATTCTACTAACAGTAACAATAAAGTAAACTAAGAGACAAGTGTAATATAAATATTCTACTAACAGTAACAATAAAGTAAACTAAGAGACAAGTGTAATATAAATATTCTATTAACAGTAACAATAAACTAAGAGACACTTGTAATATAAATATTCTACTAACAGTAACAATAAAATAAACTAAGAGACAAGTGTAATATAAATATTCTACTAACAGTAACAATAAACTAAGAGACAAGTGTAATATAAATATTCTACTGACAGTAACAATAAACTAAGAGACAAGTGTAATATAAATATTCTACTAACAGTAACAATAAAGTAAACTAAGAGACAAGTGTAATATAAATATTCTACTAACAGTAACAATAAAATAAACTAAGAGACAAGTGTAATATAAATATTCTACTAACAGTAACAATAAACTAAAAGGCAAGTGTAATATAAATATTCTACTAACAGTAACAATAAAGTAAACTAAGAGACAAGTGTAATATAAATATTCTATTAACAGTAACAATAAAATAAACTAAGAGACAAGTGTAATATAAATATTCTACTAACAGTAACAATAAACTAAAAGGCAAGTGTAATATAAATATTCTACTAACAGTAACAATAAAGTAAACTAAGAGACAAGTGTAATATAAATATTCTACTAACAGTAACAATAAAGTAAACTAAGAGACAAGTGTAATATAAATATTCTACTAACAGTAACAATAAACTAAGAGACACGTGTAATATAAATATTCTACTAACAGTAACAATAAAATAAACTAAGAGACAAGTGTAATATAAATATTCTACTAACAGTAACAATAAAGTAAACTAAGAGACAAGTGTAATATAAATATTCTACTGACAGTAACAATAAAGTAAACTAAGAGACAAGTGTAATATAAATATTCTACTAACAGTAACAATAAAATAAACTAAGAGGCAAGTGTAATATAAATATTCTACTAACAGTAACAATAAACTAAGAGACACGTGTAATATAAATATTCTACTAACAGTAACAATAAAATAAACTAAGAGGCAAGTGTAATATAAATATTCTACTAACAGTAACAATAAAGTAAACTAAGAGACAAGTGTAATATAAATATTCTACTAACAGTAACAATAAAGTAGACTAAGAGACAAGTGTAATATAAATATTCTACTAACAGTAACAATAAAGTAAACTAAGAGACAAGTGTAATATAAATATTCTACTGACAGTAACAATAAAGTAAACTAAGAGACAAGTGTAATATAAATATTCTACTAACAGTAACAATAAAATAAACTAAGAGACAAGTGTAATATAAATATTCTACTAACAGTAACAATAAAGTAGAACTAAGAGACAAGTGTAATATAAATATTCTACTAACAGTATCAATAAAATAAACTAAGAGACACGTGTAATATAAATATTCTACTAACAGTAACAATAAACTAAGAGACAAGTGTAATATAAATATTCTACTAACAGTAACAATAAAATAAACTAAGAGACACGTGTAATATAAATATTCTACTAACAGTAACAATAAACTAAGAGACAAGTGTAATATAAATATTCTACTAACAGTAACAATAAAGTAAACTAAGAGACATATGTAATATAAATATTCTATTAACAGTAACAATAAAATAAACTAAGAGACAAGTGTAATATAAATATTCTACTAACAGTAACAATAAACTAAAAGGCAAGTGTAATATAAATATTCTACTAACAGTAACAATAAACTAAGAGACAAGTGTAATATAAATATTCTACTGACAGTAACAATAAAATAAACTAAGAGACAAGTGTAATATAAATATTCTACTGACAGTAACAATAAAATAAACTAAGAGACAAGTGTAATATAAATATTCTACTAACAGTAACAATAAAGTAAACTAAGAGACAAGTGTAATATAAATATTCTACTAACAGTAACAATAAAATAAACTAAGAGACAAGTGTAATATAAATATTCTACTGACAGTAACAATAAAGTAAACTAAGAGACAAGTGTAATATAAATATTCTACTGACAGTAACAATAAAGTAAACTAAGAGACAAGTGTAATATAAATATTCTACTAACAGTAACAATAAAATAAACTAAGAGACAAGTGTAATATAAATATTCTACTAACAGTAACAATAAACTAAGAGACAAGTGTAATATAAATATTCTACTAACAGTAACAATAAAATAAACTAAGAGACAAGTGTAATATAAATATTCTACTAACAGTAACAATAAAGTAAACTAAGAGACAAGTGTAATATAAATATTCTACTAACAGTAACAATAAACTAAGAGACAAGTGTAATATAAATATTCTACTAACAGTAACAATAAAGTAAACTAAGAGACAAGTGCAATATAAATATTCTATTAACAGTAACAATAAAGTAAACTAAGAGACAAGTGTAATATAAATATTCTACTAACAGTAACAATAAACTAAGAGACAAGTGTAATATAAATATTCTACTAACAGTAACAATAAACTAAGAGACAAGTGTAATATAAATATTCTACTAACAGTAACAATAAAATAAACTAAGAGACACGTGTAATATAAATATTCTATTAACAGTAACAATAAAGTAAACTAAGAGACAAGTGTAATATAAATATTCTACTAACAGTAACAATAAACTAAGAGACACGTGTAATATAAATATTCTACTAACAGTAGCAATAAAATAAACTAAGAGACAAGTGTAATATAAATATTCTACTAACAGTAACAATAAACTAAGAGACATATGTAATATAAATATTCTACTAACAGTAACAATAAACTAAGAGACAAGTGTAATATAAATATTCTACTAACAGTAACAATAAACTAAGAGACAAGTGTAATATAAATATTCTACTAACAGTAACAATAAAATAAACTAAGAGACACTTGTAATATAAATATTCTACTAACAGTAACAATAAAATAAACTAAGAGACACTTGTAATATAAATATTCTACTAACAGTAACAATAAAATAAACTAAGAGACACGTGTAATATAAATATTCTATTAACAGTAACAATAAAGTAAACTAAGAGACAAGTGTAATATAAATATTCTACTAACAGTAACAATAAACTAAGAGACAAGTGTAATATAAATATTCTACTAACAGTAACAATAAACTAAGAGACAAGTGTAATATAAATATTCTACTAACAGTAACAATAAACTAAGAGACACGTGTAATATAAATATTCTACTAACAGTAACAATAAACTAAGAGACAAGTGTAATATAAATATTCTACTAACAGTAACAATAAACTAAGAGACAAGTGTAATATAAATATTCTACTAACAGTAACAATAAAATAAACTAAGAGACACTTGTAATATAAATATTCTACTAACAGTAACAATAAAATAAACTAAGAGACACTTGTAATATAAATATTCTACTAACAGTAACAATAAAATAAACTAAGAGACACGTGTAATATAAATATTCTATTAACAGTAACAATAAAGTAAACTAAGAGACAAGTGTAATATAAATATTCTACTAACAGTAACAATAAAATAAACTAAGAGACAAGTGTAATATAAATATTCTACTGACATTAACAATAAACTAAAAGGCAAGTGTAATATAAATATTCTACTAACAGTAACAATAAACTAAGAGACAAGTGTAATATAAATATTCTACTAACAGTAACAATAAAATAAACTAAGAGACACGTGTAATATAAATATTCTACTAACAGTAACAATAAACTAAGAGACAAGTGTAATATAAATATTCTACTGACAGTAACAATAAAGTAAACTAAGAGACAAGTGTAATATAAATATTCTACTAACAGTAACAATAAAATAAACTAAGAGACAAGTGTAATATAAATATTCTACTAACATTAACAATAGAACATGCGCTGTAAGAACACATTGATTTGTTTCTTAATATGCTAAAGATGTAATGTTTTTCGCTTTGTCAGTTTCGTTTAGATTCGACTAATAACACATAATTTGATAACATATTAAAATTATAAAATGTTTGAACTATTTTATTCTATGTTATGATCATTTTCTTGTCAGTTCACACAAGCGATTACTCTTTCTAAGTTGCTTCATAATTCCATGTGGTTGTGTCCCCTTAAATGCTTATCCGCTTTGTGAAACAAGAATATAATCATTCAGTATTTCAAATTATATATCGATAAACTATACTTTATTATTACTTTCCACAAACTAAAATATTATTTTTCAGTAAATAAAATTATCTATCGCCATTACATGATCAACTTTTCAAGTGTTTTGCCATTCATCTTGCAGAAAGAAAACTCACAAAATCAACATGATTGTCTTTTATTTAAACTATAATTACATTTTACATGCACAGCTAAAAATATATTCTTTAATTTAACATCAAAATTATTCGCTACAATAAACAATAATAGCACACTTAAAAACTCTAAATATAATGCTCAATTTTGTACAAAAGATTATTCATACATCAAACAGAATTGTCGTACTTACATTCCCATTATTTGTTTGTTTTCAGAAATTTATTGTGTCTTCACATTTTCTAGAAATCTCTGACAATCTATCAACTTTCTAAATCTCATTTTGTTACATCATTTACATTTTGTTTCTGAACAAAGTCAAAATTATAACTGTTAGTAACAACTTCCATTTTATCATTGTCTTTGTTGATTAGTTTTTGTGAACTAAGATAGTGATTATGAATCATCATTTGTCTTTAATTGTCTTTATTACCATCAAATTCTCAGTTAAACTCAGGTATTTCTCTTCCTCCGATTATAAATGGATCGTATTGTTCTTTTCCGCTATCTTCTTTAACATTCCTCATGATGTTTTCTGCATGTATGTTAAACAGACAAGGTGAGAAAATGCAGCCTTGTCTGACTCCCTGCCTGATATTAAACCAATCTGATGTATCATCACATGTTCTTACAGCCGTTATTTGATCACTATAAAGTTCTCTTATGATCTGTATTAAATGTAATGAAAATCCTATTTCTCCCATTATTTTCCACAATTCCTGATGCTCTACACAATCAAATGCCTTTGAATAGTCAATAAAGCATGAGTATAGATCTACATTATACGCTCTAGTTTTTCTATGATTGTTCTCATGTTAAATATATGGTCACGTGTACCTCTGTACCGTCTAAACCCAGCTTGTGTTATGTTGATATTTTCTTCCATTTTCATATACAGTTTTCCATAATATTTTTTATATGATTTTACTTGCATGGCTAATCAATGCCACTGTTCTATAGTTGGTACATAATTTGGTGTCTCCCTTTTTAGGTATTGGGATGAATATTGATCTTTTCCATTCCTTTGGCCATATTCCTGTTTCCCATATCTTTTTCATATTGCATGATTTGTTTTTATGCTTTGTTATCCTCCTGCTTTGACAAATTCTTCTGAAAAATTATCACATCCTGGTGATTTTCCCATCTTCAAACTTTTTATTGCCCATTCAACTTCCTCTAGCGATGGTTCTGGCTCTTTCTATGTGATTATGTCAGTGTTTGCTCTATTGTCCTTTTCGCCTCTGATCATATACATTTCGCAGCAATATTCTTTCTATCTGTTGAGAATTTCTGCTTGTTCTGTTAGGCTCTTCCACGCTATCTTTTATTGCATTTAGTTTTTGTTTAAAAGTTATAGTCATTGATTTGATTTCTTTGAACATTTTCTGCTCTCTCCCTTTCCTCTGATGTTCTTCTAACTTTGCACAACAATTTTGTAGGTATTGCTTTTCATCTCTTCTTATTGTCTTCTTTATTTCTTTTGTAATAGTTTTGTCGGCTAACCTATTTTCTTCCTTCCCTATTCCCTGTGCCTTTTTCTCTCTTCTCTGTTGTATTAACTCTATCGTTTGTATCTATTCATTCTTTCTGTCTTTTCTTCGTGGAACCATATCTTTGGCTGTCGACACTAGGATATCTCTTGCATGTGTGGTCAACTCATCTGGTGTCATCTCTTCTTGGACTGTCATCGGTATTTCAAATATGTTCTTTACTTCTACTCCATATTCCTCTGGAATTTTATTAGCATCAAAACGTACTGGTTTTAGTTTCTTCTCTAATTTTCTGAGCTTAAATTTTATCATCGCCATTAACAGCTCATGGTCACTTCCACAGTCTGCACCAGACAGGGTTTTTGCCGTTGTTATGTTTGATCTCTATCGCTGTTGTATTTTTATATAATCTATTTGGTTTTTGACCATGCCTTCTGCTGTCGTCCAGGTATATAACCTTCTAGGATGTTGTTCAAACATTGTGTTTGCTATCACCAGATCATTTTCGGCACAAAAAGTTTTCAGTTTGTCCCCTGTCTCATTTCTACTGTCTATGATGTGTTTTCCTACTGTTTGTTTTTCTCTTGTTCTATCTTTTCCAACTTTGGCATTGAAATCTCCCATTATTATTAAGATGTCGCTTTTGCTTACTTTATCTACCGTTTCCTGGAGAATGTTGTAAAATTCACCTATGTCTTCTACTTCTGCATCTGTAGTTGGTGCATATATTTGTATAAGTGTAATGTTTCTTAATTTCCCCTTAAGTCTTACATTAATGATTTTTTCATTATGGAATTGTATCCTAGGAGTGTATTAGATGTTTGGTTTAATATACAATAATGTTTGTATTAGATTATCGTCACTCTATTCCTTCCTTTTTTCTCCTCCAGAGTATATAAACATTCCGTTTAGTGTATTAAAATGACCTTGACCGCTCCGCTCCACCCATGCGCAGAAATTCCTAATATGTTGATATATAATCGTTCTATTACCTTCTCAGCTATCTGATGATTCCCCTTATTCATCGTTCTCACATTCCACGATTCTCTTTTAATTTTCTTGTTAAGTTCTTTAAGGCCAACGCGGGGTCCTTCTTTGACCACACAATCAGTCTTTTGGACGTCATCAGATTGCTTAGTACTATTCCCCGTCTGGAACTCTACCCCAGTGTGTTTATAAAATCCTCCTAGCCTGGGAACCTCACCAACAGATCGTGTTTCTATTAAGTTGTATTCCATATTATTGTTAAGGTTTTCTAGTCATTGTCTTGGAAGGTTGTCTGCCATTGCTTTCCTTCCTGGCAGTGACCATACTGGTCCGTGAACGTAACCATTGTCTCTATTACAGAGATCCTCTGTCTACCATCGTGAGTTTTAAGACCATAACTATTGACACTCTGTCGACTGCCCCCTCACTCATCCACCACTTGCTCCCATGGCTTCCACGTGACTCTGCAGGTGAGGGTGTGGGGGGCAAAACAGGTACTCCACCTTGCCTAAGGGTGTCCCGTAGACTAGCTGAGGTAAGCAGGTGCAATACTTCTCCTTTGATAGAGGTTTACCTCTACACCGCTACATATTTTTTTTTAAGTGAAAAAATTTTATTAATTTATATCGGTACGTGAGCATTGCAAGTGTAAAGTCTATAATATTTGAGAAGTGTTTTGCTTTATTTTCATTTATATTGCAGCTTTTTTCTTGTTTCAAAATACGTGCCAGAATTCTGAAATAAAAATTGACTGCAATCTTAAAGCGAAATTACATTTCACAAATCATATGGTTGTTAATGTGGCGTTGAGGTTTTGTGCTATATTGAAGCTTCGAAAGTTTTCGGCTTGAGTCTGTCGTGAAGTGATGAATCTACGATTTGCTTATTTCTAATCTGAATGTAAGTAAATGAAATCGTATTCATAGTTATATCGGGGAAGAGCAATAAATAATAATTGTCATATTCAGTTTGTGAACTTAAAAAAAACTCTTCGGTCAAAAAATCATTGAAAGTAAGCTGGAAAATAGCTGCCTGATAGACATGATCAAAAGGATGCCTCACAATCCGGAGCATAAAAAGATGAAAGATAAAACAAACAAAAAGCAGACTAAGACATACAAGTCTAAATCACAATGCAAAAGAAATATGAAAGTCATACACATAAATATTAAAGTATAACTCCGTATCAGACGACTTAAGTATTGCCCACTGTAAATCTAAATCAGCAGCACTTAATTGTGTAACCTTCATGAGTAAGTTGTCAAATAAAGATGCCGAGACTAATCGAGTGAAGATAGTAACCACAATGGCACATCTTTATTATATCTCTTCAAGAGACAGATGAACAAGAATTAACACGGACATTTTTGGCAATGGAAGCAGCCATGAATAGCAGGCAAGTTTATTCTAATTCGCATATATACCGGACACTGCAGAGTCAACATAGTCAACAATAAAACCACACACCCGATAATTGCACATGTTAGACAATTGCACACAAGACAATTGTACATATAGAGAAATGAATACATGGCATAATAGTAGAGGTGTGTGTAATTGTCATAGAACCTAATTATAGTAATATATATATGGAACTGCAGTAAAACTATTTGATTGGAAAACACGTAATACAGTACTGTAGTTTACAAATTACAAAACAATGACAAAATACAGCAACGTTTCGACCAACAAGGCTTTATCAAGCAAACGAACAACGAGTACAAATTATGAAACACAAATGGACGATCAAATACAAACGTATCTATGAAATCGAATAAATCGAATAACGAAATAAATGTAACACAAAATACATAAAAACTAGAATAGAACGGAAAAGAAACAATGAAACATCTAGTAAATATAACTTGAATACATGCAACATATACCCATATGATTACAAGCATGGGAAGAAAGTACTAAGAAGCATAAGAATGTAATACATTGACGTGGTCAGTACATACAAAGAATCAACCGACTGAGAATCGACTGCGATCATCCGAGAACATGATCGGATGGCTGTGATCTGACATCGTGAGCTCTAAATGGCCAGTATCATTGAAATGGGTGGTAAAGGGTCACAGAGCATTGGCGTATGTCGCGCAGTTTTGGGACGAATCGTACGAGCTCTTGCCTGTCTCGCAGATATGCCTTGTTACACCGCACAGATAATAGCATGATAAGATTAGGATGATGAACCATCGTCAATAAGAAACGTGCCTAAGGAAAGATACAGTCGCGTGTATACATAAGCACACGTGTTGAGCGACGCACTGGACAGTGCAAAATGAGTCTGATATTGACTTAAGGTATGGTACAACATATCCTAAGACTTCTGTCCGTCTGTAAGCCACCAAAGGACAGTTGGGAAGACAGACGGTCTAGGATCTGACCTAAGGATAGACAGATGACGGAATAAAACATTTTTCACCAGGGAACTATGGGGTGGTAAGTTAAGATAAGTTTTACTCTGTCAGAGTTAGTAGTCCTATGCTGGCTGGTAAGGCCTGCTGGCGAGTGATTTTCGAATTAGATGCATAGCCAGACAAGCACCTCTCCGGGTATAGGCGCCTACAGAAATCAGCATCTCGCGAGCTTCTCAAGAAAATCATCGTCCTCGCTACAAGGCAGAAGCGTAAGAGCTGCAGAATGGCAAGAGTCAACAAGCCGGGATGGGAAGAAGTATAGAGGAGAAACATGTGCATCAGTAGGCTTGTAATATACGATGTAGTGATGGATAGGCTAAGGTGATAGTAATGTCGAAAGTTGACACAGTAGTGAGATGTGAGAGTAAACGAATAGAAGGTTGAAAACATTAATGAAATTAATGAAGCGTGACAAATCGGCTTCAGGCATATCAGTGATGCCAATACAGTCATCAATGTATCTGTTAATGGGTTATCTTGAACACCTAGTATGGACTACATATGATGGTCCCCCTTCCGTCTGTCTATCACAGATACATTGATAACTGTATTGGCATCACTGATGTGCCTGAAGCAGATTTGTCACGCTTCATTAATTTCATTAATGTTTTCAACCCTTCTATTCGTTTTACTTCTCACATCTCCACTACTTGTGTCAACTTTCTTGACATTACTATCACCTTACGCCTATCCGCTATCACTACATCAGTATATTACAAGCCTACTGATGCACATAGTTTTCTCTATACTTCTTCCCATCCCCGGGCTTGTCGTGACTCTTGCCATTCTCGCAGCTCTTACGCCTTCGTCGCCTTTGTAGCGAGGACGATGATTTTCTTGAGAGAGCTCGCGAGATGCTTGATTTCTTTCGTAGGCGCCTATACCCGGAGAGGGTGCTTGTCTTGGCTATGCATCGAGTTCAGAAAATCACTCGCCAGCAGGCCCTTACCAGCCAGCATATGACCACTAACTCTTACAGAGTAAAACGTATCTTAACTTACCACCCCCATAGTTCCCTGGTGAAAAATGTTTTATTACGTCATCTGTCTATCCTTAAGTCAGATCCTGAGACCGTTCTGTCTTCCCCAACTATCCTTTGGTGGCTTACAGACGGGACATAAGTCTTAAGGATATGTTGGTACACAGTCGCCTTAAGTCCAATATCCAGACTCATTTTGGCACTGTCCAGTGTGGCCGTCGGCGTTGCAACACGTGTGCTTATGTGATACAGACGCGTACTGTATCTTTCCTTTAGGCACGTTTCTTATTGACGATGGGTTCACATGCGAGTCCCGTAATCTTATCTATGTCATTATCTGTAAGCGGTGTAACAAGGCTTATATCGGCGAGACAGGCAAGAGGCTCAGTGACCGATTCGCCCAACACTTACGCGACATACGCCAATGCTCTGTGACCCTGTAGCCACCCATTTCAATGATACTGGCCATTTAAGAGCTCACGATGTCCAGGTCACAGCCATCCGATCATGTTCTCGGATGATCGCAGTCGATTTGCTCTGGAGAATCGGTTGATTTCTGTGTATGGTACCTTGCGACCACGCGGGCTCAATGTATTACATTCTTATGCTTCTTAGTACTTTCTCTTCCCATGCTTTGTAATCTATATGGGTATATGTTGCATGTATTCAAGTTATATATTTACTAGATGTTTCATTGTTTTTTTCCGTTCTATTTCTAGTTTTATGTGTTTTTTGTGTTACATTTATTTCGTTATTCGATTTTATTCCGGATTTTCATTAGATACGTTTGTATGTGGTCGTCCATTTGTGTTTGATTTTAATTTGTCACTCCTGTTTGTTCGTTTGCTTGATAAAGGACTTGTTGGTCTAAACGTTGTTGTATTTTGTCATTGTTTTGTAATTTGTAAAACTACAGTACTTTGTAATTACGTGTTTAACCAAATTTTAGTACGTCTTGTCAGGGGAAATAACCGGTAAAATATTGTATTATTATAGTATTTGTTTGGTTATTTGTTATTAGTTAATGAACTGACTTCATAGCACTCTGGTTAGATATTACTGAACTGACTTCATAGCACTCTGGTTAGATATTACTAAACTGACTTCGTAGCACTCTGGTTAAATATTACTGATCGGACTTCATAACACTCTGGTTAGATATTACTGAACTGACTTCATAGCACTCTGGTTAGATACATGGATGCTTAGTCTCTACAGCAGGTGTCGAAGAGTATTTATACTGATGATGTCAGTGGCTTGATAGTTAAACATACACCACGTTTTCCCTCTCAGGCATCAAGATCTAATAGAATAATGTGTCATTCCAAACTGCATAAATTTCTAGAAAGATGCAACAATAGTGTATTGAAATGTACATTTAAACGTTAGTGTTGCTATAATATACACATAATTGTTACGATTATGAAAATAATTACGGAAATGAAAATAATATTCGTTACATTATCATCATCATTAGTCCTTGTCGCTCCCAAGGGCACATACGCCAGAGACAAAATATGGCCACTAAATTCGATTTGTGATTTTCTTTCCACCTCAAACGTAGACATATTCATAACTTTCAGCTCTGCGTCAATCGTAGACGTATTCATAATTTTGAGCTTGGCCTCAAACGTAGCCATAGTCATAACTTTCAGCTCTGCCTCAAACGTAGTCATATTCATAACTTTCAGCTCTGCCTCAAACGTAGTCATATGCATCATTTTCAGCTCTGCCTCAAACGTAGTCATATGCATAACTTTCAGCTCTGCCCCAAACGTAGTCATATTCATAACTTTCAACTCTGCCTCAAACGTTCATCACCACGAGCCTCTTGCCTTTTTCCTATGTCCCTGTAGTATCCATTGCATTTCATATCTGAAATTGTATTTTATGATGTGTTGCAGAAAGTTATATACAAATTCAACAAACCAATTTGAAAAATCAATGTATTTCTTTGCAGTTAATAACAGAAAACCAAATCATTTCCATTTGTACACCATCAATTATGTATGCCCTTGTGTAAATTAGACGAGACTTGACAGTTTACTCTTCAGTTCTTCCTCTGCGACCACATTCTTCTATAAGAATACTCCAGTATAAGTCATACACATGTTGGTGCTCTTGAGATTTTCACCGATCTTCTACAGTTTGATATTAAAATTTGATCCTATGGGCCAGACGTTCAGTTTTACACCACTCAAATTTTTTTGAGTGGTTTCATTGAGTTGATTTCATGATACCATACAACTCTCTCCATCAGTTTACCAACATTGATTGAGTTGATTTCATGATACCATACAACTCTCTCCATCAGTTTACCAACCTAACTGAAACAAACTGATGGTTTTATAGTTTAGTTTTGTCTTTAGTTGTTTTCAAAATGGTGAAGATGTATGTCTCCTTCCAGGTTGATGTGACTTGACCTACTTTCCAGCTCTGGTTTAATATGGTGAAAATAAACGTTTTGGTCAGATGACCAAGATGTTTAATGAATTCGTTAGATATGTCTTCCACCAGGTGCGTCTTGTCCTTTAGATTTTTAATTTGGTCTTCTAGTTCGTGTAGGGTTAACATTGCTGACATGTATTCTTTTAGAAGTGGTGGAATTAAGGCTTTTATTAGATACCTGGCTTGATTATTAATTAATTAAGTTTTTTCATCTCCTACTGAATTTGAACTTTGATTTCTGAGTTGTTGGTTTTAAGTAGTAAGTCTGCTGTTTCACTTCTTCTTCTTCTCTGCCATCATTTACTTCTTTATAGATGTGAGTGAGTGGGGGAGAGGGGGCTGGGTAGTGATCTTGTTCTAAGACTGTTTGTAAGCTGCTATTCATTTTTACAAAGCTGCTCTTGATGCAATCGCTTCATCTTTTGCGTGGTCTTCCTCTTGCTCAGTACACGTTATACTTTTTATGTGTGGCTCTATGTGGTAGACGATACCAAGGCATTCTTGTCAGGTGTCTAAACCATTTAATCTGTAATTCTTTTATAAATTGCATAACTGGTTTCACTGTCTTCTTCTGATTTCTTCATTTCTAATTTTGTCTCTTATTGTCACACCGCAGCTCTTCTAAGACACCTCATCTTTGTTGTTATGATTTTCCGCTCATTAGCTGCTGTTATTGGCCACTGGGAAAATAGAATGGTCTAAAAAAAAGTGTCATAAAAAGAAGGATGGCACCGGTATCATAGTGTTGGCCAGAAAATCATTCTTCTAAGATTTGCTTCAGTTTTTAGTGGTATCTCTTTATGTGACAACCGTGGTGTTAACTGCCCCAGTACCTGATCAGTTTGTGTGTATCGATTGCTGATTTCCTATCGATACTTCCATCTGCTGTGAAAATTGCTCCTAAGTGTTTGATCTCATTGGTTTATTTTATTTCTATGTTCTGAAGTTTTATTGTAAGGTTTTCTGGTTGACTACTTATTGCCATTGTCTCTGTCTTTATTATATTTATTTTCATGTTGTACTCCTCACCCTTGATGTTAGCTAAGTTCAAATGGTTCTGGAGAGGTTCTTCATTTTCTACAATCAGTACTTGGTCATCTGCAAATAAAAGTTCTTAAATATTATTTTCTTCCTCTATTCCTGCTTTTCTACTTATATTGTCCATGTATGTTATAAACTGCAGTGGGGAAAGCATACATCCCTGTCTAACTCCTGAATTTACCGGTTACAATGCGGTGGCAAAACCTATGTTTGTTTGTAGCACAGTTTGATCCTTTCTGTTCTGTGACAAATTAGAGTTGTAGTGAGCTACTTCAATCTTTGTGTGTTTTTCTCTTGGTTTAGGAAGGCAGTTATTTTTTGTACTAAATGTCTCTCACATTTTCTTTACTATCTTTGATAAAAACCGTCTTTGTCGAGTTGTGTAGGATAACATTTTTATGTGTAGAGTCTGTGTTCATGTTTTCCATTTGAATGTTAAATTTAACGTTGAGTTCTTCCAGTTCTTAAGAGATCAGTAAGGTTGATAATCTTTCATTCTTCTTTATGGACACTTCTTTTAGATACATCTAGACCCCCACCCCACCCCAACCACACTCCCCTCTCCTCCAAATGTTGAATGTTTAAAGATTGGAGTTTAGGATACTTTTCTTTATGTTCTTAATTGTTTTTTCTAGATATGGGGTGCATATACTTTGTTTGTTTTTTATTTGTTTTCTTGTAGCTCTAGCTGGGACTGTGTTTTCTTGTAGCTCCAGCTGGAGCTGTATTTTCTTGTATCTCCAGCTGGGGCTGTGTTTTCTTGTATCTCCAGCTGGGGCTGTGTTTTCTTGTAGCTCTAGCTGGGACTGTGTTTTCTTGTATCTCCAGCTGGAGCTGTGTTTTCTTGTAGCTCTAGCTGGAGCTGTGTTTTCTTGTAGCTCTAGCTGGGAATGTATCTTGTAGTTCTAGCTGGGGCTGTGTTTTCTTGTAGCTCTAGCTGGGACTGTGTTTTCTTGTATCTCTAGCTGGAGCTGTGTTTTCTTGTAGCTCTAGCTGGGTCTGTGTTATCCGTTTGGGGTTTCCTTGTTCTCCTATAAAGAACATCACTATGTGTCTATGATTTATGTCCCCTTAGTGACTGCACACACTTCGACTTGTGACTTTGTCAACATCCTCAGTTGCTATTGTTAGATCTGTGCTGCTGATTATTCTCTCGGATCGAAACTAGTATGAACGTGGATTATCAAGTGTATTTGAAGAAAAATAATGTTAGTTATAATCAAGTCTTCCACCTCCTCTTCTTTTTCATTGAGGTCAGAATAGCCACATTTTAGTTAATGGCCGTTAAAATCCATGAATAACTTAAATTTAATTGTGTCAAAATCAAAGAAGCTTAGTAGTCCAAACTATTGATGCAAAATAAAATTAACAAATGTTTTTGCTGTCGATAACTAGTAGAACTGGACGCCATCTTGAAACCGAAAGTTCAAGGCAAACAAAACTACTAAACTTTACTAAATACTAAACTTAAGTTTAGTTGCAGAACATAACAATAAAAGTTTGTCCTGCACCAAATATACAAGAAATAAAACCAAATTTTAGCCAAGATTTTAAAATAGAATAGACTGTACTTTAGATTGAACATTAGCAAGAAAATAGTGTCAGCATATTACTTCAATTTAAGATGTTTTGTCAGGGAAATAAGCGGTAAAATATTGTGTATTATAGTTTTTGTGTGGTTATCTGTCCTGAATGGACATCATTGTACTCTGTGAATATTCAATGAAGCTCTCTCTCTCTTGCGTTCCCGGTCTAGACTGATGAACCAACTTTTATCATGAATTTTACCTTGGTTTTAAGGGACTATGTTCCTCCATACAGCTTCTCAGAAGCTCTGTGTTTTGGGGCCATGTTTTTTCTTATACCTGCTAACCGTTGACAGTCTTGCAGAACGTGTTCTGCCCTCATGTCCGCCTTTTTGCAGGGGCAAAGGCTAGTTGTGCCAATCTTAAATTTGTGGAACATGTGATCTGGGAGCTTGTGTGGCCGGTACGGAGGCGAAGTATGGCAACTTGTTCACTATGAGAGAGACCATAGTATCCGTCGCTGTTGGTGTACTGTGGATGATCTTTTGTTCATTTGTTTCTGTAGTGCGGGCCGATGGTTGTTTTGACTTCCTCATAACTGATCTCGAGATCAGTCTGAGGTAGTCGCCCGCCTTCTTTGGCTAGTTTGTCGGCTGCTTCGTTTCCCTTACGTTACAGTGTGATGGTATCCACTGAATGACGGTGCGTTTGTGTGAGCGCGTTAGTTCATCGAGGGTCGCTTTGAGCTCATTCTGCTCTGTTTTGCCTACACTTTTGGGTGCCGTGATGACCGATAGAGCATCGGTGAATATCACGACCTTGTTGCGAACGGTGCCTCTTCTCTCTAGGATCATTTCGGCCGCAGCTTTTATTGCCTCTGCCTCTGCTCGGTAATTACTCGAGTATTTACATGTAGCAATCGCTTTCGTGACTGTCACTTTCTTTGGGAGTTTAAGCACTATTCCTCCTCAACCATCGCTGATTGCGTTTTTGGCCGATCCGTCAGTGTACACGTGCGTCCATTTTTGTTCAGCGTACTCGGAATCTATGTACTCTTCTGTGGCTGTTTTTCTTTCGAAGTTTGTTTGCTCCCCTTTATTCAGTATGCCTGGGATTGATTCCCTTAGTTCTGGCATTCTGGTTTTCCCCAGCGGGCAGTTGTCAGTTGCCGGGATTGGTTTGGCTTTGCATTTTGATAGAACTGGATGGTCTGCGGTCAGTGCTTTGGATATTTTTGCGAAACTAGATCTCTGTATCTTGCTTCTTTCGAATTCATACATTCTTTCGTGCATAGGGTGGGAATCCAGCCGTTTAAGTTTTTCTGCTAAAACTAAGACTTTTCTGTTCCTTCGATATGTCATTGGTTGGATGCCAGTGATTGTTTCCTTTGCCTTGATAGGCGTGGACTTCATGGCTCCAGTGATAATGCGCAATGCACGGTTCTGACTGTTGGACACTTTGACGAATTGCTTGTTGGATGCATTGCTCCACGCTGCAATGCCGTACTCCAAGACCGGTCGCACTCTACCGGAGTAGAGTGTTTTGAGCACTCGGGCGTTTGCTCCCCAACGTGGAGCCTGCGAGTTTACTCATCATCGTGAGCCTGTGTCTCGCTTTTGCCGTTGCATTTTCAATTTGAGCGCACCATGTCAGTTTCCGATCGAGTGTGACTCCGAAGTACGTTGGGGTTTTGTTTTCTGGGAGATCTTGGCCATTGACTTTAACTAGTACAACCCCTATACGCCATCTTGAAACCGAAAGTTCATGGCAAACAAAACTACTAAACTTTACTAAATACTAAACTTAAGTTTACTTGAGAACATAACAATAAAAGTGTGTCCTGCACCAAATATATAAGAAATAAAACCAAATTTTAGCCAAGATTTTAAAATATAATAGACTGTACTTTAGATTGAACATTAGCAAGAAAATAGTGTCAGCATATTACTTCAATTTAAGATGTCTTGTCAGGGGAAATAATCGGTAAAATATTATGTATTATAGTTTTTGTTTGGTTATCGGTTCCTGAACGGACTTCGAAGTACTCTGTTCAGATTCATGGATGCTCATTCTCCACAGCAGATGATGAAGACTATATATATACTGATGGTGTCGATGGCTCACTAGTTAAACACACTCCTAGTTCTGCCTCTCAGGCATTTATCTCTAATTGAAAAACGTGTAATTCCAACATACTTAAAATTCTGGAAAGATTCAAAATCAATTATAATGTTCGTATTCAACATTTGAGTAGATCTCTGACAGCATCACATAACATTTCCTCCGATGGAACCCTGAAGATAGTAGAGGTAGGGAAGATCTATGAACACCTGAAGATGGAAGTTGGAGACGGAATGCAATAAAGTAGGGATAGAGAATCTGGAAAAGAAAGCCTTGGTTGCGGACATATGCCCTCCTGTGGGGGAGTAAAGATGAAGAGGACATATATTACACTTTAGAAATCAGTTGTTTGAGGTCTTAACTGAATAATGATATACAATATTGTCAATGTATATATATGTATATATATATATATAGCATTTTTCGTCTTTACATACGGTCAATTGGCAAGTGTTTTACTGTGACAACCTCTGAGTTTTCGCTTTCTCTCTTGTCTTTCAGCTCATACATAAGTCTCTTCTCAAAAGATTCTGCGCATTTGCGCAATATCCCTTTCCACGTAACTGTCTTCAGCTAGTTTTTTACCATGTGGTGTTACCTATAGAAAAGTTTTTCATGCAGGCCTTGCAAACATCTTTATAACATACCAGTGGTCTGCCTTGATGCCTCTTCAACTCCAAAATTTAACAGAACAACATTTGTTTTTTTGTATGCGACAATTTTCCATTCTCCTAACATGTCCCAACCGTCTTAGTCGTCCACATCTGAGCATGTCCATGATGGAAGGCAGGTTTCCACGTTGCAGTAATTCAGAGTTTATTATTTTGTCGTACCACCTGATGTTCATAATCTTGCGGAGACGTGGAAGATGTTAAGTCTCCGCTCGTGCCTTGAGTAGGATGTCCATGTTTCTGAGCAACATAGTAATCAACTAATTATACCGGCTCGATATATTTGAATCTTTGTCTGCAATGTTAGTTTTGTGTTGTCCCACGCACGCTTTGATAGTTTGCCGAATGTAGTAGCAGCACTATAGTTAGTATTCGAGCGTTGATTTCTTCATCAAGAGAAAGGCTGGCAGTGATCATAGACAAAAAAGATTGTACAATTTTGGAACTGGTGTTAGACGGTTACCATTTAAAATGATATTTGTTGTGTTACCTCCTGACATAAAACAACTGTTTAGTTGACACATATAGTCAGAGAAAATAGGTCACCCCCTTGATCAAATTATTGATGAGACATTGCAGTGTAGTCTCACTGTGGGCGACTAAGACAGCATCGTCAGCGAAAAGGAGGTCCTTGAGAAGAATTTCAGTTATTTTTGTCTTGGCTCTTAAGCGAATCAAGTTAAAGAGTGACCCATCTGATCTAGTGCGTATGAAAACATCACCATCATAGTCCCCAAAGCATGGTATATAAGGACAGCAAAGAAAATATCAAAGAGATTGGGGGCAATGACAGAACCCTGCTTGACTCCACTCTTAACCTCGAAACTATTAGATGTACTGCCTGCGAAAGAAGAATGGTTACCGAAAATTTAATAGAGACAGAGTACACTGAAAATAAGTGGACACACGTGTATATCGATGGATCGGCAGTGGACAAAATCAGAGATGGCGGAGGAGGAATAGTGCTTAAACTCTCAAAGAAAGAGAAGGTCACAAAATCGATTGCCACAGGCAAGTTTTCAAACAACTACCAGGCAGAGGCGCTAAGAACAGCAGCCGAAATGATCCTAGAGAACAGAAGCGCATCGCGCAACAAAGTTGTGATATTCACCGATGCTCTATCGGTCATCACAGCCCTACAAAGTGCAGCCAAAACAGAACTCAATGAACTGAAAGCGATCCTCGGTGTACTAGTAAACTCACTTAAACGCACAGAAATTCCATGGATACCATCACACTGTAACATAAGCGGTAACGAACAAGCCGACATTCTAGCAAGAGCAGGTGGGCGACTACCGCAGACTGATCACGAGATCAGCTATAAGGAGGCTAGAACAACCATCGGTTGGCAGCACAATAAAAATGGTCAAAGAGCACACACAAAGCAACAGCAATGATGAGTACTATGGTCTGTCCGTAGAGAACAAGTTGTCATATTCCGCCTCCGTACCGGCCATAACAGACTCCGAGACCACATGTTTAACAAATTCAATATTGGCACAACTAGTCTGTGCCATTGTGAAAAGGCAGACATGACGGCAGAGCACATATTGCAATGCTACCAGCTGTTAGCAGCCCTGAGAAAGAAACTTGGCCTGATAACACGGAGCTTCACGAAAAGCTGTACGGAGGATAGAGTCCCTAAAAGCAACAGTAAAATTCATGATAAAATTTTGTTCATCAGTCTAGTCGGAGATCGCGAGAGAGATGTGCTGCCATCGAACTACGTGCTAGCTTTCATTCCCTCATGTAAGGAGACAATCAATTGGAGCAACTTTGGGGAAACAATCATTATGCTTCATTATTTTATAGACACCTGGTGATGACTGTGTCAAAGGCCTTAGTCAGATCCAGGAAAGCAATAAATAAAGACTTAGTCTGCTCTCTGTACTTCTCCTGTAGTTGTCGAAGGGTAAATATCATGTCAGTTGTTGACTGCCCAGCTCTGAATCCACATTGTGACTCAGTAAGAATACGCTCTGCCAATTTATGTAGTCGTTTGCGGTGATTTGTCAATTTCTGTAGTCGTTTGTAGGCATTTGTCAATTTCTTGGAGTCGTTTGTAGGGATTTGTCAATTTCTGAAGTCGTTTGTAGGGATTTGTCACTTTATGTAGTCGTTTGTAGTGAATTGTCTATTTCTGTAGTCGTTGTTTGTGATTTGTCAATTTCTGTAGTCGTTGTTAGTGATTTGTCCATTTCTGTAGTCGTTTCTAGGGATTTGTCACTTTATGTAGTCGTTTGTAGTGAATTGTCTATTTCTGTAGTCGTTGTTTGTGATTTGTCAATTTATGTAGTCGTTTGTAGGGATTTGTCACTTTCTGTAGTCGTTTGTAATGATTTGTCAATTTATGTAGTCGTTTGTAGGGATTTGTCAATTTCTGTAGTCGTGTGTGCTGATTTGTCAATTTCTGTAGTCGTTTTTAGTGATTTGTCAATTTCTATAGTCGTATGTAGTGATTTGTCAATTTCGGAACTGATTTGTCAATAACACATAATGTAAATAACATTAAATATTCATCAGCTGACATATTGACCTACATTTTGTGCATTGATATCTTCAACAATGAAGTTTTTTTTAAATTTTATTTATTTAAATTCTCAATTAAACTTCAGTGTTGCTATAACAACAAGATATTTGTAAAGATTAAGATAATATTCAAGAAATAAATAAAAATACTTGTCGTTTAATTATCATCAGCATCATCATATCAGTCTGAGTGTTCACAAGTGCTCATAAGACAGAGACATCATCATATCAGTCTGAGTTGTACCCAAGTGCTCATAAGACAGAGACATAGAAAATCCACTCAATTCCATCTTGTACCTTCCTTTCCTCCTCCAACCTTGTCTTATACATGTCTTTGAGCTTTATCTCAAACAGTATCCATCCCGTGCCCCTTTCCTATATTTCTTCAGCTGTCCCTACGGTGTAAACTTATTGCATGTTTTTGCCGGTTGTCTTTTGTTATCCTGAAAATATGCTCAATCCATCATCTCTTGTCTCTTTTTTTTTTCTCTTTATATATGTGTTCCAGACCACAGCTGTCTATCTGTTTTACAGTGGTAGGTCACTGGTCCCAACACACTCATCAAAACACTAATTATGACATGCATTTAAGGTCGCCTTGAGGTCATTACTTTGTAGTGACGGGGAGGCTTGCGTGATTTAATGATACAGTTGGTTAGGATAGCGGAAACTTATGTAACTGGCATGGTCACCCAGGCTGAACAGGTCACTGTGGACAGATCTGACTAAATATTGCTTCCTGCTCCAAGTTTGGTTACAATCCCATCCTGTAAACAAATATTTAAGTTACGGAAACAGTAAAGAAGAGACTATCTATTGACGGACATGAAGATCTGCCAGATAATTCGTTGACTGTAAGAATGTCGTGAAAGCCGAAAGGAAACTACTTTCTCTAAGACTGAAGTACTAAATAAGCAGGAAAACTCTCGCAGATAACAGCAGACAATAGATGGCTTAGAGGAGAATAGAAGAACAAAAGCTAAAGAAATGAATCACAACTGAAAAACAATTCAGAGGAAAATCAAGAATAGAGAAGAACGGTGTCTATTTGTTGCTGCCCCAAGTGTCAGGAGCGTCTTAAGCTAGAGTTAAAGAGCGGTATACATATATATATATATATATATATATAGAGAGAGAGAGAGAGAGATAGACAGAGAGAGTTCAGCGAAGACAGTGAAACTATTCTTGGCTACCCATGTTAGCACAAGGAGGATGTTCATATTAGCAAGAACTAAATCCTTATATGTATCAAGATATGGAATGTCTGGATAATATCAGCACGACTACATTGCGTATACGTTAATATAGTATATGTACCCATATACACACGTCTACAAACTATTATATGTACGTATAAACCACTTATACTCAAGCACAATTACATATATGTATAGCTTGTATACATTAATAGACATTTATATTTTAACATACATATATTCACAAATGTATACTTTAATATACGTGTATATATGAGCATAATATGTATAATTTGCAAAAGAACATACACCCCTATACATACATGACATATTAACATACATATAAATGTTCTCAGACATAAACAGAAACAACTAAAATGACTATCCAGTTACAGACAATAGCAAGCTCACAGGTTTAATAACAATCTTAACTAAGTTTACAATTGCACGAATTGTCTGCAGATATCAGTAAGCTCACAAGTACATGAACTTCCTTCAGATATTAGTAATCACACAAGTACATGTCTTCAGAAATCAGTAAGCTCACAAATGCATGAACTGTCTTCAGATATCAGTAAGCTCACAAGTACATGAACTTTCTTCAGATATTAGTAAGCTCACAGGAACATGTCTTCAGATATCAGTAAGCTCACAAGTACATGAACTGTCTTCAGATATAAGTAAGCTCACAAGTGGAAATGAGGTAGGTAGAGACTGTAGTGCCTGCACACCAAAACTGCGCACTACTAGCAAAATAGCAGCACTAAAACATAACTAGTTTGACGTAGATTAGTTAGTACTGCTTAGCGACGTAGTGACAACAAAAGGAGACGAACATAAACACTAGACATGAGCGGCGTGTTTTGGTTGTCAGTAAATAACAGAGTCAATAAACATGTTATATAACTATCGGAATGAAGTTTGTGTCATTTACCATCTTGTAACATGTACTGTACATTTAGAGTGAGTAATTAAATTTACAAACGATCAACATTTCGGTGGAACAACAACAACTACAACTCCGCCAACAAAAACCTCCTACAACACACGGAAACAACAAAGTACCTGAGTGTGTTCAGAAACAACAAAGTACCTGAGTGTGCTCAGAAACAACATAGTACATGGATGTGTTCAGAAACAACAAAGTACCTGAGTGTGTTCAGAAACAACGTAGTGCTTGAGTGTGTACAGAAACCACAAAGTACCTGAGTGTGTTCAGAAACAACGTAGTGCTTGAGTGTGTACAGAAACAACAAAGTACCTGAGTGTGCTCAGAAACAACATAGTACATGGATGTGTTCAGAAACAACAAGGTACCTGAGTGTGTTCAGAAACAACGTAGTGCTTGAGTGTGTACAGAAACAACAAAGTACCTGAGTGTGTTCAGAAACAACAAAGTACCTGAGTGTGTTCAGAAACAACAAAGTACCTGAGTGTGTTCAGAAACAACGTAGTGCTTGAGTGTGTACAGAAACAACAAAGTACCTGAGTGTGCTCACAAATAAAAAAGTACCTGAGTGTACTCAGAAACAACAAAGTACATGAGTGTGTTCAGAAACAACAAGGTACCTGAGTGTGTTCAGAAACAACGTAGTGCTTGAGTGTGTACAGAAAGAACGTATTGCCTAGATGTGTTCAGAAACAACACAGTACATGGGTGTGTTCAGAAACAACATAGTGTGTGTGTGTGCTCAGAGACAACATAGTGTGTGTGCTCAGAATCAACATAGTGCGAAAACACACTGAAATACATGCTTAGGAGATGATCGCAACAATTATTGACATGCCCACTGTGCGATGAAGATGATCCTTAAACAAACAATAAACAAGTACCGCTAAGATGATCCTTAAACAAACAATGAACAAGTGCAGCTAAGATGATCCTTAAACAAACAATGAACAATGAACAAGTACAGCTAAGAATATCCTTAAACAAACAATGAACAAGTACAGCTAAGATGATCCTCAAACAAACAATGAACAAGTACAGCTAAGATGATCCTCAAACAAACAATGAACAAGTACAGCTAAGATGATCCTTAAACAAACAATGAACAATGAACAAGTACAGCTAAGAATATCCTTAAACAAACAATGAACAAGTACCGCTAAGATGATCCTCAAACAAACAATGAACAAGTACAGCTAGGTTGATCCTTAAACAAACAATGAACACAAGTACAGCTAAATATAGTAATCAACTTCTCATGGGTACGGTGAGAAAATTGACTTTGGGATGGTTGCTGCAGCGGAGGACCGAGCATGAATGGGAATGTCCAATGTGCCATGACGTCGATAGCATAACATAACACAACATAACATAACATAACAAGTACAGTTAAGATGCTCCTTAAACATACAATGAATAATGAACAAGTATATCTAAGATGATCTTCAATGAACACGTACAGCTAAGATGATCCTTAAACAAACAATGAACAATGTACATATACAGCAAGGATGATCCTTAAACAAACAATGAACAATGTACATATACAGCAAGGATGATCCTTAAACAAACAATGAACAAGTACAGCTGATGTGATCCTTAAACAAACAATGAACAATGAAGACGTACAGCTGAGGTGAACCTTAAACAAACAATGAACATTGAAGACGTACAGCTGAGGTGATCCTTAAACAAACAATGAACAATGAACAAGTGCAGCTATGAGACAAAAAAGAGAAATCTCTAATATAAATATTCAAGCAAATAACAACAGAAAACTGTATCGCCACTATTATATCATTGAAATACTCAAATACATTATTCTCTTTGTTCATAGGAAAACAAACCTGCATACCTGATTGTTTTGTTCTATCTTTCTTTACTATTGAATGAAATATTTGTATGACTTTTCATTGTTATGTTTTTTTTTAATTAAACTGTTAGTTGAGTAATCAGTTGTTTATTAGTTATGCATTTGATAGAGTTAAAATACGAGGTACAATTTAATACAGAAGGTGATAAATTTGACAGAGAAAGAGAAACAAGATTTATGAATGTCAAACACAGAGAAATAAAAGCAAACATGATTACAGAAGCAACATAATTTATGTATGAAAGTCTTACAGCAACTAAGATAACATACATATATATATATATATATATATATATATATATATATATATATATATATTCTACACTATCTATTAATATAAGAAAAGCATGCTGGAAAGCCTCTGCCCATGAAAACTCATTAAAAATGATTTTTAAATAAACTGTCTACAAAATATCTTCGCCATCTTCAAAATTTACATCTGTGATCCTCGCCGATGCTTCTGAGTTCGTGCACCGCAGCTGAGATTTCCTTGTGTAAGAATGAGATCGGAGTACATATGGTTACTCACCAAAGTGCAATGGTGATGGTCCTATCAATCAATCAGTCTATTAATAATGTAAAATAAATGAACCATATCAAGTGGGCAGTAGAGGACAATCACAGTGTTTGAGTTGATGTGCATTAGAAAAGTCATCAATATTGTAAGAAGAGACAGAATAAAAAGCAAAGGTAGATGCATAACAACAATTTTAGAATAGCATTTGTCATCAAGTATGTTAAGAGAAGGAATAAATATAAATATATATATTGTTTCAATCATTTTATGTCAATGACATTGTCTTCTAAAACATTGCATTTCTTATTTAGTTTCTTGAACCGTTTCTTGTTCATTGCTACAGGTATCACGTGCTTTTATTTTATTCTTGAGCCGTTTCTTGTTCATTGCTACAGGTATCACGTGCTTTTATTTTATTCTTGAGCCGTTTCTTGTTCATTGCTACAGGTATCACGTGCTTTTATTTTATTCTTGAGCCGTTTCTTGTTCATTGCTACAGGTATCACGTGCTTTTATTTTATTCTTGAGCCGTTTCTTGTTCATTGCTACAGGTATCACGTGCTTTTATTTTATTCTTGAGCCGTTTCTTGTTCATTGCTACAGGTATCACGTGCTTTTATTTTATTCTTGAGCCGTTTCTTGTTCATTGCTACAGGTATCACGTGCTTTTATTTTATTCTTGAGCCGTTTCTTGTTCATTGCTACAGGTATCACGTGCTTTTATTTTATTCTTGAGCCGTTTCTTGTTCATTGCTACAGGTATCACGTGCTTTTATTTTATTCTTGAACCGTTTCTTGTTCATTGCTACAGGTATCACGTGCTTTTATTTTATTCTTGAGCCGTTTCTTGTTCATTGCTACAGGTATCACGTGCTTTTATTTTATTCTTGAGCCGTTTCTTGTTCATTGTTACAGGTATCACGTTCTTTTATTTTATTCTTGAGCCGTTTCTTGTTCATTGCTACAGGTATCACGTGCTTTTATTTTATTCTTGAGCCGTTTCTTGTTCATTGCTACAGGTATCACGTGCTTTTATTTTATTCTTGAGCCGTTTCTTGTTCATTGCTACAGGTATCACGTGCTTTTATTTTATTCTTGAGCCGTTTCTTGTTCATTGCTACAGGTATCACGTGCTTTTATTTTATTCTTGAGCCGTTTCTTGTTCATTGTTACAGGTATCACGTGCTTTTATTTTATTCTTGAGCCGTTTCTTGTTCATTGCTACAGGTATCACGTGCTTTTATTTTATTCTTGAGCCGTTTCTTGTTCATTGCTACAGGTATCACGTGCTTTTATTTTATTCTTGAGCCGTTTCTTGTTCATTGCTACAGGTATCACGTGCTTTTATTTTATTCTTGAGCCGTTTCTTGTTCATTGCTACAGGTATCACGTGCTTTTATTTTATTCTTGAGCCGTTTCTTGTTCATTGCTACAGGTATCACGTGCTTTTATTTTATTCTTGAGCCGTTTCTTGTTCATTGCTACAGGTATCACGTGCTTTTATTTATCTCTGTTAGTAGTTTTCTCTTCCAAATTATGGACTTCGTATTTCCCAAAGTACTTAAATGTGACCTTTCCATTGTTTTACTGGTCGTTCTTTGGGATATGTTCCCATTTAACGTCTTTGTATAAGCAATTTTGGGCTCTCTCTTTTCTTCCGCTCTTTCTTCTTCTTCTTCTGCGTTCGTTCTTTACGACCAATTTTAAACACTCTTTGTGATATGTTTGATCTTTGTCAAGAACTTGTATACGTTGCACATTGGTTTGGTAGGCCCCTAAACTCATAGACTTCTACACTTTTAGGACATGTGCATCCGATTTCAGGCAAACCTCTTTAATCGCCTTTTACGACATGCGTGGCAGGTAACAGTGATTATATTCTTTACACCCGCTCTTTCAATATTCCCTAGTCACTTTTTTAGGAATCTTCGTGATAATTATAATAATGTGATGTAAGGAATTATAAATATCATTATTGCTATGATTGTCAATGTTCCCCTATTTGTATTCTTGTTGGTCCATAGATTCGTCGTAAGACTAATTTTCAAGAATATGTTTCTTTCCTCTTGTTTTGTTGAACTTTAGTTTTCGGATCCATATAAAACAATTTGATTGATTACAGTTGTGTCTGCGGACAGTTTGCTTGCAAATTGTTTCCGTTGATTTTAACAAAGGACGATGGCGCCACCCGTTCAGAAAGCAATGGCAAACTACTGAACGTATAAGTGGTGCCTAGATAATCAACGACTCGTTTACTGTAGTTGATGGCTACGTCCTTTAGGATATGCAACGATTTTCATTTTCATATTATGATCTTTGCGTTACGGGACATCGAAAAAGGGGGAAGACTGCAGTAAAACTTGGTGAGGGTACACTTGATTGTATTGGCATTACTGATATGCCTGGAACCGATTTGTCGCGCTTCATTAATGTCATTAATGTCTTCAATCCTGCTATTCGGTTTACATCTCACATCTCTACCTCTTGTGTCAACTTTCTCGACATCACTATCACTATCAGCCTATCCACCATGACTACATCAGTATACTATAAGCCTACTGATGCATATAGTTTTCTCCTTTATACCTCTTCCCATCCCCAGTCTTGTCGTGACTCTTTTCCTTTCTCTGATCTCTTACGCCTTCGTCGCCTCTGTAGCGAGGACGATGATTGTCTCGATAACGCTCAGGAGATGCTTGATGTCTTCCACAAGCGCCTATACCCGGAGAATGTGCTTGCTTCTGCTATGCATCGCGTTCAGCAAATTGCTTGCCACAAGGCCCTTTCTAACCAGCATAGAACTTCCAAATCTGACAGGGTGAAACTTATCTTAACTTTCCACCCTCATAGTTCCCTTATGAAGAAAGTCTTATTCCATCATCTCTCCATTCTTCAGTCTGATTCTGAGACACGTTCAGTCTTTCAACACTATCCTTTGGTGGCGTACAGACAGGACAGAAGTCTTAAGGATATGTTGGTTCACAGTCGCCTCAAGCCTAATATTCAGAGTCACTTTGGCACCATCCAGTGTGGCCGTCGGCGCTGCAACACGTGTGCTTATGTAATACAGACACGTACTGTGGCTTTTCCAAAAGAGACGTTTGTTATTGAAGACAGTTTTATTTGCGAGTACCGGAATATTATCTATGCCATAACCTGCAAGAGGTGCAACAAGGGCTATATTGGTGAGACCGGCAAGAGGGTCAGTGACCGATTCGCCCAACACTTGCGCAATATTCACCAATGCTTTGTGACTCCTTTAGCCACTCATTTCAATGATACTGACCATTCAGGAGCTTGCGATGTCCAGGTCGCAGCCATCCGATCATGTTCCTCTGATGACCGTAGTCGATTTGCTCTGGAGAACCGTTTTATTTCGTTGTATGGTACCTTGCGATCTCTCGGACTCAACGCACACATTCCTATGCTTCTTAATACTTTCTCATCTCATGCCTTGTAATCTATATGTGTATTTGTTTCATATATATATAAGTTATATATTCACTTGATTGTTTATTGTTTCTCTTTTTTTCCATTTCTAGTTTTATGTTGCACTCATTTCGTTATTCGTTTTTATTCCCAGATTTTCATTAGATACGTTTGAATGTTTCTGTAACCGTCCATTTGTAGTGTTCTTTGAAATTCGTCACTCCTGTTGTATCGTTTGCTTAATAAAGGCCGTGTTGGTCGAAACGTTGCTGGTTATCGTCACTGTTTCTGTATTTTGTAAAACGATAGTACTTTGTTTGTACGTGTTTCGCTATGTTACGCGACATACATTTGTAATTTAGAAGATATTGTAAGGGTGCAGTTTATTTTATTTCCAGATTATATTGTAGACATTATTTCTTCTCTCATTGTGATGTAACTATTGACGTTCGTGATTGCACCCCTTTAGACTTTATCAGCGGAGTCAGTAGTTATCGGAGCATCTGCATGATCAACTTTGACCGAACTAGCACGGAGGACAACAGTTGCAAGTTTTAAGTCCATCTCAATTAGCGTAGAGTAACATACGACATGGGTTGTCTTCGACGGTGGGACAGATCATCGCGTCTCATTGGACAGCAACCCCCCTTCCTCTTTAAAGCCTGGCAGCCCACGGACAAATGATAGTTTCTGCCACAGTTCATCTATTTTAATAGATGATTGGAGCTCAGGGTATTACCTGACAAGTGGATTTAAGACCACACAACATTATAATAACCAAATCAAGAATACACCAGTCCCTCTTTGCTTAGCTAGCTGGAATTTAAAAACAATGTGCTTTGTCTGTTAGAAGATCTAATACATATAAATTAAATTCAGACATCGACATACCACTAAACCAGATAAAATACAATAATTTTTCAGTACATTAGAAACCGTTAGTAGACATTAGTACATTAGTAGACACCAGAGGGAGATGTAGAAAGAAAATTAGACTACATCCGGGACGCCATCTGTAATTCGGCATTCTGCAAAAGCAAATTTTGACACCTGCTATAGACAAAACTTTGATTGGTCTGATTAAAGATAGTAACCGATCATCAGTTAAACCTGCTACGCAAAAAAGCAGAGAAGGACAAAAGAAAGAAAGAAGAAAGATAGTAGAGTTAGAACCAACTATATCAGAAGAAGGAACTGCCCTACAGAATTACCAAAATAGGCCTAGTGTCCAGTCTCTTCTTTCACTAAGATCTGCAAGAATTATTGCGAACAAAAACAATCAGATGATGGATAAATGACTTCTGCAGGAATATGCAGAAGTATTGAACGTTTATTTAATAGGGAAACATAAGAGTTTTTTGGCAGACATCAGAAAACATTTGGTTCTTTGACACTACCCTGCTTAGCTAAGACATCGGCACTCCCATTGTCTGCAATGCCACAGTAAGATGAAAGTTACTGCAAGTCAATTTCTGCATTTTCTGAAAGCTGAGCAAGTGTTCTTTTAGGTTTTTACTGTGCTGTCAGCGGATTTAGCCTCCAGGGCGTGTACAGCTGACAGTGAGCCTGTAAGAAATACTATTTTGCCTTCAGGTGCTTGCAGCTTATTCATGTGTTGTACTGCCATCAGAAGGGCTAAGAGTTCTGCTTTGTAGTTGGAACATATTCTTCCAGTAGGGGACACTAGAGACACAGTTGTAGCATCTGAGTGCCTAATGTACACTTCTGCTCCACCATTCATGATTGCCTCCATTGCTGATCCATCTGTTTAAATTCTTATCCAACTGTCTTCTGGAAACATGTAATGGAGATGTTCCATTATAGTTGCGTTCTTCACTAGATTAGACTCGTCATCTTTGCTTAACAATTTGGGGATGGAGGTTGAGAAGTTTAGTGCTGCTGAGTCTAGTTCCCAGCGATCAAAAATTATTCTTCTTGTATGGAGTTATGATTTAGTAGCTCCAAGTATGACTTTCCTATTTACTTTGCTTTGTGATTGAGACGTGTACGCTTTAGTTTGTTTTTTGTCCTAGTCGACATTTTTTTATGTAGTGGATGGTGAGGCGTCCTTTTGATCATTTCAGCGTGTAGATCACTTTTCTCATTTTTCTGTCATCCAAGGGCTGGATGTTGGCTGCCTTTTCCTTTTCTCCAAAATAGTGCGCAGACGTCTATTTTGAGTTTTTTTTAGTGTCACTTAAATGGGCTGCTGATATCCATGATGATAATGGGTATTCCAGTTTCGCGCTAAATGCAGCAGTGTATACCTGACTCAGAATTCAACTATCAGCTCGCCAAGTGATGCCAGCCAGCTTCCGTATCACGCTTTTTTCATCATAGCCTTTCTGTTTGTTTCCATTATGTGATTTTTCCATGTCAGACGACTGTCAATTTTCCACGTCAGATGACTGTCTTTGTTAAATTTCAGTACGAAGTATTCTTCCTTTGTTGACAGTTTTGCTCTGATTTATTTCAAAACCCTATTTACTTGCCCACATTATGACGCTGTACAGGCTTTGCTGGACTTTAAGGATGGCAGGACCCAGAAACTCATAGGTGTACCAAACAGCTAGATCATCAGCATGATGAGATTGTAATACATGTCTGTGCAGAGCTTGTGGCAGATCATTGATACATACCAAGAAAAGCAATGGGGACAGTACGCTACCCTGTGGGACTCCTGCACGTAATTTGATTGTGGGACTGTGCACTCCATCTAATGTTACAGAGGCGTGTCGATGGGTAAGAAAGTCTTTTATCCAATAGTACATTCTGTCCCATATTCCACTACGTAAAAGCTTGAGTAGCAAACCATCTTTCTAGACTTTGTGAAAGCCCTTGAACATATCGAAGAATACTGTGAGGATTTTTTTCTTTTCTTGGAAGTCATTTTCTATATCATGTGTGTGGTATGCCACATGGTGATCTATACTTCTATGTTGCCTGTCTGGACCAGATCCAGTTTATGGTTGGATTCTAGATACCACTGGAGTCTAGTGGATACCACTCTCTCCAGCGGTTTTGCAGTACAACTTTGCAGACTTAGGGGTCTGTAGGTACGTGAATCCATTTTTTTTCTTTACCGCTTTTAAAAATTGGGAGGATTGTGGCATTTTTCCAGATGTCTGGGACTCTTCCCTGTCTCCAACTATTGTTAAAAATCTGGAGTAGAAGACAGTGCTATTGGGCCTATTTGTTTGAGCATGTCATTTAATATTCCATCTGGTTCCGGGATATTTTTATGTCTGAGCTTTCTCAGTGCTCTCTGCAGCTCAGTCAGTGTGATGTCTACCTCCATACAGGGTTCACTTGTTGCTTCTTTGAATGTAGCATTTATCTCACTTCTGACTTCTTCCCTTGCTCCTGACTTATTGAACATAAGCTTTCTCGCGTATAACACTTGGCCATCAGGGCTGCTCGCTTTCCTGTGAGAAGTTGTTCTCCTTGCTGGAGAACTGTTTTCCCTCTAGATGGGTTGTCATCATTCAGGGCTTTTGTCATTCTCCACAACTTTTGAGTAGCCTTTTCTATGTTCAAAGAGGCTGTCTTTTCTTTCTAGGATTTTCTGTACTGTTGGTTACTTTCTCTAACGTAAACGACACTTGCTCTATTGTGTCCATTGGTGCGAGTTCCATTGTATTTCTGGCACTACAAGGGGAGATGTGGAGAACTTCCATCTCTGTTGTCCGATATGGCTTGTAGTATTTTTCTCCTCCCTCTGAGTATAGCCACTTTTCGCAGTATCTAAAATGGCTTTATTGAATGCAGTGCATCTCTGTCCACTTTTCCTGATTGATTAATTTCTTTACAGTAATTGTCTGCTAGTTCTTAGAATAGTTTCTAGTTTCCTTTTTTGTAATTCCAACTAGGTGCAGAGTTCGTGAGTTCCTCCTTGTTAATGTTTTTTATGAGGAGTTGCACAGGTCTATTGTCACTACCTCCAATCTGGTCGCAGACTTGCCTTTCGGTTATCCTGTGAATGTCGTCTGTAGTAAAAGCCAGATCAGGCGTAATTGTTGCACACCAACGTCGTGAGTAACTTGTGTGAGGATCATCTGGGTGGTTGGGAATGCCGAGACTGTTGGTGATCAGCCATTCTTCAAGGCCCTCTCCACGAGGATCTAGTGTCATAACTCCAGCTTGGTGAGAGGCTGGTGAAGTCTCCTACTATAAGCAAGTTGCCATCTTGAATTTTGATAGCTTTCAGCTCAGTTTGAATGGAGGGTGGTGAGTATATATTGTATAGTGTCATCTTAGTGTTGTTGATAAGAAGTTCTTCTTCTTCGCTTTCGCGTTCGTTCTTTGATGCGACCAATTTATCATTCTTTTTGTGATATATAATTGATCTTTGACAGGAACAACTGACGTTGAACCCCTGTTAAATTAGGCCCACTTTGTGTATGGTACCATACACAGTGTAGGTCATGGCTACCGGTTTTCTCCTACTGGAAGTGTTTTGAGTATAACTCGGTTACAGTCTGTATATTTGGGCGTTATGATCTTCGCCAAAGAGTATGTCTACAATATGTGCTCTTTCTGATTATATCAGGTCGTTCTGGATTAAGAATATTCTCAGTTATTGGAGACACATGTGCTTGTCACGCAAACGATCATTTTTTGGCTGTTTAATTGTCCTTTGTATGATCTGAGCCATAGTGTTTGGACGTATTCTTATTATGTGTAGGATGATCGACGTCGGAAAAGTATCGCCCTTAGCCAATGCTTTGGTTTGTACCAGTCAAACCTTTGCATTATAGACCTACTTTCTATCCACCGTGAGTTTATTCCTGAGTAGGAGCATTCTCAGCCGTTTCGAGGCGCGAGTCGTCACTTGGCAATTTGGAATGTCTCTCTGCATTTTCCTGTCCTGGGAAACACTGAACTGGGGCTGCGCACAGATATTCTAGATGGTCGTTTCAATCGGCGCTATCAACGCAACTGCAATTTTGAGCTCGTCAACATCATTCACCTCAGTTCTCCCAGGAATATTATTGCAAAAGTATCTTGCCCGGTTGTCTCAGGGAGGGCAGTTTCGCTAAGCACTAAAAGGCAACTTTAGCTTGGCCAACCTTACCCAAAAATGTATCTGCGCTAGGCCTTTGATACAGGTTTACCACAACCTTTCCATGTGTCGTCACGATACGTTAGTCTTTACAGAGACACTTTCCGAGACCATTGATTCGTTACGATTCGTTCTTATTGATTCTTGCCCCACAGCTGGCTATTATAGTTTACTTTGTAGGAGTTGGTATTTATTCACCGACGACATTTGAGCAATCTTTCATCGGACAATGGCCTAAAGATGTATGCATATTTTTCAGGGTTTGGACCTGTATTACGTTCCTATGCTTGCACTACTACCACTACATGTAGCTCTCTCTCGATCCCTACCAGCTTGCCCAGACAAGATCCTCTGTCTGTTGCCAGGATCAACACGCGGAGATGGTGTTGATCTTGAATAGTGCCAGCTCCCTATACCTGGCGCGACGTTACCCCTAGAATTACGTATTTGACCCCCTTGAATATAGCATACCTCGATATCGTGCTCTTTCAAATAGTAGTGTTTATATGGTTGCTCTGAAAGAGGCAGAAATTGTAATTCGTGTTTGGATAATGGGAGGACGCTACTTTTTCTTGGTTGGGTGTCCGGTGTTCCGCCTACCCAGGTTCAACCTAAAGGACGACACCATAATGTAGTAGTGCATTGTATAGTATCGGTTGTAGTACGTAGAAGTCCGTTTTATATTTCCTTGCCACTTGACATCTTCTATCCTCGACTGTTAAAGTGTATTTTCTTGATGCCTCTTCCAACTGGCAGATTATCTTTCCATGATTCAGAGTTCTACCTATGCTGGACCGCCGTGTTCAAAACATGGCAAATAAGATGTGTCGGTAGCAACCGCAATTATGATCGGCTAATATCCTACATCTATATCGTTTAATTGCACCACTTAACAGTTCCATGAGTAAATCACATCAATTTCGTTGTGTCCAAATCAAAGAAACGTAGTAGTCCAAACCACTGATGAAAGATAAAATTAATAAATGTTACTGTTGTTGATAACTAGTACAACCCCTAGACACCATCTTAAAACCGAACAAACAAAAATACTAAACTTAAGTTTACATAATGTACATAATAAAAGTTTGTCCTGCACTAAATTTTTAAACAAATAAAACCAAATAGTAGATAAAACTTTAAAATAGAATAGACTGTACTTTAGATTAAACATTAGCAAAAAAGTGTCAGCATATTACTTCAATATAAGAATGCTTTGTCAGGGGAAATAACCGGTAAAATATTATGTATTATAGTTTTTGTTTGGTTATCTGTCGCTTATTTGTTCGGTTCCTGAACAGACATCATAGCACGCTGGTCAGATTCATAGATGATCAGTCTCCACAGCAGATGTCGAAGAGTATGCATACTGATGGCGTCGGTGGCTTGTTAGTTAAACATACTCCTTACTCTGCTTCTCAGTCAATTAACTCTACTTGAAAAAACTTTTAGGTTTTGCGATCGCCAACATTACAGATCCCAGTTCTTTTGGGGATGGTAGTTCTCCCAGGGAGAAGAACGCAACTTTACATTTAACGCACGTGCACCGTGCAACAATACCGTACCCAGTTGTCCCAGGGGTAAGTTTCATTAAGCACAAGAACGCAACTTGAGATTTTGCGCTCGGTCAATCTTACCCATCAAGTTATCTGTGTTTTGGCCCTTGTTTGGTCACGACACGTTATGTCGTTTTCAACAATTCTCGCCGAGAGTTTGCAATTATGCTGCCACCATTGACTCTGGTGGATTTGAGTATTCGCTTACAGATGACTCGTACCTTGTTACTTCTTACATTTGATGTACATGTATGCAAATTTTCCATTTCTAGACAACGGACAGGAGATGCGTACAGGTACATTCACTTTAAGATGTTGCATCTATGAGACGTGACTGAGCTTGCACTACTACCTATACCAGAGTAGCTCTTCCTCGATCTCCACCCACATAACCAGAAATGAGCCGTTGTCTGTTTCCAGAGCCACCACGTGGAGGTGGGGTAGGGACGGTCAGTTCCATCTCACTGACCCTGGCGACGCGTTGTCCCTGTATGTTATTGTTCATGAGGTCCCATAATAAAATGTGAAAATGGATGTTCTGCGTCTGTTGGTACTAGACTGCAATGTTTGCTATTCTCCTACAGAACATCCTAACGCGCTATCAAATCAACTATTATCATTTTCCTGTCAAATTAAAATCTTGTGAATGTCACTGATATACTTATTAAAATGTAATTGTCCATAATTGACTTCCATCTGCTAGCACAGGTTTAAGTTAATCCAAAAACCTTCTGTTTTAGTTACATAGATTTGCTAAACGTTCTTCGTTTTATTTTTTACAATTATATTATTGTTTCCATCTTCAATCTACTCTACCATCCCACTCCATCACTCCAAATTCCACCAATTTTTCCCGGGAAATTAAAAATATTTCGTTCCCTTATTTCTTTTTATTAATATTTTTTTTTGTTTTAAATTTAGATATACGTCCGTTAGCAACATTGCAGTAACGATAGTAGTAGAAGTAGTAGTAGTAGTAGCAGCAGCAGTAGCAATAACAGTAGCAGTAGTAGTAGCAGCAGCAGTAGCAATAACAATAGAAGTATTAGTAGTAGTAGTAGTAGTAGTAATAGTAGCGGTGGTAGTAGTAGTAGTGGTAACAGCGGTACCAGAAGCAGCAGTAGCAATAACAGTGTATGTAGTAGCGGTGGTAGTAGTGGCAGTAGTAGTGGCAGAGTAGTAGTAGTAGCAGCAGCAGTGCCGTGGCAGCGGTGCAATAACAGTATTAGTAGTAGTAGTAGTAGTAGTATTAAAAGTGGTATTAATAGTAGTAGTAGTAGTAGTAGTGGTGAGTGATGGTAGCGCAGCAGCGTAATGAGAAGCAGGAGCAGTAGTAGTAGTAAAGTAGTAGCTATTGTAGTGTTGTAGTAATACTGGTAGTAGTGGTAATAATATGGTAGTAGTAGTAGTAGTGGTTTTAGTGGTGGTTACAGTGGTGCTAGTGGTGACAGGGTGTGGGGTGGTGGGTAGTTATAGCAGTAGTAAAAGTAATAATAATAGTAGTAGTAGTAGTATAGTAGTATAGTAGTAGCAGTAGTATAGTAGTATAGTGGTGGTAGTAGTAGTAATAGTAACAGTGTAATAGTAGAAGTGGTATTAGTAGTAGTGGTAGTAGTAGTGGTAGTCCACGGTAGTGGTAGTTTGCTCGATCTACACAAAAGAGCCTTCTGTACTGCAACCTTTTCTGACTGAGTGCGGGGTTCCTTCTGTATCGTATGATAAACACTCTTTAATGGTCTTTAAATGCCGTATATTTTGGATTTGGATCTACGCCAAAGAGCACTTCCCACTTTACATATGACTGGGTGAGGTATTTCCAGTATAGGAACATTTACAACCCTTCTAGGACTGGTCATTGGAACGGTCACTTGTCGGCTGCTTTGTGTATTCATTGATCTTTAACGATCATTTTTCGACACATATTTAGGCTTTATGATCTACGCTAAAGAGTGTGTCTACCCTGTGCACCCTTTCTGAGTATGTGAGGTCTTCCAGATTAGGATCATTTCTCAGACTTTTTAGGGCTCCTAAGCTTGTCCTGGGACGGTATCTTACTTGTGTAACACACCGTGAAAAGTGTCGGCCTTCGCCAATGTTTAGATTTGGACAATCTGTCATATCTTTACAATGTCTGCATAAATTTTCTTACCACGCTGAGTTTATTCCAGAGTAGGAACATTCTGAGCATTTTCGAGGCGCGTGTCAGCACTTGGCAATTTGCAGTTTTTACACAGCATTTTTCCTGAACCCTATAAACACTGGACTGAGGCTATGCAAATAAAATGTAGAAGGTCATTTCATTGGGCGCTATCAACACAACTTACATTTCACGCTATCAGCGCAAATTAGATTTTCAGTTTAGTTTCAGTTTGGAATATCTTCATTGCACTCAGGACATGCCCATATGTGCTCCGATCTCCTTCGTAATATCTCCAACAGCGTCCAGCGACTGACCGTACCAGTTCTATTTTGATTGATGAGCCGACTCGTATACCTGTTGTACCGTTCTTTTCTTGCCACACCAATCTTCAAACCCAGTTCTCGCAATCTAGTAGTTGACGTGGATTGGTTTAGATGAAGGTCTTCTCTGCGGCCACGCTCTTTGAGGGCGTTCACGATGTCAGCTCTGTCCATTGGCTGGCCCTCTGATATAGCGGTAGAGCCAGCAAGTCTGTCTGCTTCTCATTGCCAACGACACCCATGTGCCCTGGAACAAAGACAAGTGTAATTCTGCAAATTGTTGACGCCTGCTGTGATTCAGTCCATTGCCTGCGCAGCAAACCGGCCTCCACCTTTCGGATCATACTCAATGAGTCACTCAGAATGCACGCATGAGTGTAGTTCCTACATCTACATCAATCCACGTCACAATTTCTAGCAGAGATTTTCGTGACGAACTACCGATCCATCCGTGTAAATCACAACGTCGTCTGCATTGCAGTTTTCATCGATGAAGGCTTTGACGTCTGCATTCAACGGCACGGATTTCCTCTGCAACCTTATTCAAATTTAATTATGGTTGAAAAAGTGTTCCAGTATATTGGAGGCATCGGTATCCATTCTTCACCAACTTAGATTTTGCACTCGCCAAACATCACCCGCCATGGTTTCTCTGGGGATATTAGTTGTAAGAACAACAGTACCGAGTTTGGTTGTTTCAGGGAATACAGTTTCGTTAGAAGGAACAAAACGTTAGGATTTGTATTCTGCCAACTTTACCCGATAGATATATCTGCACATGACCTTTTGTACGGAGTTAACTGCAATCTTCCTTTGGGGCGCCACGTCTGAATGTAATTTTTTTGACGATCCTTGCCGAGAGGTGTTGAGACCATTGTTTTGGGGGGACGTGAATATGTGCCTCCTGTCGACTCGTATCTTGTCAGTTCTTACGATTCGTTTTTTAATTAATTTAGCTTTTCCCATCAGCCAGAAGGGACGTGCAGAAACAGTCACTCTGGTATTCTTCTCGTCTATCTTGAGAGTAGATCTCGTATAGCGTAACTGATCTTGAATCACTACTTATACCAGAGTACCTCTCCTCGATCCCTACCCGCTTAGCCAGACAGGATCCTCTGTTTGTTTATAGGATCACCACGTGGAGTTGGGGTATGGTCTTGATTAATGCTAGCTAACTAATTCTGTCTTGGCGTTGTCCCTAGAATTGCGTATGTGAACCCCGTTTGATGTTCAACATCTGACCAGTTCTAATGTTTAATATTTGATATTTAACCAATTCTAATGTTTAATGTTCTCCTTCTTCTTATCGGCTTAGCATTCGTTCCTCTTGGCCAATTGTATCATTCCTATTGTGATATATAACTGATATTTGATAAGAACGAATGACGTTGAACACCTGTTAAAATTAGGCCCCCATTTTGTGTAATGTACCATCCACGGTGTAGGTCAGTGTTACTGTTTTTCTCCTACGGAAAGTATTTTTAGTATATCTCGGTGACAGTCAGTCGCTAACACTTTCCCTTCATTCGTACAAGTTCTCTTTAATGATCCGTTTGCTGTATATTTTGTCTCGGATCTACGCCAAAGAGCCTTTTGTACTGCAACCTTTCTGACTGTGCGGCGTTCCTTCTGTATCGTATGATAAACACTCTTTAATGGTCTTTAAATGCCGTATATTTTTGGATTTGAATCTACGCCAAAGAGCACTTTCAACTTTGCACAGGTCTGGATGAGGTAGTTCCAGTATAGGAACATTTACAACCGTTCTAGGACTGGTCATTGGAACGGTACCTTGTCGGCTGCTTTGTATATTCATTGATCTTTAACGATCATTTTTCGACATATATTTGGGCTTTATGATCTACGCTAAAGAGTGTGTCTACACTGCTCACCCATTTTGAGTATGTGAGGTCTTCCGGATTAGTATCATTTCTCAGTCTTTTTTAAGGCTACTAAGCTTGTCCTGGGACGGCATCTTACTCGTGTAACACACCATGAAAAGTTTCGGCCTTCGCCAATGTTTAGATTTGGACAATCTGTCAAATCTTTACAACGTCGGCCTAACTTTCCTTACCACGATGAGTTTATTCAGGAATAGGAACATTATCAGCCTTTTCGATGCGCACGTCGGTACTTGGCAATTTAAAGTTTTTCCTCTGGAAACACTGGACTGGAGCTGCGCACAAATAATATAGATTATCATTCCATTAGGCGCTATCATCGCAACTTAGATTTTGGGATCTCAAAACATCATCCGCCCTGGTTTCTTCGGAGATGTTATCTGTAACAACAACTGTACCGTACCTGGTTGTCTTAGGGTATGCAGTTACGTTAGGCGCTAGAACGAAACTTATGATTTGCGCTCAGCTAACTTTATCCGATAGATATACCTGCGCTTGGCATTTTTCGGAGTTAACAGCAATCTTCCATTGTGTCGTTAATTCACATTGCATCGTTTTCGACGGTGCTTGGCGAAAGTTGACCATTATTTCGGGGAAACGTGAATATGTACCTCCTGACGACTCGTAACTTGTGAGTTCAAAGGCGCATGGAGGCAACATGTGCTAGGGTTAGCGAAGTGGTGGCGCTAATTCTTCTTCTTCTTTCGATCGTTCTAGGCTAGTTGTTATCATTATTATTGTGATATATAAACTGCCAAACATCAGAACGTAATGTACGTGTACCAATCTAGAGCACCTATTTGAACACAGCTGCTTATCCTTCGGTGGGGTGTTCGATTTCAGCCAGCTATTGTGTGCGATTCGCTTTCCGCTAGCCTTTGACTGTCCCCAGCCGTAACCCACAATGCAGTAGGTTGCTATTTTCTTTCAGGGCAACGACCCTTAGACGGCCTGATCTCCCGAGCTTATGAACGCGATCTGCCCAGCAAAACTGGTCGTTTTAATGAACACCTTGGTTTGCCGCCCGTTCAGGTTTGTTTCCGGTTTGCTCCGCTATTCTTTGATTGTCCTCAATCAACTACAAGGAAGCAGTAGTTCCCTGCGAGCGGAAACGCGCACTGCCTTTGTCTCTGCTGGGCTTTCCAGTTCTGTACATTTGGGTGGGACGCACGCCCTTCCTACCGCTGCCATGCTGCTGCCGCGCTTGCATTGGTTTTGCCTCATCTGGGCTTTCCAGTTGTTCTATTCATGTGGGTGGGACGCACACCCTCTTGCCGTGCCGGCCTGCCCCTCGATGAAGCCCACTGTGACTTTGCCAGCGTGCGTGCTCGCTCTGCCCTGGTGCCTACCTCACCATTTCCGTAAATTCCTACTGGGCTATCCGACTTCGACCTATGTTGCCCACGTGCAACTCAGCTCATCGCCCAGCACACTCATCGGCTCAAAAGAGTACGTCAAGAGACAGCATGCTTGGACACCGATTTCACCACGTGGAGGTGAGAGCAGAGAACTAGAGCCATCTCTCTAATCCTGGCGCGCCGCTTCCTTACGCCTTTGACACCGTGGCACTAATTAAGACCCTGCTCCCCACCTTTAAGTGGTGACCCTGGAAACAGACTATGATTCCGGTCTGGCTAAGGGAGTCAGGTATCGGGGAGAACTACAGGTAGTGGTAGTAGTTATAGTGCAAGCATGAAAAGAAATGCAGGGGCCAAAAACCTGAACAAGTAACATCTCATGGCCGAAGTGCTCAAATATGCCCAAGTTAAAAGAAGTACTGAAACAGCAGTGTAAGAGCGTCCACGAACAAACACTAACTTCCCGGGTAAATGACCGAATTTCAAGGAAGAGAGGTGCATCCCAAAGCCGAGACATGAAATAAAACTCGCTGCAATGTGCACGAGTGAAGCTGATTGTCGGAGCAGTCCCGAGGCACGCTAAATTAAACGGCAGATGTGTGAACACGATGGTCGCATCAGCTTCCCGGCAGATGGGAAAGGCTGCATGCGAATGGATGAGAGGTGCATCCCGTACGAAGAGGAGAGTCCACACAGAGCGAAACTCGGAGCCATGAGCGCAAGTTGGGCAGCGTTCCAAGGCACTCCTCTCTCTCTTTAGCCTGTTACGCCCTTGGCGTTTAGGGCAGCAACAAACGCACATCATTCTTCCCTGTTCATGGCCTTCCTCTGTATTGTGTTCCAGCTATGATTCATTTCTTTCAGTTCTTGCTCTATCGTTCTCCTCCAGGTCGTCTTGGGTCTTCCACGCTTCGCCTACCCTCTGGAGTCCATTGCAGTGCAGTTTTCGTGTCGGAGCCAGTCTCCATGCGCATCACATGTCCAATCCATCTCCAGCGTCGTCTTCGGATGATAGTGCCCATATTCTCTTGTTGGCATCGTGCAAGCAATTCTTGGTTCGAGATAGTAGTCGGCAGTACACGCGTAAGATTTTTCGCAGACAAGTTGTATGAAAGGTGGAGAGTCTGGACATATCCTGTTCTGTCATTCTTCAGCATTCCGATCCGTACAGCAATGTTGACAGCACACAGCTGTTGTAGATACTAGTCTTGGTTCTGATGCTGTATTGGACAGATTTCCAGGCGTTCTGAAGGGTCATGAATGCACTTCGTGCCTTACTCAGTCTGTTTTTAATGTCAGATCCAGCTTCTACTTCATTGCTAATAACACTTCCAAGGTATGTGAAAGCGGTTGTATCTCGGAGGGTTTACCTTCTAGTTTGACTGGTTGCTATGTTCAGAGTCATTACTTCAGTTTTCCTGATTTATTTTCAGCCCAACCATCTCACTATATTGGTTAAGGCGGCAGGTCTTTTCCTGGATATCTCTTTGTGTATGAGATAGGAGTGCAATGTCATCTGCAAAATCTAGGACTTCCAGAGTGGATGTGAGCGTCCATCTAATACCTCTTGTCTTATCTTCCGTTGTTTTACGCATCACCCAATCTATGACAGTGTTGAATAATAGGGCTGACATAACACATCCTTGTCGCACGCCTGTTTTGACTTCAAACTTTAGCTCTGAGGTTTCAACACTGCATGCAAACTTGCTGTAGCAGCTTTTATAATATTTATAAAACACAGTGAGATTCCATACCATCTTAAGATACGCCATAGACTTTCACGGTGTATGCTATCAAAAGCTTTTTTCAAAATCTACAAAGTTGATATAGAGTTTGCTTTGCCATTCTGTGCATTGCTCTATGATATTTCTAAGAGCAAATATCTGGCCTATACAGCTCCGTCCTCTTGTGCTTGTTCTTTTCTCAGTTTCTTATCCACAGCATCAGTAATGCGTTCCCAACGTGCGATGATTTTGCTTAAGATTTACTTTGGACAGAAAGCAGTGTTATTCCACGCCAATTATTACAATCGGCAAGGGAGCCCTTTTGGGTATCTTGATGATGACTCCTCTGTTCCATGCATCAGGTATTATTTTAGCATTCCATATAGTAGTAAACAAGGGTTGCAATATATTAGCTGCAAGTTATGGGTCTATTTTGAATAGTTCTGTGTTTAAGTTATCATTCCCTGGTGCCTTGTTGTTCTTAAGAGATTTAATGGCTGTAATGATCTCATCTCGGCTGGGTGTTTCAATGCCAATTTCTAATTCCTCTGTTGGTTCCGGTATGTCTGCAACTACAGTTGGCGGTGGTCTGTTTAGCAATTCTTTAAAATGCTCTGTCCATCGTATTTCCTGTTCCTTTTCCGTTGTCAATAGTATTCCATTCTTATCCTTTATGAGAGTATTTGATCTCCTGTAATGTTTTCCGCTTATTAGCTTTGTAATTTTGTACACTGTTCCCTGATCACACTTTTTGCTGCTTCTTCTGCCTGTACTGCCAGGTCTTCAACATACTTTTCTTTGTCAGCTCTCACAGCCCGTTTGATTTCTTTACTTGCGCTTTTGTACTGTTCTTGGTATCTTGCTTTCAGTCTTTCAGACTTTGCTTCTAACAATTTCTTTTAATATTCTTCGGCTGTCTATTATTTTCCATGTTGTTGGTGTTATCCATTCTTTTCTTTTCTTTGTGCGGTACCCTAGACATGCTTCACTGCTATTGCTATATATAGATGCTATGTTGTCCCATGTTCTATCTATGTTGTCAGTTTCATCCGTATTTTCATTACTTTCTAGGGTTGGAATCTGTTCTTTATCTGCATTATAAACCTATCCCTTACTTCCGTGTCTTTTAGTCTATCCACATCGAACCTCTTTTGGAAGTTTTTCTATTTTCCTGTTTTTCTTAGTTTAAGTTTGACATAAGCTGTGACTAGGTGGTGGTCGCTACCAAAATCTGCACCTCTCTTGACTACAACATCTAGCAGCGAGCGTCTCCAGGGTCCATTGATCATTATATGGGGTCAAAGGCTCATGAGGTCATGGTGGTAACATGAGCTAGGGGCGCGTAACCAAGACCCTGCCCCAAACCTCCACTCGGTGACCCTGGAAAAGACTCTGGTTCATGTCTGGCTAAGAGGGCAGGGATCGGGAGAACTACTGGTAGTGGTAGCAGTGCAAGTACTGAAATGCAATACAGATCCATACTAACAAAATGCACAAATCTCCTGACTGATGTCCAACAATATACTGCCCAAGCTCCTGAACGTAAAGAAATAGAAAACTAAAATTCTCTGGCATGGATGAGATGTGCATCCAGTGACCAAACGTGTGCCCACGTAGGGAGAAGCTCGATGCCCTGAGGAGGGGACAAACTTTGCCAGCCCGTCGGCAAGAATAAATAAGACAAGACCGTAACGAACAAAAGTCTACCCTCGTGTAGGTACGAGAGAAGATTGCAGCTGACTCCGCATCGGTGGCCTGGTGCAGATACATGTACTGGCAAGGTTTGCCGAGCGCAAAAGAACAAGTTGCGTTTTAGTGCATAACGAAACTACCCGCCCTGGGAAAACCGTGCAAGGTACTGTGCGATAAAAAATTAACGTCCCCGGAAGAACTGAGGTTGGTGATACCTAAAGGAACTGCCATCCTTGGGGCAACCGGGCAAGGTGCAATTGCAGTCGTAACTAACATTCCCGGAATAACTGGAGCGGGTGATGGTGGCGAGCGCAAAATCCTCAGTTGCGTTAATAACGCCGACTGAAACGACCCTCTACATTGTTTGTACTAGGCCCCATGCCGGTGCCGTTCGAGGTTAATTGCAAATTGCCACGTACCAATGCGCGTCTAGAAAAGGCTGAGAATGTTCCTTCTCCTGATCAAACTAAAAAATGTACGGTAAAGCAAGGCCGACAATGTACGGATCCGACAGGAAGTCCTGGTCCGAACATTGGCGAAGGCCGATACTTTACACGGTGTTTTATACGGGTAAGACGCCGTCCGAGGACAAGCTGTCAAGACCCGAGAAATATTTCTCAGTCAGAACGGGCAAAACAGCGTAACTTACTGTCCTGACGTAGATTACAAAGCCCAAATATACGGCAAAGTTGATCGTAAAGGCGTAGATCCGAGCCGACATAGTCGGTAGAAAGGATCGTACCTAGGGAAAGTTCACCCTAGTAAATCAAAAGCAGGCTGAAAACGGACGGGCGGGCCTAGTCACCATGGGAGCACAATCGTCCCGACGTAGATCACTCCGTTTTTGCCAGTGGACCAATTATACATCACAATAAGAATGATCAAATTGGCCGTGAAGAACGAACGCAGAAGAAGAAGAAGATCATTATATGGTCTATTTGGTTTTTATCTCTGCCATTAGGGAATACCATGTTAATTTGTGGATATCTAAATGTTGAAAAAGGGTTCCTCCTATAACGAGATTGTTCATGCTGCAGAAGTTTACTAAACGTTCCCCATTATCGTTCATCGTATAACATCCATATTTTCCTATAGTTCTATAACTATGCACGTTGTCTTGTCCGACATTCGCATTAAGGTCTCCCATAACAATGATAACATCATGGGATGGTGACTTGTCTAATTCTGCTTGTAGATTTTCGTAGTACGAGTCTTTCTTTGTATCCTCGCTATCATTAGTTAGCGCATAGCATTGTAGAATTGTGATGTTTGTATGCTTCCTCTTTAGTCTGATCTTAATCAAGCGGCTGCTGATAGGTTTCCATTCTAACAGACACTTTTCCATGCCTTTTCTTAGGATTACTGATACTCCTTCATGGTGTAGGTCATCGTCTCGTCCAGAAAAAAGGACTGTTTCCCCTGTTTCAGTGGCACTTCTTCCGTTTCCTGTCCATCTGCTCTCGCTAGCCCCTAGGATATGTAGATTATATCTTCACATTTCTGCTGTTATTTGTGATAGTTTTCCAGTTTCGTACATTGTTCTTACATTCCGAGGCACTCCCGATGCACGGTAAATGTGGTACATCAGGTGACGGTGGCACAATGGAAGATTGCGATAAAACTCCGTATATGAGGCCAAGCGCGGATTAAGATACTTGGTAAAGTTGGCCGAGCATAAACCCCAAAGTTGCGTTCTAGAACGTTACGAAACTGCCTCCTGAGACAGTCGGGAAGGGTACGATTGTTCACACAATTAACATTGGCGGAAGAATCAGGGCGGGTGATGACCGGCGAGTGCAAAATCTATGTTGCGCTGATTGCGCCTAATGAAACGATCCATACATTACGATGTGCGGGGCCCTAGCCTAGGGTTTCCCGGATCAAAGGAAATTACAGAACAAATGCAAATTGCCCAGTGCCGACACGAGCGTCCATAAAGCGTCCCAAGACACAAAACTCTGTTCTCCTCGCAGAGAACCACTGCTGCCTTGTAGTTTTGGTTGGGGACAATTAAAGGATAGCGGAGTAAGCCGTACACAAAACTGGACCGTAAACAAACCAAGCAGTCCATAAAAGAGAGGGTTAGCTGGACAGATGACGCTCACCAGCCCGGGAGGGCAGGTCGTCTATGGGTCGCTGCCCTGAAAGAAAATAGCAACCTGCTGCCTTGTTGGTTTTGGCTGGGGACAGCAGAAGGCTAACAGAGAGCGAACCCAGTAAACGCTGGTTGAAATTGGACACACGGCCGAAGGATAAGCACCTGAGAGAAAAGCATCGACCGGGAGAGACGTGCAGAAATAGTCACTCTGAGATTCTTCCTACTATCTTGCGAGTAGATCTCGTAAATGCTCTTGAAATAAATACTTATCCCAGAGTAGCTCTCCCACGAACCCTACCCTCTTAGCAAGACAGGATCCTCTGTCTGTTTCCAGGATCACCACGTAAAGGTGGGATAGGGTCTTGATAAGGGCCAGCTAACTAATCCTGGTGCGACGTTGTCCCTAGAATTGCGCCTTTAACCCCTTTTAATGTTCAAACTTTGACCTGTTCACATGATTAATGTTCAACATTTGACCAGTTCTAATGTTTAGTGTTCAGCATTTGACCAGTTCAATAGTTTAATATTTGACTTGACAATTGACCAGTTCTAAAGTTTAATATTTGATATTTGACCAGTTCTATTTTTTATGTTTGATATTTGACCAGTTCTAATGTTTAATGTTGAACATTTGACGAGTCCTAAAGTTTAATGTTTAACCTTTGACCAGTTCTAATGTTTAGCGTTCATGACCAGTTCAATAGTTTAATATTTGATATTTGACCAGTTCTATTTTTTATGTTTGATATTTGACAAGTTCTAATGTTTAATGTTCAACATTTGACCAGTTCTAATGTTTAATGTTCAACATTTGACCAGTTCTAATGTTTAATGTTCAACATTTGACCAGTTCTAATGTTTAATGTTCTCCTTCTTCTTATCGGCTTAGCATTCGTTCCTCATGGCCAATTTTATCATTCCTATTGTGATATATAACTGATATTTGACAAGAACGAATGATCAGTACTTCCGAAAGCCTCCCTGTTGCTCTATGAGAAGCCCTTTGCTCTCCAAGTGCCATGATAGTCTTTTGTTCACTATGCGTTCCTTCAGTTTGCTCTGCAGCTTAGGGAGGTTTATTGGTCTGTATCTCGATGAGTCGAGGGTTTTTTTTTACCTGGCTTTAGGATGGGTACTATGATCGCTTCATTCCATTCTCTTGGTACTATGCCTGTCTGCCACGATATGTTTAAGACGGCCAGTAGAGTTGTCTTTGCTCTAGTTTTCAAGTTTTTAAGCATCTCATTTGGGATCCCATCCTTTACCGGCGATTTTCGAGCTTGAGCTTCCTTAATGCCTCTTCCAGTTCGTTTCTGGTGAATGTATCCGTTAGGTGACTATCGGATTATTTTTGGCTCGCCTTGCAGGGCTCTCGCTTTTCTTTTTGTATCATCACTTTTGGCTTTTGGTATGTTTACTCTGCTGACTTCGGCATATTTTTTCATTAGAATATTTGCGGCTTCCCTCCCCGAGCACATCTTTTCATCTTGCTCCAGAACTATTGGAGGTCGGCTGGTATTTTCATCACTCAGCTCTTTTGCCAGCTTCCACAATTTAGGAGCGTCCCTATCAAGGTTCAGAGATTTGGTCTTACCTACCCCGCTCTGTCGTGCTGATCGTTTGACCTCCAGTTTGTATTTAGCAGCTGCCGTCTTGTAAGCAGTATTGGTCGTTACTGCCTGTGCCTCTTCTGTCTTCCTTGCCTTCCCAAGTTCATCTTCAAGCTTTTGAACCTCTTCTGTCTAGTATGGCTTGGTAATCCTTCCGTGCGCCTCTGGGGATGGTCTCCCGTGCCACTTTTAGGATTGCTTCCGAGAGTTCTTTTGCTAAGGATCGCATATGTTTATTCTCGTGTGTGTTGAAATGTTCAATGTTGGCGTCTGACAGTACCGCGTATTGTTTCCAGTTTGCTTTTTTGCAGTTTCACCGGGGGAACCCCAGTTTCGGCTCAGGTACAAAGTGGAGGTCTACTTGCAGTTTGACGGGCCTATGGTCGCTGTCTTCCAGTTGCTTAGTGACCGTACGTACTGTTTTTGTGGATAAGTCATTTGTTGCAAACGCCAGACCTGGGGTGTTAGTCGTATGCCACCTTCTCGAGTAGAAGGTTGGCGGGTCGTCTGGGGCATTGATAAGAACAGATTGTTCTCTATCTCCCAGTCCTCGACGTTGACGCACCTGCTGTTCGTTTCTTGGTAGCCTCACCGTTCTGAGTGGCTGCTGAAATCACCGACTACCATACATACTGTGTTACTTATTGTCATCGCCTCAAGTGATAGTGCGATATCACTTGGGCAGTATAGGTTGTACAGAAATATATGTGTTTCGTCACATGTGATGAGGACGCCTAAGATCTCTGTTGCTCCGGTGCCGCCTGTTGTCCCATTTATTTGTTTGGTTGGAATGTCGTTTCGTACTTGGGTGAGGACTCCACATTTGTACCTCTCTCGATCTAATCTGAAGGTTTGATAACCTCTGATCCAGAATCTATGTTGGGCATTTAAGTGCGTCTCTTGTATGCGCACAACATCAGTCTTGTCTTCTGCATGTCTTTTTCGATTGCTTGCTTGTTTGTTATGTAGACCTTCGGCTTTCCATTGCACAATGTTTAATCTTCTCTGCCCAGTATTCAGCCATATCGAACCAGTAGTTTTTTTCCGTGGGCCACTATCGCTGACTTGCCAATTCGAGGGACGGGGACGGTCGGTAGCAAAAAACGTGCTCCTTTGAGGCATGGTGCCCGGCACTTGTTCTGCCCGACGGATCTCCACAGGCGTAGCACAATATCGAGATTCTAAATTAAACATATTCATGAGAAAATGTCTTCAATGCAACTTTAGCATGGGTATGCTACGTCACAAACTTCAGTACCACTTGGAGCTCTAGTGCTTATCCTTCCGCGACGTGTCCACTTTCAACCAGCAATTACTGGGTTCGCTCTCAGTTAGCCTTTTGTTGTCCCCAGCTGAAACCCATAAGGCAGCAGGTTGCTATTTTATTTTAGGTCAGCGAACCGTAGACGACCTGCCCTCCCGGGCTAATGAGCGTCATCTGCCCAGCTAACCCGTCTTTTTATGGACTACTTGGTTTGCCTACTGTCCAGTTTTGTGTACGGTTTACTGCGCTAGCCTTGTGATTGTTCCCAACCAAAACTACAAGGCAGCAGTGGTTCCCTGCGAATGGGAACAGAGTTTTTTTGTCCTGTGACGCTTTACTCCTATACCACATTCTTAGCTTTTTCGAGGCTCGTGTCGGCACTTGGCAATTTGCATTTGCTCCGCATTTTCCCTTGATCAAGGAAACACTGGCCGTGGACCACGCACTTAATAATATATGGATCGTTTCATTAGGAGCTATCAGCGCAACTTAGATTTTGCACTTGCCATCATCACCAGCCCTGATTTTTGCGGCTATGTTAATTGTGTGAACAGCCGTACCCTGCACGGCTGTCTCAGGGAGGGCAGTTTTGTATATTATAAGCCTAATGATGCACATAGTTTTCTCCTTTATACTTCTTCCCATCCCCAGGCATATCGTGATTCTTTTACCATTCTCACAGCTCTTGTGTCTTCGTCGCCTTTGTAGCGAAGACGATGATTTTCTTCATAGAGCTCGCGAGATGCTTGATTTCTTCCGCAGACGCCTATACCCGGAGAAGGTGCTGTATCTGCCATGCATCGAGTTCAAAAAATTACTCGCCAGGAGGCCCTTACCAACCAGCAAAGGACTGCTAACTTTGACAGGGTAAAACTTATCTTAACTTTCCAACCCTATAGTTCACCGGTGAAAAATGTTTTATTCTGTCATCTGTTCATCCTTAAGTCAGATCCTGAGACCCGTACAGTCTTCCACAACTATCCTTTGGTGGCTCACAGACGGCACAGAAGTCTTAAGGATATGTTGGTGCACAGTCGCCTGAAGTCCAATATTCAGAGTCATTTTAACTGTCGGCGTTGCAATACGTGTGTTTGTTTATATGATACAGACTCGTTTTGTATCTTTTCCATTAGCCACGTTTGTTATTGAAGATGGTTTTACATGCGAGTCCCGCAATCTTATCTATGCCATTACCTGCAAGCGGTGTAACAAGGCTTATATCGGCGAGACAGACAAGAGGCTCAGTGACCGATTCGCTCAACACTTGTGCGATATATGCCAATGCTCTGTGACCCCTGTAGCCCACCATTTCAATGATACTGGCCATTTAGGAGCTCGCGATGTCCAGGTCACAGCCATCTGATCATGTTCCTCGGATGATCGTAGTCGATTTGCTCTGGAGAATCGGTTGATTTCGTTGTATGGTACCTTACGACCACATGGACTCAACGCATTACATTCCCCTGCTTCTTAGTACTTTCTCTTATCATGCCTTGTAATCTATATGTACATATGTTGCATGTACATATGCTATATATTTACTTGATTTTTTATTGTTTCTCTTCTTTTCTATTTTTAGTTTTTATGTGTGTTTTTGTGTTACATTTATTTCGTTATTCTTTTTTTATTCACAGATTTTCATTAAGAACATTTAAATGTCTCCGTATGTAGTCGTTCATATGTAGTGGGTTTTTTTTATTCGACACTCCTGTTGTTCGTTTTCTTGATAAAGGTCTTTTGGTCGAAACGTTGCTGTATATTGTCATTGTTTTTGTAATTTGTAAAACTGAAGTATGTGTTTTATATTATATTTATTATTACGTATTTCGCAGTTTTGTTAGGCACTAAAACGCAACTTTAGGGTTTACACACTCGGCCAACTTTACCCAATATATTAATCTGCACTTGGCCTCCTGTACGCGTTTACCGGCATCTTCCCATGTGTCGCCTTCACCTGTCGTTCCATGAGCGCGCAGCTCTCGACTAGGCACAGGGCTCCGGTTTCGCTCCTGTGGGCTCTCCTTCTGTTTGGGATGCACCTCTCATCCCTTCACGTGCAGCCTTTCCCATCAGCCGGGAAGCTGCTACGACCGTTGAGTTCACATCTGCAATCACATTTTACGTATTACGACACTGCTCTGACAAGCACCTTTACTCGTGCACAGGGTTCCGAGTTTAGCCCCGTGTGGGCCTCTTCTCTGTTCTGGATGCACCTCTCATCCCTTTGCGTGCAGCCTTTCCCATCGGCTGGGAAGCTGCTACGACCGTTGTGTTCGCAATTGCCGTCACATTTACCGTATCTCGGGACTGCTCTGACACGCAGCTTTACTCGTGCACAGGGATCCGAGTTCAGCCTAGTGTAAGCCCACTTCGTTGCTTTGGGGTGCACCTCTCATCCTTTAATTTTGGTGCTGTCATTTACTCAGGGGGAACTAGCATTCGTTCGCTCACGTCTCGTATTCTGCTGTATTAGTACATGTCTGCTAAACTTTGGCTTTGTTTCTTCCGACAACGGCCAGGAGATCCGTGCATTTTGTTCGTAATGTTGAACCTGCATTGCTTTTCCGTGCTTGATTGCTACCACTACCTGTGGTTCTCCGATCCTGCCTCCTTGCAAGACCGGAACCGAAGTCTGTTTCCAGGGTTACCACGTGGAGGTGGGGAACAGGGTCTTGATTAGTGCCCCTTCACTAATCGTTGCCCTACTGCGCCTTCGACCCCATATGTCTACACTGTGCACACTTTCTGACCATGTGAGGTCTTCCAGATTAGGAGCATTTTTCAGACTTTTTGGGCTCCTAAGCTTGTCCTGGAACGGCAACTTACTCATGTAACACACCGTGAGAAGTGTCGGCCTTCGCCAATGTTTAGATTTGGATAACCGGTCAAATCTTGACAATGTCGTTCTTCTCGACTATCTTGCGAGTCGATCTCGTATAGCGTAACTGCTCTTGCATCACGACTTATACCAGAGTAGCTCTCCCTCGAACCCTACCCTCTTAGCCAGACAGGAACCTCTGTCTGTTTCCAGGATCACCACGTGAAGGTGGGTAGGTCTTGATTAGTGCCAGCTCACTAATAGTGAACGACGTTTGTTTGACTCCTAGAATTGCGCTTTGACTGTTTGATGTTCAACCATTGACCAGTTCTAATGTGTAATGTTCAACATTAGACCAGTTCACTAGTTTAATGTTCGACAGTTGACCAGTTCTAAGGTTTAATGTTCAACATTAGACCAGTTCTAATGATTAATATTTGAAATTTGACCAGTTCTAATATTTAATATTCAACATATGACCAGTCATCATCATCAGGTGCCATGCCGGCTGGCGTAGGCGATCATGGATCTCCACAAATCTCTGTCGTTGGTGTTTGCTATCAACTCAGATGTTGACGCTCTACCGTGCCATGGAGTCAGGCCATCCAACATTTTCTCTCTCTGTCGTCCCCTGTCTCGTCTACCCTCAATTTTACCGGTTGTCTTGATGTGTTCCAAACCTCCCCTCCTCATCATGTGCCCGAAAAATGATGACTGCTTCTTTCTTATATTGATGATAAGCTTTCTGTGTCTTGATCTCATTCAACACCTCAACATTAGGCATTTTAGCAGTCCATGGGATTCTCATCATTCTTCTATAAAACCACATTTATGTGGCCCTCAGAGATTTTTCGATCTGTGTGTTCATTGTCCATGACTCGCATCCGTATGTCAGTATTGGTTCTATGTAGCACTGAATAACTTGCATTCTAATCGGGATTGACAAGGACTTGTTGCAGATAATGCTTCTCATTTTCAGGAATGATGTTTTCGCTTGTCCTATTCTGCTCTTTATTTATGATCGACATCTGCCATCTGATGTTACCAGGATTCCAAGGTATTTAAATTGCTGCACTTGTCTTAGATCAGTCCCATTTACTGTGATAGTGCATTTTGGCAAAATCTGCTTTTTTGATATTATCCTAACTTCTGTCACACCAGTACTAATGTTTAATGTTCAACATTTGACCAGTTCCAATGTTTAACGTTCAACATTTGACCAGTTCTAATGTTTAACGTTCAACATATGACCAGTTATAAGCTTGCAGTTAGGAAGGCTAAACATGGATATACACATGCTCAAAGAAAGACTTCAGACGTAATGGAAATAAAGCCTGGGCGTTGGTCAACAATCTGTCTGGGGATAGTAGGAAGATAAATCTCGAACCAGTGATAGATGGAAGGTAAACAATCATTGAAGAAAAAGCAGAGCACTTCAACCGTTACTTTGCATCAGTGAACAGAGCGGGGAACTCACAGAGATGGACAGAAAGCGTCTGAACCACTTGAAGCAACAAGAAAAAGCTCAAACAGTAAATGCTTCCATTTTTTAAAAAGAAATTAGTAGACAGGAATTAGAACAGGCATTATAGAAATTGAAACTTAGAAAGTCTCCTGGACCAGATAAGATCCACAACAAGATGCTTCTAAACTTGGGTCCAATAGGGAAGATAGCAGTTTTTCATCTCTCTCTCTCTCTCTCTCTCTCTCTCTCAATCGCGGCCTCGACTGATGAACCTACTTTTATCATGAATTTTACCGTGTTTTCAAGGGACTCCGTTCCTCCGTATAGCTTCTCGCGAAGCCCTGTGTTATGGGGCCAGGTTTCTTTTCTTATACCTGCTATCAGTTGACAATCTTGCAGAACGTGTTCTGCCGTCATGTCCTCCTTTTGCAGGGGCACAGGCTAGTTGTGCCAATTTTAAATTTGTTAAACATGTGGGCGTGGAACTTGTTGGGGCCGGTGCGGAGACAGAGTATGGCAACTTGTTCACTACGAGACAGAATGTAGTACCCGTCGCTGTTGTTGTACTGAGGATGGTCTTTTGTTCATTTGTCTCTATAGTGCCAGCCGATGGTTTATCTGGCTTCATCATAACTGATCTCGAGATCAGTCTGGGGGTAGTCGCCCGCCTACTTTAGCTACCTTGGCGGCGTGTTCGTTTCCGCTTATGTTGCAGTGTGATGGGATCCACTGAATGACGATGCGTTTTAGTGTGTACACTAGTGCATCGACGTTCGCTTTCAGCTCATTGAGCTCTGTTTTGCCTACGCTTTTGTGTGCCGTGATGACCGATAGAGCATCGGTGAATATCACGACATTGTTGCGAGAGGTTCCACTTCTCTTTAAGATCATTTCGGCCACTGTTCTTATTGCCTCTGCCTCATAGTTATTTGAGAATTTGCCTGTGGCAATCGCTTTTGTGATTTCGACCCATGTTGCCCACGTGAAACTCAACTCATCGCCAAGCACACTCATCAGCTCAAGAGAGTACGTCAAGAGAGAGCATGCTTGGACTCCGATTTCACCACGTGGAGGTGAGAGCAGTGAACTAGAGCCATCTCTCTAATCCTGGCTCGCCGCTTCCATGCGCCTTTGACCCATGTCGCTAATTATGACCCTGCTCCCACCTTTAAGTGGTGATCCTGGAAACAGACTATGATTCCGGTCTGGCTAAAGGGGCTGGGATCGGGAGAACTACAGGTAGTGGTAGTAGTGCCAGCAAGAAAAGCAATGCAAGGGTCGAAAATCCCTGAACAAGCACAAATCTCCTGGCCGAAGTGCACTAAATTATGTCCAAGTTAAAAAAAAGAAGTACGAAACAGCAGTGTACGAGCACTTGCGAACAAAACACTAACTTCCCCGTAGTAAATGATCGAATTTAAGGGAAGAGAGGTGCATCCCAAAGCCGAGACAGGAGGTGAAACTCGGTGCCATGTGCACGAGTCAAGCTGATTGTCGGAGCGGTTCCGAGGCACGCTAAATTAAACGGCAGATGTGTGAACACGTTGATCGTATCAGCTTCCCGGCACATGGAAAAGACTGCATGCGATGGATTGAAAGGTGCACCCCAAACAGAAAACAGCACCCACATGAAGCGAAACTCGGATCACTGTGCACGAGTCGAGCTAAGTGCCGGAGCAATCCCGAGGCACGGTACATGAAACGACAGATGTGTGAACATGTTGGTCGTATCAGCTTCCCGGCAGATGGGAAAGGCTGCATGCGAATGGATGAGAGGTGCATCCCAAACGGAGGAGAGCCACACAGAGCGAAACTCGGAGCCATGAGCGCAGGTTGGGCAACGTGCCGAGGCACTCCCGATGCACGGTAAATGTGGTACATCAGGTGACGGCGGCACAAGGGAAGATTGCGATAAAACTCCGTATATGAGGCCAATCGCGGATTAAGATACTGGGTAAAGTTGGCCGAGCGTAAACCCCAAAGTTACGTTCTAGCGCCTTACAAAACTTCCTCCTGAGACATTCGGGAAGAGTACGATTGTTCACACAATTAACATAGGCAGAAAAATCAAGGCTAGTGATGACCGGCTAATGCAAAATCTATGTTGCGCTGATTGCGCCGAATGAAGCGATCCATACATTACGATGTGCGGGACCCCAGCCTAGGGTTTCCCGGATCAAAGGAAATTACAGAGCAAATGCAAATTGCCCAGTGTCGACACGAGCGTCCATAAAGCTTTCCAAGACACAAAACTCTGTTTACTAATGTTTAATGTTCAATATTTGACCAGTTATAATGTTTAATGTTCAACATTTGACCAGTTCTAATGTTTAACGTTCAACATATGACCAGTTATAAGCTTGCAGTTAGGAAGGCTAAACATGGATATACACATGCTCAAAGATAGACTTCAGACGTAATGGAAATAAAGCCTGGGCGTTGGTCAACAATCTGTCTGGGGATAGTAGGAAGATAAATCTCGAACCAGTGATAGATGGAAGGTAAACAATCATTGAAGAAAAAGCAGAGCACTTCAACCGTTACTTTGCATCAGTGAACAGAGCGGGGAACTCACAGAGATGGACAGAAAGCGTCTGAACCACTTGAAGCAACAAGAAAAAGCTCAAACAGTAAATGCTTCCATTTTTTAAAAAGAAATTAGTAGACAGGAATTAGAACAGGCATTATAGAAATTGAAACTTAGAAAGTCTCCTGGATCAGATAAGATCCACAACAAGATGCTTCTAAACTTGGGTCCAATAGGGAAGATAGCAGTTTTTCATCTCTCTCTCTCTCTCTCTCTCTCTCTCTCAATCGCGGCCTCGACTGATGAACCTACTTTTATCATGAATTTTACCGTGTTTTCAAGGGACTCCGTTGCTCCGTATATTTCTCGCGAAGCTCTGTGTTATGGGGCCAGGTTTCTTTCTTATACCTGCTATCAGTTGACAATCTTGCAGAACGTGCTCTGCCGTCATGTCCTCCTTTTGCAATGGCAAAGGCTAGTTGTGCCAATTTTAAATGTTTTAACACATGGGGCGCGGAACTTGATGTGGCCGGTACGGAGGTGGAGTATGGCAACTTGTTCACTACGAGACAGATCGTAGTACCCGTCGCTGTTGTTGTACTGAGGATGGTCTTTTGTTTATTTGTCTCTATAGTGCCAGCCGATGGTTTATCTGGCTTCATCATAACTGATCTCGAGATCAGTCTGAGGTAGTCGCCCGCCTTCTTTAGCTACCTTGGCGGCGTGTTCGTTTCCGCTTATGTTGCAGTGTGATGGGATCCACTGAATGACGGTGGTTTGGAGTTTGCACACTAGTGCATCTTTGGTCGCTTTCAGCTCATTGAGCTCTGTTTTGCCTACGCTTTTGAGTGCCGTGATGACCGATAAATCATCGGTAAATATCACGACTTTGTTGCGAGAGATGCCTCTTTTCTCTAGGATCATTTCTGCCACTGTTCTTATTGCCTCTGCTTCATAGTTATTTTAGTATTTGCCTGTGGCACTCGCTTTTGTGACCGTCACTTTCTTTGAGAGTTTAAGCACAATTCCTCCTCCGCCATCGCTGATTGCGTTTCCTACCGATCCATCAGTGAACACGTGTCAACTTATTTTTAGGTATTCGGTCGCTATATTTTTCTGTAGCCGCTCTTTCTTTCCAAGTTTTCTTGCTGCCATTTTTTCAGTGTGCCTGGGATTGATTCCCTTAGTTCCGGCATTTTGGTTCTCAACCGCGGACAGTTATCGGTTGCCGGGATTGGTTTAACTTTGCAGTTTACTAGGACCAGATGGTCTGCGGTCAGTGCTATAGCGTTTTTTTCAAAGCTGGGTCTCTGTATCCTGCCCCTTCCGAATCCGTTCATTCTTTCGTACATAGGGTGCGAAACGAGACGTTTAAGTTTTTCCGCAAATGCCAAGACTTTTCTGTCCCTTCGATCTGCCATTAGTTGGATGTCTGTGATTATTTCCATCGCCTTGATGGGTGTGAATTTCATGGTTCCTGTGATAATGCGTATTGCACTGTTTTGACTGTTGCTCACTTTGGCGAATTGCTTGTTGGATGCACTACTCCCCGTTGCAATGCCGTACTCCAGGACCGGTGGCACTCTTTCAGAGTAGAGATTTTTGAGGACTCTGGTGTTTGCTCCCAACGTGGAGCCTGCGAGTTTGCGCATCATCGTGATCCTATGTCTCGCTTTTGCCGTAGCATTTTCATTTTGGGGACACCAAATCAGTTTTCAGTCGAGTGTGACTTCAAGGTACGTTGGGGTCTTGCTTTCTGGAAGATCTTGCCCATTGACTTTAAGCTTAATATTGTAATTCTGGTTGTTCCGGGAGAACACAGTGAAAGTTTTTTTTGAAGGACTTATATTCATATTCCACTTTTTTGACCACACTTCCAAGTTATTTAGCGTAACTTGCAGTCGATTTGTTGCTATGGGCATTGACTTTTCCCTCGCTCATATAGCCAGGTCGTTGGCATACATGGCAGAGTGTAATCGCATTGGTAGGCATGTTGCTATGTCATTGACAAATATTAGAAAGAGGGTTGGTGAGAGCACTCCTCCTTGGGGTACACCTTGCTCTAATGTGACCTTCTTGCTAGTGTACCCCTGAACTTGAACCCTTGATGTTCTGTTCTCTATGTATATATCAAGCCATTTGTACATTCTTCCCTTTATACCGAGGGTGAGGTGTTTCAGTTTTAGTCCTTCTTTCCAGACTGTGTCGAACGTCTTCTCCATATCTACCAAAACTGTCAGTGTCTGCTTTTCTGGAAACCATCCTCGATATTTGACGATATAGGTTACTTGATCTTCTGTAGATCGGTGCTTCCGAAAGCCTCCCTGTTGTGCCAGGAGAAGCCCTTTGCTTTCCAAGCGCCAAGTTAGCCGTTTGTTCATCGTGCGTTCCATGAGTTTGCCCGTGCAGCTTAGGAGGCTTATTGGTCTGTAACTTGCTGGGTCGAATTTATTTTTGTCTGGCTTTATGATGGGTACCATGATCGCTTTCTTCCATTCTCGTGGTACTATGCCTGTCCTCCACGACATATTTAGGACGGTCAGTAGATCTGCCTTTTTTCTAGTACTCAAGTTTTTAAGCATCTCATTTGTGATCCCATCCATTCCGATCGACTTTCTGAGCTTCAGCTATCTTAATGCCTTTTCCAACTCATTGCTGGTGAATGAATCCGTTAGGTGACTATCAGCTTTTCTTTGCTCGCCTTGGATGGCACTAGCTTTTCTCTTTCTGTCATCGACTTTCTCTTTTGCTATGCTTACTCTGCTGACTTCGACATATTTTTTCATTAGAATGTATGCGGTTTCTCTTCCCGAGGATATCTTTTTATCTTGTTCAAGGATTATTGGGGGTTGGCTGGTGTTTTCGTCACTCAGCGCATTTGCCAGCTTCCACAATTTATGCCCGTCCGTATCACGGTTCAGGGATTCGGTCTTTTCAACCCAGCTCTGTCGTGCTGATCGTTTGACCTCTCGCGTGTACTTTGATGCTGCCGCCTTATAAGCAGTATTGGTCGTTACTGACTGTGCCTGTTCTGCATCACTCCTTGCCAATTCAAGGTCGTTTACAAGCTTCTGAACCTCTGCTGTCCAGTATAGCTTGTACTCCTTCTGTGCGCCTCTAGGAATGGTTTCCGTGCAGCTTTCAGGATTGCTTCTGTGAGTTCCCTTGCCACGGATCGCGTGTGTTTCTTTTCATGCATGTTGATGTGTTCAACATTGGCATCTGTCAGTGCCCGTACTGTTTCCAATTTGCATTTTTATAGTTCCACCGTGGCAACAACATTTTGGTCTCAGGTACAAATTTTAGGTCTACTTGCAGTTTGACGGGCCTAAGGTCACTATCTCCGAGTTGCTTTGTGACCGTACGTAATGTTTTTGTGGAAAGGTCACTTGTTGCGAAGGCCAAATCGGGGGTGCTCGTCGTATGTCCCCTTCTCGAGTAGAAAGTTGGCGGATCGTCTGGGGCATTGATGGGGAAAACATGTTGTTCTCTATCTCCCAGTTTTCCACTTCTACGCCTCTTCTGTTCGTTTCGGGGTACCCCCCAATTTCTGAGTGGCTGTTGAAATCACCGACCACCATGCATGCTGTATCATTGATACTCATTTTATCGAGTGACAGCGAGATGTAACTTGGGCAGTTTAGGTTATACATAAGAATCTGTATTTCATCACATGTGATTAGGACGCTTACGTTCTCTGCTGTGCCTACACTTCCTGTTGTTACTTCTTTTGCTTAGCGGGAATGCCGTTCCGTACTATGGTAAGACTCCGCCCTTGTGCCCTTCTCGGTCTAATCTGAAGGTTTGGTAACTTCTGATCCCGAATCTATGTTGGGCATTTAGATGGGTTTCTTGAATGCACGCAACATCAATTTCGTCTTCTGCAAGTCTTATTGCGAGTGTTGGCTTTTTTTGTGATGAATACCTTCGGCATTCCATTGCAAAATGTTTAATCGTCTCTGGCCAGTATTTTGCGGTATTGAAACAGATTCTTTTTTCCGTGGGCCTCGCTCGCTGCTTTGCCGAGTTGAAGGGCGGCGACCGTTGGTAGCACAAAACGGGCCTTCGAGAATGGGACCCGGCACTCGTCCTGTCCGACGGATCTCCACAGGCATAGCACCATATCGAGATTCTATATTATACATAATAATATAATAATTCCTCTCGTTCCGTTTAACGTTACATAGGGCCTGCACGCAATTTCTCCATACCGCTCTATCTTGAGCAACTCGCTCAATCTCCTCCATGGAACTGAGACCGATATTTCCTGCTCTCTCAGCAAAGTTCTATATTATACATATTCATGATAAAATTTGGTCATGCAACCTTAGCATGGTTAGCTACGTCACCGCTTTCAGTGCCAATTGGAGCTCAGTTGCGTATCCTTCTGCCGTGTGTCCGATTTCAACCAACGTTTACTGGGTTCGCTCTCCGTTAGCCTTTGGCTGTCCCCAGCCAGAACCCACAAGGCAGCGGGTTGCTATTTTCAGAGCAGCGACCCGTAGACGACCTGCCCTCCCGGGGTGATGAGCGTCATCTGCCCAGCTTTACCAGTTTTGTTAATGTACTGCTTGGTTGCACCGTCCAGTTTTGTTTACGGTTTGCTCCGCTAGGTTATGATTGTCCCCAACCAAAACTACAATGCAGCAGTAGTTCCCTACGAAGAGAACAGGGTCCTGAGACGCTTTATGGACGCTCAGGTCGGCACTAAGCAATTTGTATTTGCTCTGTCGTTTTCTTTTATCCGGGAAACCCTGCGCTGGGGCCCCGTGCATCGTAACGTATGGGTCGTTTCATTCGCGCTATCAGCTCAACTTTAGATTTTGCACTCGCCGGTCATCACCCGCTCTGATATTTCCGGGGATGTTAATTGCGTGGGCAATCGTACCCTAACCGGCTGTCTTAGGGAGGGCAGTTTCGTAAGGTGCTAGAACGTAACTTTGGGTTTTTCGCTCGGCCAACTTTACCAAGTATCCTAGTCCGCGCTTGGCCTCATGTACGGAATTTTATCGCAATTTTCCCCTTGTGCCGCCGTCACCTGATGTACCACAGTTAACGTGTATTGGGAGTGCCACGGCACGCTGCCCCACTAGCGCTCATGGCTCGAGTTTCGCTCCGTTCATGATGCACCTCTCATCCCTTCGCATACAGCCTTTCCCATCTAATGGGATGTTGATACGACCAAGATATTCACACATCTGCTGTTTCATGTACCTTGCCTCGGGACTGTTCCGACACTCAGCTTGACTCATGCACATGGCGCCGAGTTTCACTTCATGTCTCGGCTTTTGGGATGCACCCCTCTTCCCTTAAATTCGGTCATTTACTCTGGGAGTTGATGTTTTTGTTCGCAGACGCTCGTACTCCGGTGTTTCACGCTTCTTTTGAACTTATTTAGCGGTATTCGGCCAGGAAATGTGTGTGTTGTTCTTGGATTTCCGGTCCATTGCTTTTCCATCGATTACCACCACTGTTTTGTATGCTGACACTCGTACGGTGCTGATTCGTGCTTTGGAACATTGGCATATTTTATCGTACATCGGACAGGAGATGTATGCTTGTTCAGGATTTTCGGTCTCTCATCCCGTCGCGTGGGCCGGGAAGCTGCTACGACCGTTGAGTTCACATCTGCAATCACATTTTACGTATTACAGGTTGCTCTGACACGCAGCGGTACTTTGTCATTAGGGCCACACTGACAGGAAGACCTATTTTTTGAAATTGTCGGAAAGTGTCATCTATTTTTAGATATGTTGAAATAGTCGTGACAGTCCACTTTGGGACCCACGTAGGTCAAGCATTAGTATGTGGATACATATACAGTGATAACAACACAAATACAGCGAGGAAAGGAGGAACAATTATATTATAGGAAAACAACCACAGAAATTGCCTAACCCTAACCCTCAACAAAAATATAAAATCTTGCGATTGTTTGTTACTACTTAATTTTTTTTGAAAAGCCGAAAACGAAAGGTTTTTCAACATGAAACCCTAAAACGCAAATGGAATAAACCGCGCAGACTGTTCGACCTTTGGAAATCACTGGACAATCCCCGACACGCCTACGGATACCGGGTTTACCCGGGAACTCGTTGTTCAGGTCTTTTTGCGGCCGGCTAATGACAAAGTACCCACGCAGCTTTACTCGTGCACAGTGCTCCGAGTTTAGCCCCTTGTGGGCCTCTTTGTTCTGGATGCACCTCTCATCCCTTTGCGTGCAGCCTTTCACATCGGCCGGGAAGCTGCTTCGACCGTTGTGTTCGCAATTGCCGTCACATTTACTGTATCTCGGGACTGCTCTGACACGCAGCTTTACTCGTGCACAGGGCTCCGAGTTTAGCTACGGGGAAGCCACGTCTTTACTTTGGGATGCACCTCTTATCCTTTAATTTTGGTGCTGTCATTACTCAGGGGAGCTATAGTCCGTTCAACTTGTTATGCCCACAGATAAAAATTTGTATCTTTGTAACCATTTGATGAAATAACTTGAAAACTTGCATGTGAACTACACATGTTCCCGACGCTACCAAATATTTTTGCCATTCAAACAATCATACCATCTAGAAGTTTTTCTTGTGCTATATATTTAACGCCTTTGTTGGCATGGTTGAAGAAAACTCATGTTTACAGCAATTTAATACATTGATGACAAAAATAGCAACATTCAGGGCGAAATTCACGGTTTTTGAAAAGTTCGTGCATTTTTCGGCCACCATAACGACTCGGGCTTGAACTTGGTAAAGAATTGACGTCATTAGTGCGAGACGGACATTTAGTTAAAGGCGTATATCGAAATTAGTGTGAAGTTATTTTGTAATATTGTTGACTTCTATATTGTTGACAGTCATTGATTTAACATACATAATGAGTTTGAATAGCAACCCCAGCACCAGTCAAACTAGAAGGTAAAACCCCGAGATACAACCGCTTCACATACCTTGGAAGTGTTATTAGCAATGAAGGAGGCGCTGGATCTGACATTAAAACAGACTGAGTAAGGCCCGAAGTGCATTCTTGACCCTTCAGACCGCCTGGAAATCTGCCCAATACAGCATCAAAACCAAGACTAGTATCTATAACAGCTGTAGTCAACATTGCTGTATGGATCGGAATGCTGAGAATGACAGAACAGGATATGTCCAGACTCTCCGCCTTTCATACAACTTGTCTGCGAAAAATCTTACGCGTGTACTGGCCGACTACTATCTCGAATCAAGAATTGCTTGCACTATGCCAACAAGAGAATATGGGCACTATCATCCAAAGACGACGCTGGAGATGGATTGACATGTGATGCGCATGGAGACTGGCTCCGACACGAAAACTGCACTGAGATGGACTCCAGAGGGTAGGCGAAAGCGTGGAAGACCCAAGACGACCTGGAGGAGAACGATAGAGCAAGAGCTGAAGGAAATGAATCATAGCTGGAACACAATACAGAGGAAGGCCATGAACAGGGAAGAATGGTGTACGTTTGTTGTTGCCCTAAACGCCAAGGGCGTAACAGGCTAAAGAGGAATGAGTTTGAAGTGCAAATTTATTACAATTCAAAAAGTGTCGTTAATGTTATACGCGCATTTCCGACATTATTTTAAAAAAAACAATAATGCAACTATGTCTACATTTCTTGTTTATTTCATGACACCATTGCAGTATCAACATTGGTCCCCATGTATGAGCTTGGATAATACGCCTTTGAATGAGACTTGACATCAAATGTCATATGTGTGCGTTTACTGTAAAAACTAAAATGCTGTATCAGACTTGCCAATATGTTGCAACATCAAGAAACCGTTATATTACAAAATTCAGGTTTCCTATAGCAATTTCTTCCATCAGACATTTGCGTCGGTATAATTCTAAGATTGTGTGCAAAGTTTCGCTACTGTGGAATAGATGGTTTTGCTACAATTCGCATTGGACTGTGGGCATGAGTTGCCCACACTATAGTATTCGTTCGCTGACGTCTCGTATTCTGCTGTATTAGTACATTTCTGCCAAACTTTTGGGTTTGTTTCTTCCGACAACGGCGAGGAGATGCGTGCATTTTGTTCGTAATTTTGAACCTGCATTGCTTTTCCGTGCTTGCATTGCTACCACTACCTGTGGCTCTCCCCGATCCCTGCCTCCTTGGCAAGACCGAAAACGAAGTCTGTTTCCAGGGTCACCTCGTGAAGGTGGGGGACAGGGTCTTGATTAGTGCCACTTCACTAATCCTGGTTAGCGTTACCCCACTGCGCCTTCGACCCCATATGTCTACAATGTGCACACTTTCTGACCATGTGAGGTCTTCCAGATTAGGAGCATTTTTCAGACTTTTTGGGCTCCTAGTTGTCCTGGAACGGCATCTTACTCATGTAACACACCGTGAGAAGTGTCGGCCTTCGCCAATGTTTAGATTTGGACAACCGGTCAAATCTTTACAATGTCGGTCTTACTTTTCTGACCACGTAGAGTTCATTCCTGAGTATGAACATTCTCAGCATGTTCAAGGCGCGTGTCGGAACTTGGCAATTTGCAGTTTCTACATTGCATTTTTTCTGGCCTCGGAAAACACTGGAGTGGGCTGCGCACAAATAATGTAGAGGGTCATTTCGTTGGGCTCTATCAGCGCAACTTAGATTTTGCGACTACAAACATCACCCCAAGGTTTTTCCGGGGATGTTAGTTTTAAGAACAACAGTACCGTGCATGGTTGTTTCAGGGGAAAGAAGTTTCGTTAGGCACTAGAACGAAACTTTCGGATTTAAGCTCGGCCAACTTTACTCGATAGATTTATCTGCGCGTGGCCTTTTGTACGGAATTAACTGCAATCTTCCCTTGCGGCGACACATCACATTGCATCTTTTTCGACGAGCTTTGCCGAGAAATGGCAAAGGCGTTGCGACCATTATTTCCGGGGGACGTGAATATGTGCCTCCTGACGACATGTACCTTGTCAGTTCTTACGATTCGTTTTTTAATTAATTTAGCTTTTTCTAACGGCCGGGAGAGACGTGCAGAAACAGTGACTCTAGGATTCTTCTCGTCTATCTTGCGAGTGGATCTCGTATAGCGGAGCTGCTCTTGCATCACGACTTATACCAGAGCAGCTCTCCCTCAATCCCTACCATCTTAGCCAGACAGGAACCTCTGTCTGTTTTCAGGATCACCACGTGAAGGTGGGGTAGTGTCTTGATTAGTGCCAGCGTTGTCCCTAGAATTGCGCTTTTTACCGCGTTTGTTGTTCAACCTTTGACCAGTTCTAATGTTTAATGTTCAACCTTTGACCAGTTCTAATGTGTAATGTTCAACATTTGACCAGTTCTAATGTTTAAAGTTCAACATTTGACCAGTTATAAACTTGCATCTAGGAAGTCTAAAAATGGATCAAAACTAGATTTCAGTCGTAATGGAAATAAAGCCTGGCAGTTGGTCAACAATCTGTCTGGGGATAGTAGGAAGATAAATCTCGAACCAGTGATAGATGGAAGGTAAACAATCATTGAAGACCAGAAAAAAGCAGAGAACTTCAACCGTTACTTTGCATCAGTGAACAGAGCAGGGGAACTCACAGAGATGGACAGAAAGCGTCTGAACCACTTGAAGCAACAAGAAAAAGCTCAAACAGTAATTGCTTCCATTTAAAAAAAAAGAAATTAGTAGACAGGAATTATAACAGGCATTAAAGAAATTGAAACTTAGAAAGTCTCCTGGACCATATAAGATCCACAACGAGGTGCTTCTAAACTTGGGTCCAACAGGGAAGGTAGCAGTTCTCCATCTAATTAGCATGACATGGAGAAATGGAAAGCTCCCCAAAGCCTGGAGGATTGCCCACATTATCCCTATCCTGAAAAACACCAAACCTCCAGGTGAACCCGCAAGCTACCGACCAATCTCCCTAACATCATGTCTGGGAAAATTAGTTGAAAAATTGTAAATAGTCTTCTACTGGTTTCTTGAAAGTACCAACACTCTATGCCACGAACAGTCAGGATTTAGATCTGGCAACTGCACAGAGGACCAACGCTTTAGGCTTACTCAAAGAATACACGACATCTTCCAGAACAACAATCACACAGTAGCCATCTTCTTTGACCTGCAGCAGGCTTACGATCGAGTATGGAGAAAGGGCCTCCTTATGAAGATGATGGACATTGGAATACATGGGAAATTATACAACTGGATTAAGTACTTCTTAATTGACCGTACGATCCAGACAAAAATCAATGATGCAATTTCATCTAAGGAGGTCTTAGAAGAGGGTTTACCACAGTGCTCATCCCTAAGTTGCACCCTCTTTCTCATATACATCAATGTCCTTGCAAGTCAGATTACGGCTGAAAAAGCGCTATACGCAGACGACCTGGCTATTTGCAAAGCCATGAGGATGTAGAAAATGGAGCACGTAAACTTAACGGAGACCTAAGAAAACTCCATGACTACTGCCAGACATGGAAACTAACGATAAACTGTGCCAAAACAGTGATACCATCTTCACTATTAGCCACAAAGTTGCCAACAGAATATCACCTTGAATTTAGACAATCACCAACTGCTAAGAGAACAGCACCCTACATATCTTGGAGTAACACTTGACCGCCAGCTCAACCTGAAGAAGCATGTTGTGAATGTAAAGAACAAAGCATTAAGATTACAGCTATTGAAGAAACTTGCTGGCACAACATGGGGAACAGACAAAGATACTCTGAGAGGCTTGTATCTTGGTTACATCCGTTCTGGAATAGAGTACAACAGTGCTCTTCTAACAACTTGCTCCAAGACAAACCTTGATTCCCTGGACAGAGTACAGAACAATGCCTTACGTCTAATCAGTGGAGCAATGAGGTCAACACCAACCGTTGCATGTGAAATACACACAAATGGGAAACCTCTTGAGCTGCGTAGGGACAAAGCTGCTGTTGAAGCTTATGAATGGAGCAAAAGAATGAATCAAGATCACCCATATAAACTACTTGTTGAGAAGTGGCAACAGAGAAACAGAATTAAACAAAAGTCAATCCTACACCACGTCAGTGAAATCAAAGACAGATACCACCTTCCAGAAACAAGACAACAGCTGCAGAGAGTAGTAGTAAACTTACCACTACATACACTCTTGAATACACCCGAAATTAGAACAAAATTGATAGATGAAGCAACTAAACGCTCCAACCCAGTCAGCCTTATGATAGCATCTCAAAGAACCATTGATGCCTATCCTCAAGAATGGGTACATGTCTATATTGATGGATCTGCATTTAAAGCCACCATCAAAGCAGATTACGGAGTGTATATACAATACCCAGACAGATCATTCGAAGAGCTGTTTGGTGCATGCGGGGAGATATGCTCCAATTATGAGGCTGAAATCGATGCGATAGAAGCGGCTTTGCACCACCTGAAGACTGTTTTCGATGCCTTTCCATCCGATTCACAAAACATCGTTATTTTCACAGATTCAATGTCTGCCTTTCAAGCTCTAGAAGATGGTGGACATTGTAAATCTGAACTCTCCTATACAGCACTAGATATTGACAGACTTATTACATCACATGACATCAAAATAACCATGCAGGGATCCCTGACATTCAAACACACCTGGAAATGATAAATCAGATAGGCTAGCCAAGAAAGGGTCAACACAGGAACAATCAATCACAGCAACAACTCTCCATACAGCAAAGCAAATCCTAATGACAATAAATAAAGAAATTTGGCTGAACAGATGGGCCAAGGGAAACACGGGAAGAGAGGTGTACAGCCATATGACCAGCCTAACCTTAATGACAACATCAACCACCTTACAAGAAGAGTTCAGAGCACCATTTTAGACTGAACCCAACACATGACACTTAACAATCACCTAAACAGAATTCAACCACACACACTCCAGAGTGTCAGCTGTGCGCACATCATCATGAAACCGTTCACCACCACCTCTTCAAGTGTCAAGCACTAGATGACATCAGAAAGATCCTCCTTCCTCCAAGGCCAGATAAATGGAACACACTATACGGAACAAAATAACAACTTACAGACACATGCAGATACCACTACATAGCATTGGGCCGAAGGGCAAGAACTCAAGTGCCGCTGGATCATTGAAGAAGAAGAAGAAGACTAGTTATAATGTTTAATTTTCAACATTTGACCAGTTCTAATGTTAAGTGTTCAACATTTGACCAGTTCTAATGTTAAGTGTTCAACATTTTCACCAGTTCTAATGAAGTTTAATGTTCAACATTTAACCTGTTTAAATGTTCTATGTTCTCCATCTTCTTATTTGTTTAGGTTCGTTCTTCGTGGCCAATTTTATCATTCATTTTGTGATATATAAATGATTTTTGACAAGAAAGAATGGCGTTTAATACCTATTAAAATTAGGCCCTCACTTTGTGTATGATACCATACACGCATAGATCAGTGCTACCATTTTTCTCCTACAGGAAGTGTTTTTAGTATATCTCAGTGACAGTCAGTCCCTAACACTTTCCCTTCAATCGTACAAGTTCTCTTTAATGATCCGTTTGTCGTATATTTTGTCTCGGATCTACGCCAAAGAGCCTTTTGTACTGCAACCTTTCTGACTGTGTGCGACGTTCCTTCTGTATCGCATGATAAACACTCTTTAATGATCTTTTAATAACGTATATTTTGGCTTTGGATCTTCGAAAAAAGAGCACTTCCTACTTTGCATATGACTGGGTGAGGTAGTTCCGGTATAAGAGCATTTACAACCCTTCTAGGACTGGTCATTGAAACGGTCACTTATCGGCTGCTTTGTGTATTCATTGCTCTTTTACGATCGTTTTTCGCCGTATATTTGGGCTTTATTATCTACACCAAAGAGTATGTCTACACTGTGCACCCTTTTTGATTATGTGAGGTCTTCCGGATTAGGATCATTTTTCAGTCTTTTTAGGGCTCCTAAGCTTGTCCTGGGACGGCATCTTACTTGTGTAAGACACTGTGAAAAGTGTCAGCCTTCGCCAATGTTTAGATTTGGACAATCTGTCAAATATTTATAATGTCGGTCTTACTTTTCTGACCACGTAGAGCTCATGCCAGAGTATGAACATTTTCAGTCTTTTCGAGACAGCATTTTTCCTAGCCCCGGAAAACACTGGAGTGGGGCTGCGCACAAATAATGTAGAGGGTCATTTCATAGGACGCTATCAGCGTAATATAGATTTTGCACTCGCCAAACATCACCCGCCCTGGTTTCTCCGGGGATGTTAGGTTTAAGAACATGGGTGATGTTAGGCGCTAGAACGAAACTTTCGGTTTTGCGCTCTTCAAACTCTACCCGATAGATATATCGTCACGTTATATTGCATCTTTTCCGACTATTCTTGCCTAGAGCTGGCAAAGGCGTTGCGGCCATTATTGTGCCTTTGATCCCGTTTAATGTTCAGCATTTGCCCAGTTCTATTGTTTAATGTTCAACATTTGACCATTTCTGATGTTTAATGTTCAACATTTGACCAGTCCCAATGTTTAATGTTCAACATTTGACCAATTCTAATGTTTAATATTCAACATTTGACCAATTCTAATGTTTAATGTTCTAACATTTGACCAGTTCTAATTTTATGTTCAACTTTGATCATTCTAATGTTTAATGTCACTTTGACCAGTTCTAATGTTTAATGTTCAACATTGTGCCAATTTAATGTTTAATGTTCAACATTTGATCAGTTCTAATGTTTAATGTTCAACATTTGACCAGTTCTAATGTTTAATGTTGACATTTGACCCAGTTCTAATGTTTAATGTTCAACATTTGACTAGTTCTAATGTTTAATGTTCAACATTTGACCAATTCTAATGTTTAATGTTCAACATTTGACCAGTTCTAATGTTTAATGTTCAACATTTGACCAGTTCTAATGTTTTATGTTTGACATTTGACCTGTTATAATGTTTAATTTTCAACATTTGATTAGCTGTAATGCTTAATATTCATAATTTGATATTGCTAATCATGCACTGAATACATTGAAAGACAACAAATACAATGGTTCAGACATTAATGAGAATGGAATACAACCCAACAACAAACAATAAAAAGAGATCGGGTTACTAGAGCCAGGGGAAAACCAAGAAAAAGATGGATAGACGATATCAAACAGTCACACTAAATAAACACAGATATAACACAACAAAGACGACTCATATGGCTCCGGAACGCAAATTAAAGCTCCCACTCCCAAGCATAAAGCAAGGGTGGACAACAAATCCAACATCCCCTTGAGAAAGACAATAGATAAATCAACTAAGTTTGATGTTTGAAAATCAGACAATCGTATAATATTAGGAACTAGTTTAATAAAAAGTTAAATCTTATATTGTGTATCTCTATTCTGTCATACTTTGATGATCTTTGTGTCGGGGTATAGGAATAACGAAGGAGTTCATGAAAAGTCCGGACCAAATGTGTGGTAGCTCTGATTAGAAGAAGAATTAGAGGAAGAAATGAATGAGAGGAAGACCTAGAAAGAACGTTTCTGAAAGAATGACCTGCTGACACGGGTCAACTTGCACAGAATAGAGAGTGTTTTAGACTGATGTCCACCGAGTGGTTACCGGGGCTCAAATTTGGGGTGTAAAGAATAGAACCACTGTTACCTGCCACGCATGTCGTAAGAGGCGCTAAGGAGGTTTGGCTGAAATCAGATGCACATGTCCTAAACGTGTAGAAATTATGCGTTAGGGAATATCAAACCAATATGCAACGTATACACGTTCTTGGCAAAGATCAAACATATCACAAAGAGTGATTATAATTGGTCGTAAAGAACGAAAGCAAAGAAGAAGAAGAAGAGGAATGCTGTCATGGAAGCCAAGTTGAGGAAGGGACAAGCTACTTGATGATGATGATGGTTCCAAACAGTCTGTTCACCTTACGACGTCATACAACTGGATAAGCGCAGCGATGCGATTCGAGATCAATAAGGATATCGATCAAGGCGCTGGAGCCGACGCGAGCCCACGGCAGATTTCAGTTCGTCTCTGATTTCATTCTTTTCATTTACCGTCAGTGTGAATTTACCTCTAGGTGATTCTTTGTGTTATGTGACATTTGTTTTATTGATACTTTATTGTTGTTTATTTTGTGATTTGTTTGAACAACAAATCATGTAAACATTGTAATTAAATGAACTAGAACGAGAAAGATAATAGATTTAGACATAACAATATGAAATAAACATTTAATAAACATTCTTGAATATGATCTACATAATTCAGAAGTTCTTGCCTGTGATAAGAATTACGTAGAGAGAGAAAAATAGACAATATTTTACAGACAATATTTGATATGTTCGCAACTAAGAACTTTTGTAAGACCCAGTGAAGATGAATTCTTATTCTCAATCTGCAACGTGTACTGAAGAACTATGAAGTTATTCTTGATGAAGGTCAGCTTGTTTCAACTGCTACCTACTGAACCAAATTCACGAGCTTGAGTGTGTGTAACTGTGTACACATGTAAGGAAGACAGACATCGATATAAAGGTAATTTCATTACTGTACATACTTTCTTCGTCTACGTGTATTTGTTTGTCTATTTAAGATAAAGTAAAATTAATTAAATATATATATTAGTTTTGTCTGCACTTTTTCTTTGTTGTTTACAGTTTCTTCTCGTTAAACATTTCTTTGAAGGACTGTGTAATTGTTTTCTGTCTGTTTTTTTCTGTGTCCTTTTACATATTTTTGTTTTTATTTTTTACTCGCTTCAATAAAAAAAAAAAGATTAAGCGATTGGTAAAGGAATGATCTGAATTGAGAAATTGTTTGCATGTCATATGTAACGAATGAATGTACGCGATGAGAACAATAATACATATATGTAAAGAATAGTGTTAATTCTGTCTGCCTGTACTTCTGTAAGTCTCATATACATAAATAACATTTTTTTATAATTATTGCACTTATTTAACTCTTTGTATACGCATAATAAAACTACGTTTTTTACACTGTTTTTTATAGTAAAACTTGTTTATGAAATAGATTTATTAAAATTTGTTTTTAATTTCTTAAGTTGTGCATCAGAGTACTAATTCATTTACCAAAATGCGCAGTTATAATTTCTCTACAATAATTTAATCTGCTTTATTTTACAAAGAATTGTGCACAAATTGTGCACAGAATCTTGTTCATAGTTTCGTTTCTATTTAATGGTTTGACTAATGAGAGGGCTTTTCCGAATATTTGTACTGTCATAATAGTTGGTCATATGGTTTTACGTATTATAAGAGTTAATTTCTTTTTGTGAACATCAATTTCCATTTGATTTTTAGAGAAACTCTTGTCCAGTGACTTCATTAGTTGTTACAGTTTATGTTCACTAGCTAGATCTAATCTAACTAATTAAAAATGGGAATGTCATTTTTAAAAGTGATAGTAAATTATTTAAACTTTAAAATAAATATTATTCGTGTAGAATAACATAACTATAACAAGTTGGGGGAGAAAACAGAGAGATTTTAAAGTAATGAGAAAACGTGGACGTATAATGTACAGAATATAAAACTATAATTATAGCAGAAAGCAGAAAAATTGTATGATACTAATATGAATAAAAATGACGATAAAAACTAATTTAATTTAACAGAAAGTAAATACAATGTATGAAAATTAAGCGACATTGTATATAGATCAGACGACTGGTACTTCTTTATTTAAATATAGCAGAAATTTTACAAAATCTTATTAAAACCAGTAAAGAATATTTATAGAGCAAATAACGAAATAAAAATAAATTGATTAGAAGTTGAACACATTTTAAACAAATTTGAATAAGATTTGTATATTACTGTCGAAGACATTTTAGTTTAAATATATTAAAAATTAAATAAAATGTGAGAAGACTTTAAAAAAATATATGTATCACAGACGGAAAGAATATTTTAATTTAATAAAAGCAGAAAAAAATACAAAATCTTATGAAAACTTGTAACGAATATAAATAGAGCAAATAATGAAATTAAATTAAATGTATTAGAAGTTAACCAAATGTAAGCAACTTGTAGATAATATATATATATTACAGACGATGATATTGTACTTGAAATATATCATAAAATAAATAAAATGTGAGAAGACTGAAAGAGAACATTTTAAACAAAATTTAACAGAGAGAAGATGAAATATATTGAATCAAATGTTAGTAGGAAAGGCTACGAAATCAAATTAATGTTATTAGATGTTAACCAAATTTAAGGAAACTTGTAGATAATTTGTAGATTACAGACTATAATATTTTAGTTTAAATATATCAGAAATTAAATGTGAGAAAGCTGAAAGAGACTACTTGTATCGCAGACGGTAAAAACATTTTAATTTAGTATAGAAAAAAGTATCTTCAATATAATAAAACTAATATGAGTATAAAAAGCGATGAAATCAAATTAAACTTAAAAGAAAGAATAGACAATGTATGCTAAATAAATTATATTGTATATAGATCAGATGGACTAGAATTTCTGTATTTAAATATAGAGGAAAATATACACACTTGTATGAAAATTAGTAAAGAATATGTATAGCTCAAATGATGAAATCAAATTAAATTTATTAGAAAGTTAGCCAAATTTAAGAACTTGAAGATAATTTGTATATTACAGACGATAATATTTTAGTTTTAATATATATGATATTAAATAAGCTGTGAGAAGACTTAAAGAGAATATGTATAACGCAGAATACAAGAAGATTTTAATATTAAATGTAACAGAAAGTAGATGAAATATATAGAATCTAATATCAGTAGGAAAGGCTACGAAATCAAATTAAATTTATTAGAAGTTAGCCACATTTAAGGTAACTTGTGTATAATTTGTAGATTACAGACGATAACATTTTAGTTTAAATATATTAGAAATTAAATGGGAGAAAACTTCAAGAGAATACATGTATCGCAGACGGTAAAAACATTTTAATTTAGTATAGAAAAAAGTATCTAAAATATATTTAAATTAATAAGAATAGAAAAAGCGACGACAACAAATTAAAATTAAAAGAAAGGAAAGCAATACATGATAATCTAACATATACTGAAATTAATATGATTAGAAAAAGCGACCAAAACAATTAAATTAAAAAGAAAGTACAGACATTGTATAATATTAATTAGAATTGTATATAGATAAGTCGACTGGAACTTGTTTATTTAAATATAGCGTAAATTGAACAAAATAGTTTTAAAATGTATAGAGCAAATGATAAAATCAAATTAAATGTATTAGAAGTTGACAAAATAAAAGTAAACACGTAGATAATATGTATATTACAGAAGGAGATATATTAGTTTATATATATATGAAATTAAATTAAATGTGAGAAATCTTAAAAGAGAATATGTCTATTGCAGACAGTAAGAACATTTTAATTTAATATAGCAGAAACTATACAAAATCTTATGAAAACTTGTATCGAATATATATAAAGCGCAAATAATGAAATGAAATTTATAGAAGATAGCCAAATATAAGGAACTTGTAGATTATATTTATATTACAGGCGAAGACATTTTAGTTTAAATGTTTCAGAAATAAATTACAATGTGAAAGCACTTTAAGATTTAAGAGAATATGTGTATCGCAGACGGTAAAAACATTTTAATTTAATGTAGCAGAAAGTATCTAACATATTCTGAAATTAATATGAGAAGAACAGGCGACCAAAACATATTACATTTAAAGGAGAATAAAAACACTAATAATAATAATTAGATTTGTATAGAGATAGAACGACTGTAACTTCTTTATTTAAATAGAGCGGAAATTGTACAAAATCTAATGGAAAATAGTAAAGAAAATGTATAGAACAAATGATAAAATTAAATGTATTAGAAGTTAGCAAAATATAATGGAATACGTAGACAATATGTATATTACAGATGAAGTTTTTTTAGTTTAAATATAACCGAAATTAAACAATATGTGAGAAATCTTAAAAGAGAATATGTGCATCGCAGACAGTAAGAACCGTTTAATTTAATATAGCAGAAACTATACAAAATATATAAATTAATATGAGTATATACGGCAGCGAAAACACATAAAAATTAAAAGAAAGTCAAGACAATATATGATAATTCATGGATATTACATATATATCAGACGACTATAACATCTTTTTTTTAATATAGGAGAAATTATACAAAATGTACTGAAAACAGGAAAAGAATATGTATAGAGAAAATGAGGGGGAAAAAATTAGATTTATTTGAAGTTAGTCAAATGTAAGGAACTTTTCGATCATATGTATATTACAGACAAAGACTTTTAGTTTAAATTTATCAGTGATTAAAAAATATGTGAGAAGACTTAAAGATTTAAGAGAATATGTGTATCGCTGATGTTAAAAACTTTTTAATATAGCAGAAAGTATCTAAAATATATTGAAATTAATATGAGTAGAAAGGGCGGCGGAAACAAATAAATATTAAAAGAAAGTAAAGACGTTGTATGATAATTCATGGACAATGTATATAGATCAGACGACTAGAATTTCTTTATTTAAATATAGCAGAAATTATACAAAATCTTTTGAAAACTCGTAAACAATAGGAATAGAGCAAATGATGAAATTAAATATATTAGAAGTTAGCAAAATGTAAAGAATTTGTAGATAATTTGTATATTAAAGACGAAGATATTTTAGTTTTAGTATATATGAATTTAAATAAAATGTAAGAAGACTTTAAAGGAATATGTGTATCGCAGACGGAAAGAACATTTTAATTTAATATAGCAGAAAGTATCAAACATATATTGAAATTAATATGAGTAGAAAACGCTATTAAAACACATTACATTTTTTTTAAGTACAGACAATGTATAATAATAATTAGATTTGTACATAGATAAGACGACTGGAACTTGTTTATTTAACAAGAGCAGACATTGTACAAATTATAATGGAAAATAGTAAAGAATGTGTATAGAGCAAATGATAAAATCAAATTAAATGTATTAGAAGTTAGCCAAATATAAACAAAAATGTAGATATTATTTATATTACAGACGAAGATATTTTATTTTTAATACATCCGTAATTAAACAAAATGTGAGAAATCATAAAAGAGAATATAAGTTTCGCAGACAGTAATAACATTTTAATTTGTATATAGCAGAAACTGTACAAAATCTTACGAAAACTAGATACGAATATACATAGCAAAAATGATGAAATCAAATTAAATTTATTAGAAGTTAGCCAAATGTAAAGAAATTGTAGATAATATGTAGATTACAGACGAAGATATTTTAGTTTTAATATATACGATATTAAATAAAATGTGAGAAGACGTAAAGATAATATGTGTAATATACGAGTATAAGAACATTTTAAATTAAATGTAACAGAAAAAGATGAAATATATAGAATCTAATATCAGTAGGGAAGGCGATGAAATCAAATTAAATTTATTAGAAGTTAGCCAAATTTAAGGAAACTTGTAGATAATTTGTAGATTACAGACGATAGCATATTAGTTTAAATATAACAGAAATTAAATGTGAGAAAACTTAAGAGAATACGTGTATCGCAGACTGTAAAAACATTTTAATTTAGTAAAGCAGAAAGTATATAAAATATGTAAAAATTAATATGAGTAGAAAAAGCGACTAAAACACATTAAATGTAACAGAAAGTACAGACAATGTATAATAATAATTAGATTTATATGTAGATAGGGCGACTGTAACTTCTTTATTAAAATATAGTGGAAAGTGTATAAAATTGAATGAAAAATAGTAAAGAATATGTATAGAGCATATGATAAAATCAAATTAAATGTATTAGAAGTTAGCAAATATAAGAGAACTCGTAGACAATATGTACATTACAGACGAAGATATTTTAGTTTCAATATATCAGAAATTGTTTTTAATGTCAATTTATTAGAAGTTAGCTACATTTAAATGAATTTGTAGATATTTGTTTATTACTGTCGAAGACATTATAGTTTAAATTTATCAGAGAATAAATAAAATGTGAGAAGACTTTAAAAGAAGATGTATATTGCAGACGGTAAGAACATTTTAATTAAATAAAGCAGCAACAATACAAAATCTTATGAAAACTTGTAAAGAATATATATAAAATACAAGCAGTTTCTTCATTCCGCTCTATCCTAGGTAAAATATAATATAATTTAAATATAGTAAAGTAAAATATATTTAAACAAGAACAGAATGCAAATAGAATAGCGATAGAAACACTTTTATTAAATAACACCAAAACTTGAAAACGATATAGTAAAGATAGTGGAGTCTTGATATAGAGCAGATAGTAGATGATTAAGTAAACTTTCTTCTTAGGCTAGTGGACCAGGGTTCAATTCCAGACAGTGGGCATATAATTTTTTCTGACCATACCAGCTTTTAGGTTGAATCAGCCTCAATTGTGTACCAGAAAAAGCACTAAGAAGTAAAAGCGACAGGCGTGATGTTGACCACATCACCCACCGTGTGCCAACGGTGGTTAAAAATAGGGGCCTAACACTGTATTAACCTATATACCACGTAGTATAAAAAGGGTTCCTTTACTTTTCCATTTACTAAAAGATGAAAGATTACTGATACATGTAGTAGAATGAGTGTATTTGAATTAGTTAAGAATATTTAAAGCACAGAAGACATGACTAGATTATACCGAAACCCTGGTGATTTCAACACATTTAAAGTAAACATTTTATTTTTTCATTTGTGATGTAGATAAAACTTGTTAATAATAGAAACTGATGATAAAAACTAACGAAAACTGAAATTGTTATAGCAACATGGTGGGTTCGCATCCAAACCACGCCGTTTTTTCACGAGTACATGTTTTTCCCAGTGACCCCTAGGGTTGTTGCCGGAGCTACATAGTTCGTGCTTTTTGGAAATACTCTCTACAGGTTGCGTTCCATTTCTGTGAAGAGGGACATAGCCAAATAGGGTAAAACCCAGTGCAATGAAGTCAATCTTTCGGATTTAGACATTTATTTTAGAATTGAACCCAGACCATGCCCCTAAAAGCGAGAGCTCTAAACACTACGCTAACCCGACTCTCCGTTAATACTAAAATGATGATAATTTCAAATGTAAATTTTGGGGCTTTCCACTATTTTCTTGATATTCTCTAACAGTGAGTAAGATACTACAACTGAGACCTCAGTGTCAGATTGACTCACCAAGAAAACTTTTCTTTTTGACAATTGCCATATAGTTTCTTTGTTGGATGAGTAGTTGTCCTTTTCTTTGGATGACGAATTTAAGGTCACGAGGTCACAGACCTCAATGTCATAGTGTTACTTTGTTGGGAAAATAATGGTCATTTTGTTTGGATGACGCATTTATAATCACTTTGTTACATACCTCATTATTATATTGTAACTTTGTTGGAAGATTGGTAGGCTTTTTATGTTTGGATGACGCACTTAGGGTCACCAGGTCACATACTTCATTGTCATAGTGTTACTTTGTTAGGAAAATAACAGTCTTTTTTTTGTTTGGATGACGCACTTAGGGTCACCAGGTCACAGATCTTAATGTCATGTTACTTTGTTGGGAAAGTAATGGTCTTTGTGTGTGAATGACGCACTTAAGATCACGTGGACACCTACATCATTGTCATAGTGCTATTTTGTTAGAGAAATAATGGTTCTTCTCTTTTGGTGTATTTATTAAGGTCGCCAGGTCAAACATCTTAGAATCGTTGTGACTCACACTTATATTTTACTACTCACATTCGTCAGACTGTTGCTTTGTTGAAAGATTGGTAATCTTTTTGTTTGGATGACGCACTTGGGGTCACCAGGACACATACCTCATTGTGATAGTGTTATTTTGCTAGAACCATAATGGTTTTCTCTTTTGGTGTATTTTGTAAGGTCGCCAGGTCACACATGTATCTCACAATCGCTGTGACTCAGGCTGATATTTTACTACTCACAATCGTACGACTGTTGCTTTGTAGAAAGGATACTAGTTCTTCTGTTTGAATGCCGTATATAAGGTCACTAGGTCGCATTTAAAGATTTCATTGCACGATTGACTCACCCAGACATTTACTACTGTCAATTGTCATATTTTAATTATGTAAGGCTGCCAGGTAACCTCCGAAGATTTCAATGCCACATTGACTCACTCGGGAAATGTTATTATCGTCATATTTGTCACATGGCTACTTGTTTTTGGAAGAATAGTCATCCTTCTGTTTGTGTATCGAATCTAAGTTTATCAGGTAAAAGGTCACGTTGTCCCATTGACTCATCCAAACACTTTAATATTGACAATTGTCCCAATGTTACTTTGTTAGATGAAGAAAAATCCGTCTATGTAGGTTTTGTATATAAAATCACAAGATCATGTTCATCACATTGACTCACGCAGACATTATTCTCACTTTTATTTCTTTAGAATAATAATGGTTCTTATATTTGGATGTCGTAATTAAGGTCACCAGGTCACAGTCAAAGTTCTGATTGTATCACCGTTTCTTTCTTAGAAAAAGAATAGTCCTTCTATTTTGGATGTCGTAATCAAGGTCACCAGGTCACACTCAAAGATTTTATTATCGCATCGTTACTTTGTTAGAATAAAAATGCTCCTTCTATGTAGGTTTGGTATATAAAATCACAAGGTCATATTCATCATATTGACTCATGCCGACATTTTTAAATCGACAGTTTTCTCACTTTTATTTCTTTGGAATAATAATGGTTCTTATATTTGGATGTAGTAAATAAGTTCACCAGGTCACACTCAAAGATTTCATTGTATCACCGTTTCTTTATCAAAAGAAGAATAGTTCTTCTATTTGGATGTTGTATAAAAGGTCACCATGTACCATTTATCCTATTGACTCCAGCAGACATTTTTAAATTGACAATTTTCTCACTATTATTTCTTGAGAATAATACTGGTCCTTCTATATTTTTAGTCGTAAATAAGGTCACTATGTCACACTCAAGGAGCTCATTTTATCACCGTTACTTTGTTAGAAGAATAATGCCCCTTCTATGTAGCTGCTGTATATAGTCACAAGGTCATATTCATCACATTGACTCATGCAGGGATTTTTTAATCGACAATGTACTCACTGTTTTTTTTTTCTTTAGAATAATAGTGGTACTTATATTTGGTTGTTGTACATGAGGTCATCAGGTCACGCTCAAAGATCTCTTTGTATCACCGTTTCTTTATTAGAAGAAGAATGGTCCTTCTGTGTGGATGTCGTAATCAAGGTCACCAGGTCACGCTCAAAGATCTCATTGTATCACCATTTCTTTATTAGAAGAAGAATGGTTCTTCTATTTAGGTGCCGTAAAAAAGGTCACCAGGTAACATTCATCACCTTGACTAACGTAGACATTTTTAAATCGACAATTTTCTCTCTGTTAGTTATTCAGAACAATAATGGTTCTTCTATTTTGGTGCAGTCAATAATGTCACCAGGTCACACTGAAAGATCTCATTGTATCACCGTTTCTTTATTAGAAGAAGAATGGTTCTTCTATGTGAATGTCGTAATCAAGGTCACCAGGTCACACTGAAAGATCTCATTGTATCAACGTTTCTTTATTAGAAAAAGAATGGCTCTTCTATTTAGATGCTGCAAATAAGGTCACCAGGTCACATTCAAAGATCACATTGGTACTTTGTTAGAAGAATAATGGTTCTACAGTTTGCGTCCCGTATATAAAATTCAAAGTCGCATCTATTAAATTGTTTCGCACTTTGTCAACCGTCTGACTCATTCTAAATTATGTCTGTTCATTCATGTTGGTTTTTTGATCAGAAAATATAACAGACACACACACATACCTGACCGATTAATGTTAATTTTATGCCGTCACAACTCATTTTAGTTATTCCAAGCAAAACATCACAGCAGCAAGCGTAAAGCTTGCGCTGAGAAATAAGAGTCTAGTTTAACGTAAGACAAATTGAATTTAAGTAACCCAAAAATAATTTATAACTATTGCCGCTGAATTATCTACTTTATAAAATTTGTTTTGTATAGAAGAAATATTAGCAATTGACAGTCATCATTTCTGCAAGCGTGTCTTCTAAGTGTAACTCGAAAGAGAACTTTTCACTTGAAATGACTTTGTTATTCTAACATAGACACAGTCAAGTGACGTTTAATTGCAACTCTGATAAAAAGCTCTCAATTGAGCAGACTTGGTCAAAATAGCATATGCTAAAAAATAACAATGATGAATGTAACACTTTAATAATAACAGAGAAATAACAGTTCTATGATCTTTCAGACTCTTTCATCCATTTACTGTCGTTACTTCTTTATTCTTTCAATGCTTTCCTCTATCCACCATTTTTAAACATATCGTGACGCTTAACGTAGATCGTCCATGTTCAACCCGGCGCCCGGGAGTGCCATGGCGCCCCGTTTGATACATCACTGGCGCACTATTTTATTACATCGAAGTTAACGCTAATAAGAATTTCAAGGGGCCAAATGTTTTTTTGAATAACAGTATGATTCAGATTTGTTTTTTGAACATAATATTTTTTTTTAAATGTAATATGTTGTCAGTATTAAATTTCCATTTGTTTTTATTTTCATTAATGTTACGTTATTATTAATAATAATAGTAATAGTATTGTAATTGTAACATGACGTCCGCGCTTTAACAATCATTAGCTAGGTGGGTCCTAATAAATAACAACGTTGGATAGCCCTGATTTAAGCCATATTTTATCTGCACAATGTTATTTATTAATTATTTTATATGGTTCTGTCCAGATGCAATAATATTACAGAATTATTTATATTTTTCGACTCTCAGTTCTAATACGCTTCCCACATGTTTTATTCAACACAATAAACGACGTGATATATATTCACTTCTAATCAAATGTTCACATAAAATGTATGATACTTCTGTCTGTTGGGAATCATATGCTTCATTACTGTCCTTTTGTCATGTTTTTATCCATGAAAATCGTATATTTTTCTTACAAACTATGATATGAACTATGTGATTGTCAGTAATATTCTATTTCATTGTCAGATACAAACTTTACCAGTGCTACTTTCAATTATTATGTAAACATTATTTTTCATACATTAGTCAAATATTTTGCTTAACAGTGAATGGTTTTTTAATAGAATATAATATTTGATTCGATCAATTTGAACTGCCTTTACTCCTAATCTTTTCCTACTAACTTCGTATTTCCTCTTCTAAATCACAACTTATGCTACCTACTATTCAACCTACTCGTATATACTAATGTGCCTATTTTCTGGGGTTCTTTTAGCGTTTTTAAAAATTAGAGCCCATTTAGCTCTTTGCTGTCATTTAATGGATTTTATTTGTTTGGATCTAGATATAAATATTTTATTTGTTTGGATCTAGATATAAATATTTTATTTGTTTGGTTCTAGATATAAATATTTTATTTGTTTGGATCTAGATATAAATATTTTATTTGTTTGGATCTAGATATAAATATTTTATTTGTTTGGATCTAGATATAAATATTTTATTTCACTGTCGAATTATGACTGTAAATGTTATCTTCTCTAGTGTTTCACTGTCGAATTATGACTGTAAATGTTATCTTCTCTAGTGTCACTGTCGAATTATGACTGTAAATGTTATCTTCTCTAGTGTCACTGTCGAATTATGACTGTAAATGTTAACTTCTCTAGTGTTTCACTGCAAGTTTCATTATGTCATTCTTTCTTTTCTTTTCTTTAATTCTATTTGGACTCACATCGTCAGGATAAGAAAAGATTACTAGAATGCACTTGTGTATGCCTTTCATAAATATTGTTTAATATGTGTTGCCCTAGCTACGTCTGAATTCATAACTAGCCAACAAAACAAACATTGGTTTCTTCACTCTATCATCTTGCTATACTAGCCAACTTATAATAAGAAAATGATAATTTAATAAAACAGATATTGTTTTTTGCCTTCATTCTCTTCGATGTTCTCTAACAAAGTGTGAGAATACAATAAATAAGACTTGCTTGTCGTCTTATCTGACTCATACATTTTACTGTCGACAATTGTCACATTGTTTCTTTGTTAGAAGAATAATGTCTTTCTGTTTTGGGTGCTGCAAATAAGGTCACCAGGTCACATCTAGTAAACTGGTCTGCACTTTATCAACCTATATCTTTGTTAGAAGAATAATGTTCTTCTGTTTTGGGTGCTGTATATAAGGTCACCAGGTCACATCTAATAAACTGGTTTGCACTTTGTCAACCTATATCTTTGTTAGAAGAATAATGCCTTTCTGTTTTGGGTGCTGTATATAAGGTCATAGAGTTACATCTAGTAAACTGGTCTGCACTTTATCAACTTATATCTTTGTTAGAAGAATAATGCTCTTCTGTTTTAGGTGCCGTATAAAAGGTCATCGGGTGACATCTAATAAACTGGTTTGCACTTTATCAAGCTATAAATTCATTCTAAATTGTGCATATTGTTCTTTCATAGTGTTGTATCGCTTCTGACAGATTAACCTAAAAAATGAACATAACTTTTAATGATTCTTGTAAGTTTCGTTCAAAGCAACTCAGTTAATTCTTTCCTTACAGCGGTAAACCATTAAGTGTCGATTTGTATCCGAAGTAACAAATTGACTTTAAGTGCCAATAAATGTTTTAGAATATTCTATACTGCAAGTCATTATCTCGGGTAAGAAACTACTTCTATATCAAAGGTTAATTATTAATTTGCAGTAATCAATTTTGTGTCTGCGGCGCTTGAATTTTTATCTTTCTTTTATCTACTCCTGTTTTGCCTCACATTATCAGGGCTTTTGTGCGCGTCTCATGAATAGTGCTTTTCACTGCCTTTGTTATTTCTCAAGTTCACCTCCTGCACAGAAGGCCTTTTGTTTCGTATCCACTGTATCCTCTGAATTAAATATTTAAATTGAGCAAACTTTGTCAAATAAATGGTATCTATATTCAAGAAACAATAATGTATGTAACAGAATAAAAGAGAACAATCAGTTTTATCACCTCACAAAAGCGTACATCTTTAATACAGTTTTATCACCTTACAAACGTGTACATCTTTAATACAGTTTTATCACCTCACAAACGTGTACATCTTTAATACAGTTTTATCACCTCACAAACGCGTACAACTTTAATACAGTTTTATCACCTCACAAACGCGTACATCTTTAATACAGTTTTATCACCTGACAAACGCGTACATCTTTAATACAGTTTTACCACTTCACAAATGCGTACATCTTTAATACAGTTTTATCACCTCACAAACGCGTACATCTTTAATACAGTTTTATCACCTCACAAACGTGTACATCTTTAATACAGTTTTATCACCTCACAAACGCGTACATCTTTAATACAGTTTTATCACCTCACAAACGCGTACATCTTTAATACAGTTTTATCACCTCACAAACGCGTTCATCTTTAATACAGTTTTATCACTTCACAAACGCGTACATCTTTAATACAGTTTTATCACTTCACAAACGCGTACATCTTTAATACAGTTTTATCACCTCACAAACGCGTACATCTTTAATACAGTTTTATCACCTCACAAACGTGTACATCTTTAATACAGTTTTATCACCTCACAAACGCGTACATCTTTAATACAGTTTTATCACCTCACAAACGCGTACATCTTTAATACAGTTTTATCACTTCACAAACGTGTACATCTTTAATACAGTTTTATCACCTCACAAACGCGTACATCTTTAATACAGTTTTATCACCTCACAAACGCGTACATCTTTAATACAGTTTTATCACCTCACAAACGCGTACATCTTTAATACAGTTTTATCACTTCACAAACGCGTACATCTTTAATACAGTTTTATCACTTCACAAACTCGTACATCTTTAATACAGTTTTATCACTTCACAAACGCGTACATCTTTAATACAGTTTTATCACTTCACAAACGCGTACATCTTTAATCAGTTTTATCACCTCACAAACGCGTACATCTTTAATACAGTTTTATCACTTCACAAACGCGTACATCTTTAATACAGTTTTATCACTTCACAAACGCGTACATCTTTAATACAGTTTTATCACTTCACAAACGCGTACATCTTTAATACAGTTTTATCACCTCACAAACGCGTACATCTTTAATCCAGTTTTATCACCTCACAAACGCGTACATCTTTAATACAGTTTTATCACTTCACAAACGCGTACATCTTTAATACAGTTTTATCACTTCACAAACGCGTACATCTTTAATCCAGTTTTCTTAGCTCTTTTCTTTCTGATCACTTTATTCTGTTCATTGTTTTTTTCCCATCCTCATTTTTTAACATTTCTTATCCACTTCGTCTTCTTCTTCTTCTTCTTCGAACGCTCTAACTACTCTGTGTGATTTGTATGTGATCTGAGAGTAAGAGCAATTGTACGTTGTGTCAGTTATACACATACACGTAGGCCAGTACATCCGATTTCTGCGCTGCTTTTGTTTTACTAGCGTAGCACCCCTAGGGCCTACATAGTCGCCTCTGACGATCTGCATTGTAGGATGCAGTGGTACTATTCTTTGCTTCTTGCGGACCCGGTACCATCAGGAGTCATGTCCACTGATTAGACCATATTCTATCATGCAGGAGTCATGTCCACTGATGTAGACCATATTCTATCATACGGGAGTCATGTCCACTGATGTAGACCATATTCTATCATACGGGAGTCATGTCCACTGATGTAGACCATATTCTATCATACGGAGTCATGTCCACTGATGTAGACCATATTCTATCATGCAGGAGTCATGTCCACTGATGTAGACCATATTCTATCATACGGGAGTCATGTCCACTGATGTAGACCATATTCTATCATACGGGAGTCATGTCCACTGATGTAGACCATATTCTATCATACGGGAGTCATGTCCACTGATGTAGGCCATATTCTATCATCACAATACTAGTTATTAATGTTCTTATCTAATCCTGTACAGAAAAATAATATTTAAAAATTATTTATATTTATTTTCTATTTTCTCTATCTAGCCTATGCGAATACACTATGAAAATACACTATGTGAATGTACTATGTGAATGTACTATGTGAATACACTATGTGAATACACTATGTGAATGTACTATGTGAATACACTATGTGAGTACACTATGAGAATAAACATTGACAAAAAAGAAGCAACGACATTCGCTAGAGAGGAAAACGCTATCAATATCTCCATCGAAAAAACATCAATTAAAGCAAGTCACAGATTTTACATTCCTAGGGAGAGTTTATTTAGCAAATATAAAAATAACTAACAAAATCCAACATAGATGCAATAAAACAAATTAAATCATAGATTTCAATTTAAATAAACAATTATTTTTTTTAATTCTAGATAAAATAAACAATCATAAAATATGTTTTTTCTTTAGTATACAGCTTTGAATAATTATTTCACAAATATATTTGCAACAAATTTAGGTTGATGAAAATATTGTATTGTTGCAACTTGTAATTGTTTAGTGGTTGTTGTTTATGTTTAACTCTTTCACTCCGTAATGTTGTTTTATCTCCTGATGTATTTATATTAAAGTGTAAACTGAACTAACCAGCTTACTGGCTTTACATCATCTTAAAAAGTACCGTGAGCAAGTTTATCAGCTCAGAAGGGTGAAAGTGTTGATAACAAATAGAGTACAGTGTTCAGATAACAAATATTGTAAAATGTAACATTCTAAAGTATGTGTAAATGTTACAAAATATCTCGTTCAAATGTTTGTAGGGATGTTACAAAAAACATTTCTCAATAAGATGTATGAAAGTTACAAAAAACATTTCTCAATAAGATGTATGAAAGCTACAAAAACATTTGTCAATAAGATGATGAAGTTACAAAAAATATTTCTCAATAAGATGTATATGAAAGTTACAAAATATATTTCTCAATAAGATGTGTATGAAAGTTACAAAATATATTTCTCAATAAGATGTATGAAAGTTACAAAATATATTTCTCAATAGTGATATGAAAGTTACAAAAACATTTCTCAATAAGATGTGTATGAAAGTTACAAAATATATTTCTCAATAGTGTGTATGAAAGTTACAAAAATGAATAAATGTTATTCTTTCTTAGGTAAACTATATTCTTCTTCTTCTTCAACGATCATCATTTATTTTAGTATTATCTTTCGGATTCTTATATTTATTATATATATAGAATATAGTATTATATAGTATTGTCTATATACACTGTTTCAGGATCCCCATTTTATCATACACTTTCTTTTCCAAGTTGGGTGCGGTCCCCATTCTTTGTCTTTATGTCCAACTACAATGGGAAACTGTGTACGACATGTTCTACACTTATATCAGCCAACTCACTAAGACAGTGTCTAGAGATGTCTATCTTGAACTGAACTTGAATTAATGTCATTATTTTCCTGTAGTTTTCTTCCATCTTCCAGCAACAATCAGTGATTTATTAAGATAACTACAAACATAATTCATTATCTAAGTATTTAAAATTAGTTCTTTTTTCAGATTTCCTCAAAGAATATTCTATTGCGCAGTAACTTCATGATTTCATTTCTATTTCCTTATTTATGCCCCCTTCGTTTCTTTGAGATGAGTGTCTTGTTATTTCTTACACATTATATTCTGTTGTACAGTAACTTAGTAATTACAGGTATTTTGTAATAAATTGTTTCACACTCTGTCAACTCAAATTATGAACATTATTCTTCCGTTTCTTCTGATAAATCATGCATTACTTTAATCAACACCCTTACATCTGTTTCAGAAAGATGTTCACGATTCAACGTGCTATCTTCCAACAATTTGTGCAACAAGTCAGGCCATCAGTTTGCTGAAGGTAGGACTATTACAAACTTGACGAATTAAACATAGTTGATTTTTCTGTCGTAATTACGACAACTGAAAGTTCTATAAGATAATTAACGTTTTTCCGATGTTTTTTCCTATAATTTATATAAATGTGGTAACTGTCTAGAACTACTACAAAAGTAATTTGTGTTCTAGAACTTTTACTTTCAAGTTTCAATTAAGAAAGTACAAAGTAATTAGCATACGAATAAATCATACGTTTTCTTTTGATGATTATTTTCTTGTGATTTTCAATTAACAATACACTGTTGTAAAATAACTTCTTACCACTAGTTCTTATTTCGATAAATTGTTTCACACTCTGTCACCTGTAATCATGAAGATTGTTGTTCGATATTTAGTGATAAATCATGTATTACTTTATTTAACAATAAATCATATGTTTCAAGAAGTTACTAATCATTATAAATGTTTTGACCGTCACTTCACAGATAAGACTATGACAAAATTTATACAAAATGTATGATTGCTTTTAACTACTGGCTCTGATGTCATTCTTCATATAATCTTTATACATGTTCTGTCTATAGTTCTTATAAATGTATTGAGTTTACTGTTAACTTCTCTTTAACTCTCCATTTATAAATATCTAAATTATTAAGAGAATTAGTCAATCCGACAATCTCTGTTTCTTTTTCGATGATTTACATATGATTTTACAACATAAAAACGCAGGTTTGTGCAGTAATTCCATAATATCTGTTCATTTTCTAAATTGGTTCACACTGTTCAAAGAAATGATGAATTTCTTTTTTTTGCCTTCTCTGTTGGTAAATGGTACATTATTTTATACAACAACATCTCATCTGTTTTAAGAATATATTATTGTTCTCCCGGTTCTTTCCTCTATAATCTGTACAAGTGTTTTGACAACCATGTAAAGGGGGAGACTTTAACACAATTTGTAAAATATGTATTTCAATTACTATAACACTAGAAAGTTCATGAAAATTATTACATTTTCCCGTTTTTCCTTACAATTTATTAAATTATTTCGCACTACATATTAAATGTTGCACTCTACAAAATACTTCTAACTATAACTGAGTCTTATTTGAGTAATTACGACACTACAACAGAACGTTCAACTGTGAACTAAATTGAAGCTTTCTTTACACGAAGTTACAAACAGTGTCAATCTTCTTCTTATCTCCAATCATGTCTATTCATATTTCTTATCTAAACTTCACAGAGATCTCTAATCGAAACTTCACACAGATCTCTAATCTAAACTTCACAGAGATCTCTAATCTAAACTTCACACAGATCTCTAATCTAAACTTCACACAGATCTCTAATCTAAACCTCAACACCATTACATCTGTTTCAGTGAGATGCTCATGATTCAACGTGCTTTTCTTCCTATAGTTCTTACAACGAGCGCTTACAACAACGGATTAAATGTAGCACTATTACATAATTGGCGAATACAGTATAACTGATTTTTCTTTCACAATTATGACATCTGAAAATTCTATAAATTTATTAATGTATTCTTTATGTTTCCCTCTTATAATCTATGTAAGTGTTGCGACTGTCTATGAATTCTAAAGAAATTTTTTGCTAGCTTTTATTTCAATGTTTCAATTAATAAAACACAAAGTAATTGGCGTACGAATAAATCATACATTTTCTTGTGATGATTATTTTCTTGTGAGTTTTTCACAAAAAAATACACTTTTTGTACAATAACTTTATACTACCAGTTTTTATTTCGATACAATGTTTCGCACTCTGTCAGCTGAAATCATGAAGAGTGTTTGTTACTCGATATATGCCGATAACACGTATTATTTGATTTATCAATAAAACATCTGCTACAAGAAGATATTAATCGTTATAAATGTTTTGACCGTCACTTCATAGATCAGAGTATGACAAAATCGACATCATGTACGATTGCTTTTAACTACTTTTTCTCGCCCGTGTGGTGCCGGGGCCCACAAGGAAGCAAAGAATAGTACCACTGCGACCTACAATGCATGTCGTAAGAGGTGACTGATGTAGGCCCTAGGGATGCTACGCTAGTAAATAAAAAGCCACGCAGAAATCTGATGTGCTGGCCTACTTGTAGGCGCATAACTAGCACAACGTACAATCGTTCTTAAGCTCAGATTACAAACAAATCACACAAAGTGGTTGACCAGTGGTCGATATGGAGCGTTAGAAGAAGATGAAGAAAAACTACTTTTACTAAAGTCATTCTTCATATAATCTTTGTACATCTTTTAACTGTCTATAATTATTATCAATGCTGTTTTATTTAGGTTAGCTTTTCGTTAACTTTCCATTTATAAAGTTCGAAATGATCAAGAAAGCTAGTCAACAATACAATCTCAGAGACTTGTTGATGATTTACATGTGCTTTTACAGCATAACAATGCGTGTATGTACAGTAATTTCATATCAGTTTATTTTTCTAAATTGATTCAATTCTAAATTTGTCAGGATTAATGTTTCATCTCTTTCTATTTTGATTAATGTTACTATTAATGTTACTTTGTTATTATTATTAGTAGTAGTAGTAGTAATAGTATTTTAACTGTAACATGACGCCCGCGCTTCCACAATCATTAGCTAGGTGGGTCCCAATATATGAAGTAATATTGGATAGCATTGATTTAGGCCATATTTTATCTTCTCAATGATATTTATTAATTTTGTTATATGATTCTGTCCAGATGCAATAATATTACATAATTATTTATATTTTTCGACTCTCAGTTCTAATACGCTTCCCACATGTTTTATTTAACACAATAAACGACGTGATATACATTCACTTCTAATCAAATGTTCACATAAAATGTATGATACTTCTGTCAGTTGGGAATTATATGCTTCATTACCTTCCTTTGATTATGTTTTTATCCATAAAAATCTTGTCATATTTCTTACAAAATTTAAACTATGTGATTGTCAGCAATATTATATTTCATTGTCAGATACACAATTTACCAGTGATACTTTCAATTATTTTGTAAAAATTATTGTTCACACATCAGTCAAATATTTTTCTAAACAGTGAACTATATTTGTATGGAATATAATATTTGATTGGATCAATTTCCAACTGCCTCCAGCCATAAATATTTTCTACCAACTTCGTCTTTCCTCCAATAAATCACAACTTATGTTAGTTACTACTATTCAACCTATGTACTAACGTGCCCTATTTTCTGTGTTATGTTTATTTTATTTTAAATCAGATCCCATTTAGATCTAGGTTGTATTTTAATTGTGTTTTTTTTTTTGGGGTATTAGATATACATATTATTTTTACTGTCAAACTATTGACATTATGACTGCAAATGTTATTTTCCCTTGTTGCACAGTAAGTTTCGTTATATTTTTCTTTTCTTTAATTCTATTTGGACTCACATCGTCAGGATAAGAAAAGATTACTAGAATGCACTTTTGTATGCACTTCATAAATATTGTTTAATATTTGTTGCCCTAGCTACGTCTGAATTCATTACTAGCTAACAAAACAAACATTGGTTTCCTTACTCTATCATCTTGCTATACTGAGCAACTTATAATAAGAAAATGATAATTTAATAAAACAGATATTTTATTTTCCTTCATTCTCTTCGATATTCTTTAACAAAGGATGAGAAGATATTACCCAACACTTGCTTCTCACCTTATCTGACTCATATATTTTACTGTCGAAAACTGTCACATTGTTTCTTTATTAGAAGAATAATGTCTTTCTGTTCTGTATGCTGTAAATAAGGTCACCACGTCACATCTAATAAATTGGTCTGCACTTTATCAACCTATATCTTTGTTACAAGAATAATGTTCTTCTGTTTTGTGTGCTGCAAATAAGGTCACCAGGTCGCATCTAGTAAACTGGTCTGCACTTTATCAAGCTATATCTTTGTTAGAAGAATAATGTTCTTCTGTTTTGGAGTGCTGTATATAGGTCACCATGTCACATCTAGTAAACTGGTCTGCACTTTATCAACCTATAAGTTCATTCTAAATTGTGCATGTTGTTCTTTCATATTGATTTATCACTTCTGACAGATTAACCTAACAAAATGAACATAACTTTTAATGATTGTTGTAAGCTTCTTTCAAATCAACTCAGTTAATTCATTCCTAACAGCGGTAAACCATTAGTTTAGATTTGCTTCCGTATTTCCATAGTAACAAATTGACTTTAAGTGCAAATGAATGTTTTAGAATATTCTTGCGTGTATTATCTCAGGTAAGAAATTGTGTCTGTATCAAAGGAAGATTTACTTTTGGAGATTCTTTTCTTGTGATTTACCATAAACAATACCTTGTTCTAAAATAACTTCATACTATCAGTTTTTATTTCGATAAATTGTTTCACACTCTGTCAACTGAAATGATAACAATTGTTTACAATGTGCGCTTGTGTAGTAATTTTATATTAGTTCATTTTCTAAATTGGTTCACACTGTTCAAAGAAATGATGAACATCTTTTTTCCTTCTCTGTTGGTAAATGGGGCATAAATTGTCTCACACTCTGTCAACTGAAATTATCAAAATTGTTCCTCCTTGTCTCCAGATAAATCATTTATTACTTTATTTAACAATAATACATCGGTACAAAGAAGAAATTAATCATTACAAATGTATTGACAGTCAGTGTAAAGATAAGACTATGACAAAATCAACACAACATATATAATTCCTTTCAACTACTGGTTCTGAAGTTATTCTTCCTTACACATCTTTTATCTGTCTATAACTATTATCAATACAGTTTTATTTCTGTTAGATTTTCGTGAACTTTCCATTTATAACACTCGAAATTATTAAGAGAACTAGTCAGTCACACAAATAATTTATTTTTGATGATTTACTTGTGATTTTACGACAAAACTATGTGCGCTTGTACAATAATTTCATGATATCATTTTTTGATACACTCTGTTCAAAGAAATAATAATGATCTTTATTTATGTCTGTTGGTAAATGCGGCATTATTCGGTCAGACTAACAGTATCTACAAAATAAGTATAACAGATTCGTATTTCAATAACTATAACATAACACTCGAAAATTCTGGAAAATTATCGCCAAATTGTTTCACACTCTGTCAACTGAAATCATGAAATTATTATTCTTTTTCTTCTGATAAATCACTTTCATCAACACAATTACATCAGCTTTAGAAATTTATTCATGATTCAACGTGCGTTCTTCTTATAGTTATATAACAAGTGTTTATAACATCAGTTTGAATGTAGCAATATTACAAAATTGATGAATAAAGTATAACTACTTTTTCTTTTCCAATTATGACATCTGAAAGTTCTATAAATTTATTAACGTTTTCTTGATGTTTCCCTTCTATAACAGATGACAATGAACAAAGCACAAAGGGATTAACATTCGAATCAATCTTACATTTTCTTTTGATGAATATTTTCTTTATATTTTCCCCCAAAAATACACTGTTGTACAATAACTTTATACTACCAGTTCTTATTTCGATAAATTGTTTTACACTCTGTCAACTGAAATCATGAATATTGTTGTTTGATATCTGCTGAAAAATGTATTACTTTATTTAAGTATAAAACATCGGTTCAAAGAAGATATTAATCATTATAAATGTTTTGACCGCCAATTCACAGATCAGACTATGTCAAAATTGATACAACATGAAGGCTATGATTGCTTTTAACTATTGGCTCTGAAGTCATTCTTCATATAATCTATATACATCTTTTGACGGTCTATAATTATTATTAATAGATTTGGTTTTCTGTTATTTTTTCGTTAACTTGCCATTCATAACACTCGAAATAATTAAGAGAACTAATCAATCATACAAGTGTTTTCTTTTTTTGATGATTTACTTGTGATTTTACCACATGATTTTACCGCGTGTGTGCAGTAATTTCATTACATCGGTTTATTTTTCTAAACTGTTTCACACTTTACAACGAAATGATGAAAATCGTTATTCCATGTTTGTTTTTAAATGGTCCATTATTCGATGGGACTAACAAAATCTACAAAATAAGTATAACAGATTCATATTTCAATAACTATAACACTAGAAAGTTCTGGAAATTTATGAACTCATTACTGTTTTTCTCCCTTATACATTTTTTATTTATTTTGTCCTACATATTACAGCAGGGCTGTCCAACCCGTGCAGCGGTGCCACATTTCCAAACTACTCCGCTTGCTTTACCTTGAGAAGAAGAAAAAGCATTTCTGAATAACATAATGTTTTCTTTTTTTGTCACATTACTCCCGAGAACACTATCTTCTCTCTAATACAATCTTGTTTTCTTTTGTAACCATTCTAATGTCACTAATCTCAACTTTTGCTTTTACACTAAACAAAGCGCTGACTTCATTTTTAAACTTATATCTTCAAACTAACATGTCAGAGCCGATTGATAATTTCTGGACTTTGGTGGACAAGAGGAAATATCCAATGATTAGTAGCACTGCTCTGAAAATATAATTATTTCTTTATTTCAACATATTTATGTGAAGTTTCGTTTTCATATATGAACATTATTAAAGATAAAAACCGATCCTGTCTGACAGACTCACACTTAGAGATGGTGCACTCAGTACCAATTACATACCAGAATTTATTCAGCTTGCAGTGAATATATAGTGCCAACATTTCTCACTAATTATATGAAATATAAGTACAATATCTTTTATAATTAAACGTTTGGATTATAAATCAGGATTACGTTTTTATCTGTTATTACTTTTTATTTAAAATATTTTTCATATTATTTTATTACTTTTATTATTGTTTGTATTATTACTACAATCGTTTCATGGCGCAAGCTCAACTCAACCATAAGTCAAATACGTCCCAATATACAAAAATTTTGTACAGCACTATATTAAAGATTTGACTACTACAAAATTTACAAAATATATAATTAGAAAATTATGTACGAATGTTATAAAATCAATAATTCAAGAGTATGTATGAATGTTACAAAATGTATCATTCAAACGTTTGTGTGAATGTTACAAAATTCATCATTCAACGTTTGTATGAATGATACATAGTGTATTGGTGACAACTGTGTAGGAATGGTACATAATTTTTTATTTGAGTCTGATTTGACTGTTACAAAGTGAATTATTCCAAAGTTTTTATAAATGTTACAAATATGAGTAAATGTTATTCTCTCATATGTAAACTTTACTCTCCTTCTTCAATGATTCATATTTTAGAATGAGATTTTGAATCTTGTATAGTAAAAGCAATGGAAACCCCTTTTTTAAACCACGAGGTATATATGGTAACACGGTGTTAGGTCCTGATTTTTCATTTATCGTTGGCACACGATGGATGATGTGGGCAACATCACTATGGCCGCCTTTACTTCCTAGTGTTTAACAAAAACAAGCCTAGTGTAACCCGAAACAAGCTCACTAACAGCTACACTACGCTTCTACAATATACATATAATATTGTAAAGCGTAGTGTAGCTGTTAGTGAGCTTGTTAGTGAGTTTGCTATGACAAAAGCAAACTACGCTTCTATACACACTGTTTCGGGATCTCATTTTGATCATTGGTCCTCATTCTTTTCTTTATGTCTAACTACAATGGGCAATTGTGTACGACATGGTCTACGCTTATTTCAGCCAGCTCACTAAGACAGTGGCTAGAGATTTCTATCTTGAACTGAACTTAGTGCATTTACTTAATATTAATGTCATTATTTTGCTGTAGTTTTCTTCAAGCTTCCTGCAATAATCAGTAATTTATTAAGAGAACTAAACAAAAATAACTCAATTTCTTCATCTACTTAAAATTAGTTCTTTTCAGATTTCTCACAAACAATATTCTATTATACAGTAACTTCGTAAATTTCATTTTTATTTCATTATGTATTTTATTTCACACTCTGTTTCTTTAAGATGTCGTTTCTCACAAATTATATCACTTTCTAAGATAACTTCATAATTTCAGTTTTTGTCGTCAAATTGTTTCACACTCGATCAACTGAAATCATGAAAATTATTCCTCCATTTCTTCTGATAAATCACGTTATTCAGCAACATCACATCCGCTTCATAAATTTATTCATGATTTAATGTGCGCGCATCATATAACAAGGGTTGAGTCTATCAGTTTAAATGTAGCACTATTACAAAATTCGCGAATAAAGTATAACTACTTTTTCTTTCCCAATTATGACAACTGAATGTTAGATCAATTTAGTGTTTTCTTAATGTTTCTCTCCTTTAATATATAAAAGTGTTGCAACTCTATAATGTTACTACTAAGGCAATTTCTTTGCTGGCCCTTTTACTTTCAATTTTCAATTAACACAGCACAAAGTGATTAGAGAATGAATCAATCATACATTTACTGTAGGTCGTTATTTTCTTGTGAGTTTTCCACACAAAAAATACCCTCTGTAAAATAATTTCATAAGACCAGTTTTTATTTCGATGAATTGTTTCACACTCTGTCAACTGAAATCAGGAAAATTGTATCGACATATTTGATGATAAATCATGTCGTATTTTATTTAACAATAAAACATATGTTTCAAGAAGTTATCAATCATTATGAATGTTGTGACCGTTAGTTTATAGATCAAACTATGACCAAATCGACACATCATGTCTGATTATTTTTAACTACTAGTTCTGATGGACATGTTTCCTATAATCTTTATACACACGCTTCTATGTAACTATTATCAATACAGTTTTATTTCTGTTAGCTTTTCATGAACTGTCCATTTATAACACTCGAAATTATTAAGAGAACTAGTCAGCTATACAATTGATCACTCTTTTTGATGATTTACTTGTGATTTTACTGTATAACAGTGTGCGCTTGTGCAGTAATTTCACACTCTGTTTCTTTAAGATGATTTTCTTGTGATTTCTCACAAATTATATCACGTTCTACGGTAACTTCATAATTTCAGTTTTTATCGCCAAATAGTTTCACACTCGATCAACTGAAATCATGAAATTTATTCTTCTGTTTCTTCTGATAAATCACTTTCATCAACACCATTACATCTGTTTCAGAAAGTTATTCATGATTCAACGTACGTTCTTCCTATAGTTATATAACAAGTGTTTATAACATTATTTTGAATGTAGCATTATTACAAAATTGGCCAATAAAGTATAACTGTTTTTTCTTTTCCCAATTATGACAACTGAAAGTTCTATAAAATTATTAGTGTTTTCTTGATGTTTCCTTCTTATAACAGATATAAGTGTTGCGACTGTCTAAGACTACTACAAAAACAATTTCTCTGCCGACCCTTGTACTTTCAAGTTTCAATTAATAAAGAACAAAGTGATTAGAGTAGGAACTAATCATAGATTTTCTTTTGTTCATTATTTTTTGTGATTTTTCTTAAGAAATTGTACCATGATGTACAGTAACTTTATAGTTTCTGTATTTTTTCCTAAATTATTTCACACTCTGTCAACTGAAATCATGAAGATTATTGTTCCGTTTCTTCTTATAAATCATTCATTGCTTTAATCAACGCCATTACATCTGTTTCAGAAAGATACTCATTATTTAACGATTATTTGCTTTCTTCTCATAGTTTCTACAGCAAGTGTTTCAGTTTAGACTGTCTTTCTTCTCATAGTTTCTACAGCAAGTGTTTCAGTTTAGACTGTTTTTCTTCTCATAGTTTGTACAGCAAGTGTTTCAGTTTAGACTGTTTTTGTTCTCATAGTTTGTACAGCAAGTGTTTCAGTTTAGACTGTTTTTCTTCTCATAGTTTGTACAGCAAGTGTTTCAGTTTAGACTGTTTTTCTTTTCATAGTTTGTACAGCAAGTGTTTCAGTTTAACTGTTTTCTCTCAGTTTGTACAGCAAGTGTTTCAGTTTAGACTTTCTTCTCTAGTTTGTACAGCAAGTGTTTCAGTTTGACTGTTTTCTTCTCATAGTTTGTACAGCAAGTGTTTCAGTTTAGACTGTTTTTCTTCTCATAGTTTGTACTACAAATGTTTCAGTTTAGACTGTTTTTCTTCTCATAGTTTGTACAGCAAGTGTTTCAGTTTAGACCATCTGTTTAAATGTAGCATTTCTGTTCATGTAAAACTTCTGTTCCAAGAAGATATTAATCATTATGAATGTTGTGACCGTCAGTTTACAGATCAGACTATTATAAAATCGATACAACATCATGTTGTATGTTGAACATGTGTATGATTGCTTCTAACTACTGATTCTGAAGTCAGTCTTCAAATAATCTTTGTACATCTTTTATCTGTCTATAATTATTATCAATACACTTTGATTTATTTTATCTTTTCTTTAACTTTCCATTTATAACGCACGAAATGATTAAGAGAACTAGAATGTTATACAATTGCTGTCTTTTTTATGATTTACATGTGATTTTACAACATAAATCGCGTTTGTGCAGTAATTTCATGTATATTGTTTTCCCCATTCTTTCCTCTATAATCTGTAGGCGTACAAGAGTGGTGTTTTGACGGCTATGATTATGCTCGGACCAATACAAAATCTGTAAAATAAGAATCTCGCCCACCCCTTTCCCACCTTCCATTATAATAGATTCGTATTTCAATAATTATAACACTAGAAAGTTCTGGAAAATTATTCGCTTTTTCCCCGATTTTGTTACTATAATTTGTTACATTATTTTGTTCTACATATTAAAGCTTGTACTACTTACACACCCTAGAAAATTCTCTTAACTATAACACAACTGCATCATATTTAAGAAATTATGGCACTATACAAACACAACTGCATCATATTTAAGTAATGATGACACTATACAAAACCTTACTGATCATATTTGTACATATTTTGGCACTATACAAACACAACTGTATCATATTTGAGTAATTATGGCACTATACAAACACAACTGCATCATATTTGAGTAATTATGGCACTACACAAAAAGTTAAAATTGTAACCTACCTAAGTGGAGGCTTTCTTTACACGACGAAACAGGGTCGGTAAGATAAGTAAAGCAATTGAAGGAAAGGAAAAACTAATATTTATCATCATCATCATCAAATACCTTGTCCTGAGCAGAACTTTGCCACCCCAACAGTCCTCCGGAACTTCTTCTCTCTCTCATAGGCCAGATGTCCTGCCTCTGCAGCCGTCATGTTCAGACCATCAGTTACATCCTGAATCCATCTTCTTCGTGGTCTTCCTCTTCTCTCTTTGCCGGTATGCCTCCTTCCATGATAGTCTTCTCCAGCCCTTCATGTCTTTTAATATGTCCAAAATATCTCAATTTTCTCTTTCGTATTTGTAGCATCAGCCAGTTTTCTTTGATTTTGAGTTCTTTCTGGATATATCTATTTGTTCTCTTCTCTGTCCAGGATATACGAAGGACTCTTCTGTAACACTTATATTCAAAAGCACATTTATGTTTTTCCACTGCTCTGTTTAATGTCCATGCTTCACACCCATACATTGCCACTGGGAATATGCATGCTCTTAGTATTCTGATCTTTGTTTTCTTATCAGTTCCGTTCCATACTGTTTTGAGTTGTTTAATTTTTTGTAAAACCATGTTTGTTCTTCTTTAAATTCCGTTTATCCCATTTCCATCTGTTGTGAGTAGTGAACCAAGATGTTCAAAACTGTTCACATTTCCATCTGTTGTTAGTAGTGAACCAAGATATTCAAAACTGTTCACATTTCCATCTGTTGTGAGTAGTGAACCAAGATATTCAAAACTGTTCACATTTCCATCTGCTGTTAGCAGTGAACCAAGATATTCAAAACTGTTCACATTTTCTACTTTCTCTCCATTGATAAAAATATCTTTTGTCATGTTCGTTTATCTGTTGTCATTATTTTTGTTTATGCTTGAATGAAATATTGCCATTTTATTCCCACATTTATGTAAAACGTTTTTCTTATATCGAACATAATTAGTGGTTAACTTATTTTACGTTATGTCATACTTTGTAAATCTTGTTGAATAGACTGTTAATTTGACAGTCAATAATAGCATATGTTTTCTTTTTTACATTCAAACCTTAAATAAGCTTATATTACGATGATAACAAAGTAAAAGGAAACAGGTTAGTCATTCTAGCGATGTACTGATGGAATAAATAGATGTTGAATCGATCCAACGATTTAAGCAGTTTGGGGTTACCAATTGTACAAGTAGAACTGGGTGCCTGATGGGCAGAGTGAGGAATGTGTCAGCGAGCCACGGGAACCATCAGTATGCATACTCTTCGATATCTGTTGGGAGACTGAGCACCTATGGGTCTGTCCAGAGTGCAATGACGTCAGTTTAGAAACCAATAATCAAGAACTGATGGAATAGCTGTCCATGAACACCTCTACAGGCGCAACACATTTATTACTTTACATCTACACCGCAAGGGTAAAAAGAGCAAGATGATATGAAACATGTTAACAGACAACGTGCAACACCATAAGTAAGGGTTATGTAACGAGTACTAAGTAACGAGTTATTTTTGTAAAAGTAACGAGTATTAAATTTACATAAAGTAACTGAAACGCGCATGCACTATTTTTTTTAATCTCGTACCAATGCAATCTCCATCACTTGGAGTTTTAATTTGGTATCATCCAGTCTATAAACCGGAAGCTATTCTGTAACCTTAGCATGCTAGCAGCATAAATAGCACGGCGTAGCAGGTCGTTTTGTTGTGAAACTGATTAGAAATCAATATAATTCTTCATAAAATGGACTTCTCGTCTCCACCTGCTGGGGGTAGAATGGATTCTGCATCAAGAGATCAGTTAATGACCCAAGTTAAACAACAGATTGCTTTAGCAAATGCACAAGAACTTTTGCAGGTGAAACAACCGGACATCATATTATGATTTCATCATCATCATGATCATGAATAATGTCGATCCTGATTGATGATGATATTGATAATCAGATAATGAACATTTATTAAATGATAGAAAATTAAAAAAAACCTCTCCGGCTCCGTTTTATTTTATCAGACTGAGACTTTCGTCATCTGTTTTCTCTCAACTTTATTTTATTTAGCGTGGCTTTCTAGCTTATGTAGAAAATGTGACCAAAAATGTTATTGTTAGATAGTTAAAATGAGTTAGTAGAAAGGACTGTCGAATCCGACAAATACCTACACGTTGCATTTGTAGATCAGGAAAAAGCGTGGATAGGCACAAGTTGTGGAAAATATTAACAACCTATGGGGTTAATGACCACCTAATCAACCTTTGCAAGAGCATTTATACTGACAGCCAATGTACGATTAGAACAAATACAGGATTATGAGAAAAGTTTCACATAGGGTCAGGAGTAAGACAAGGTTGCATACTATCCCCACTGCTGTTTATCACGTATATTGACCACATCTGTAAAATAGCTAACACCTCGAAGAAACAACCTTGGAGAGCTCTTAAATGAATTTCTTTTTGCAGACGATCAGACAATCATATCAACAACAGAAGAACAGCTACAACAACACATCAACAGACTCAGTTAGCATGTAACGAATACAACATGCGAATAAACATCTACAAAACAGAAGTAATGACATTCGCCAGAGAGGAAAGCACTACCAATATCGCTATTAACAATCGCTCACTAAATCAAGTAAAAGACTTCACATACCTGGGGAGCATTTTTTCAGCAAACGGAAGAATAACTAATGAAATTCAACACAGATGCAACAAAACAAATCAAAGGATAGGGCAAATGGAGTCAATTTTAAGATGCAAATACGTCACCATGAACACAAAAAGAGCAATGTTCAACACAATCTTTCTCCCACATTATGTTACCAATGCCAGACCTGGATGCTGACAACAAACGATAGAAGAAAACTAGTCACGGCAGAGATGAAGTGTCTACACAGAATGCTGGGTGTAACAAGAAGAGACCGGTTGAGAAATGAGGACATCAGAAAAAAAGTGGGTACAGCATCAGTACGAGACTTCATCATGAAATAACAAATTAAATGGTTCGCCACGTAAGCAGATTACCATCAGACAGTGCACCTCAAAGAGCAATGCTGCTCCGATACAATGGGTACAAAGCAAAAGGCCAGCCACGCAAAAGATGGAACTCAGAAATAACAGAGGCGACGAAAGAAACTATTTACAAAGCGCATACTAGGGCCCATTTTAGAAATCTCTTCTTGACCTGACGCTGTGAGGCAAACAGGATTCGAGAAAGATAGCAAGATATTGTTATGATTTTTATATTTGTTTAAGTTGTAGAACCCAGACATTTTAGAATTTGGAAGTCTTAATTATTTAATTATATTCGAACAATAGCTGCAGGATATCGTATCAGCATCTGGTTAGTAAACTTACGCTAAAAATTACGCTACCCAGCACATTTCAGCAGTACTGCTGTGTACTCTTGAGCTTGACAGGCACTAAGTGTCACCAGGCCAGGGTGGCTATTAGCTGCTAGTGTTTGTAAATGTTGTATGTAACAGATAATCAATTTAATTTGTCAAACGAAGGAATCAACATGTTGACACTGTCTCAGTCTGTTGTATCAAGTTCAGAAAACCTTATTCTATCTATTTTCTAATCCTGTCTTGCCTTTCAGGGACCTCAGCAGCCTCTTACAATTACAATATGTCTTGTACGTCGCATTGTTACGATTCTTTGCTCCCCGGCAACACATGTGCGAGATACTGCAATATAAAGATTAGTGAATATCCTAATTTGCAATCAAGACGTAACAGATTTTCAGAAGTTGTTCTCTTTTATTTTAATATATAATATATCCTGATTTGTTTCATATTGTTGCTTACAGAGAATGTCCGAGAAGTGTTACAAGAAGTGTATATCTAAGCCTGGTACCACATTAGATAACTCTGAACAAGTAAGTACATTGACTTTCCAAAGATGTCATTATAACCTTTTCTCTGTAATATAGGACATCTCATCTAACATCCATGGATGTGCCTGTTGCCCACCACCAAAAGAAAACGATAAAAAAACTGTTGTTACTATTCTAGACATGCTAGAGTACACAGCATCGAGAAAACGGATAGGCTTGCATCGATTATCAGGGGGTTTAGGATGGATAAGGGGATGTTCTACAGGCTCTTAGCGATCTACTGTTGGATGAAGAAACAATAATTGATGTTGAATCAATCCAACGATTTGAGTAATTTGGACTTGCGCATTGTACAAGTAGAGCTGAATGCTTGATGGGGCAGAGAGAGGAATGTTTTTAAACAGCGAGCCACCGGAACCATCAGTATGCATATCTTTCAACATATGTATTGGGGAGACTTAGTACCTATGGGTCTGCCCAGATTGCAGTGATGTCAGTTCATAACCAATACTTCACACGTTGTCTAGAGTTTAATCTAGTAGACTCTGTGGATCTGGTTATGTGGAGAGAGTGTCTGGCTTTTTGGAGAGAGACTTTGTGGGTTCGGTTTTTTTTTTTTAGAATCTGGATTTGATTTTTGTGTGTCTCACTGACTTTTTATTCACCTGAGCCATATTAGTCGAAATAGGGATATTACACAATAATTTTGGAATCATATTTTGTAGTTATAAAATAGTATACTATAGTTAGAAAATCTTCTTTGTTTGCTTGACATACCATATGTTAAACTACCCTCTGCAGTCTGTATGTGATTTTCATCTTAGATTATAAGTTCATTGTGAAAGTTAAATACATGCCCATAGGTCAGCACATTAGGTTTCTGCATGTTTTTTTTTCTGCGTGTTACTTTCTGCATGTCAGAAAGTAACAACAAAGGACTCAGTTTGAATATTAAGAAGACAGAAGTTATGATAATATCAAAAAGCAGATTTTGCCAAAATGCACCATCACAGTAAATGGGACTGTTCTAAGTTAAGTGCAGCAATTTAAATACCTTTGGGAGTCCTGGTAACATCAGATGGCAGATGCCGATCAGAAATAAAGAGAAGAATAGGACAAGCGAAAACATCATTCCTGAAAATGAGAAGCATTATCTGCAACAAGTCCTTGTCAATCCCGATCAGAATGCGAGTTATTCAGTGCTACATAGACCCAATACTGACATACGGATCGAAGTCATGGACGATGAACACACAGATCGAAAAATCTCTGAGGGCCACAGAAATGTGGTTTTATAGAAGAATGATGAGAATTCCATGTACTGCTAAAATGACTAATGTTGAGGTGCTGAATGAGATCAAAACACAGAGAAAGCTTATCATCAATATAAGAAAGAGGCAGTCATCATTTTTCGGGCATGTGATGAGGAGGGAGGTTTAGAATACATTGTGACAACCGGTAAAATCGAAGGTAGACGAGACATGGGAAGACAGAGAGAGAAAGTGTTGGATAGCCTGACTTCATGGCACGGTAGAGCGTCAATATCTGAGTTGATAGCAAACACCAACGACAGAGATTTGTGGAGATCCATGATCGCCTACGCCAGCCGGCATGGCACCTGATGATAATGATGTTTTTTTTATTCAGGTTTGCCTTCCTAAGCTGTGAAATAGCAACAATAAAAAGCCTGACATAGGGAAGTCCATCCCCCCATGGCAAGCCTAAGCCTTGGACCTTGCATAGTTTCCCATCAGCAGGCTACTAATTTTTACTTTTTGCAATTCCTAAAAGAGACTAGCGGACCCCAACTCTGCTGGCTGCAGTACCAGGCACAGAACACATCTTGTAGACCTGATGACAACAAAATAGAAAATATTCATCATGATAATAATGCTAATTAAATATTGTTAGTAATCTGTCCTTGTTTGCTTTATTCCTCAGAAATGCATTGCCATGTGTATGGACAGATACTTGGACACATGGAACTTAGTTTCACGAGTTTATGGGCAACGACTACAAAGAGAGTCCAACAGATTATCTTAGCTGTTTTCTTTGTTAGTTTGAATTTTGTGTTGATCATGTTGCTGTACGTAGATGTTTAGTGTGTGTGATGATTTGATTGTAATGAGACTAACCATGTAATTTATTAGTTCAACCAACCAGTTTATTTGTAATTCTCCTGTTGCAGTTAGTCATGCAAAATAGTTGAGTTTGTGAAATCCACTTGTTTGTTCTTACTAAAGGAACCACAGTAAATAAAAAAGAGCAAAGCAGCACTTTTCTCCAAACATGAATTTTTATTTATTTACAACTTTTATAAAATTGTTCGTGTTTATCATACACTACAAAATTTTGAATAAATATTAAGTTGTATTGATTCATAAATTTTGCGTTAATGCATTTTAGTTTAGTCTTTGGTTCATCATCACTGCACATTGAACCAATTAGTCCATAAGTTCTCTGATTTCCTCAGTATGTCTCTCAACGTGGGATGACTATCGACACCGGCTCTTTGCTGGTTTACTATTCTTTGGCTACCACTATAGTGCTCTTGTCTAGCTACACCACCTTTGACCTGGAATTCTTGCAGTCTGGTTAGGGTTGTAGATTCACCACCATAACATGAATCATTGACGCTTACTTTGGGAATTTAGAATATCAGCCTGGTCGATTGCTCACCCGCTTTTTTACAGCAGCCATAAATGTAAGCCTATCTTACACCTGCATGTCCTGGCACAAAAATCAAACTAGTTTTTCTCATCCTAGACCTCCTCAGCTACTCCAACCACTGTCTCTGAGTCAAGACTGTTTCAATCTTCCTGAGCATGCTCATTGAGTCACTGAGAAAACTTGCATGGATAAAAGTCTGTGACTCCAGGCAAACCATCACTTTAGAAGTTGAATGAGCATTATACAATCTAAGAGTTAAAGATAGAGAATTATATTGTATAACATATACAGTAACACTTGGATAAAAGATGGGTGATATTTCAATGTTGGGGAAATTTGTTGGGAGAAAAAGAAATCTTAGATACATGTAAACTGTAGGCCTACATTTGAATTTTTCTTTGCTCGCTTTAGTATAATCGCTTACAACTCACTTTTTGTGCTGAGTTTTATAAAAATTTGATAGTTTGTTTCTTTCATTGCCCATCTATGAATTCAGACATAGTCCTTGCTTCTACTATAGCGCCTCTGGATGATTTTTGGAAGAAGGTTTTCTTTCCTTATCCCCAGTATCTCTTGTCATTCACGTGAGTTGTACTCTGACTTCAGTAGCGCTTGTAATTTAGATCCCAAACTTGGGGATCAGGGCTTCCTGTAGCCCAATCGCACACTTTGTGCACACCAACATTTGTTGACCTCAAACCCCATAATTTCCATGGTGTTCGTAAACACATCGTGTTCTCAACTTTGCTAATGGCTCCCTAGTTTGATAGTATGTTGTATTATGTTTACAGTCAAGATATCATCATCATTCAGTTGTGCACTTATGATTTCATCATGCTCTTTATATTCAGTTGTTTCATGTTTCTTTATATTTAATTTTAAGTTGTAAAGCTGCTGCCCTTAGAAAATTTTAGATAAAAAAAAGTATAAAATTAAATATAATCAATCAAATCATTATATTCAATTTTATTCATTTTTTCTATAATTCTCTCTGGACAACAGCTTTACACCCTTCCTTCTGGTTATTGACTGGATAATGAGATCAACAACAGCCAAGGGGGAGAAATAGAATACAGTAGACCATGATGAGTCCATTAGAGGATTTAAATTTTACAGACGATCTAACACTCCTCTCTCACAGGAATTAACAGATGCAAGAGGAAACAACTAAACTTGAAACAATCTCACAACTTGGTCTAACTATTCATGGTGGAAAAACAAAGATGCTAATTCCAGAGACCTGATCCTATTGAGAGGCGTACCATTAAAGGAGGTGGACACATTTACAAATCTGGGAAGTGTTATCAACATTCAAGGTGGCTCAGATGAAGATGTTAGGGTTAGAATATAAAGGCAAGATCAGCATTTGCCATTCTGAAGAGCATATGGGGTTCAAGAATGATCAGAAATAAAACTAAGTTATTGATATTTATCTTGGGAATCTTTTGGCCAGTAAAATATCCAAAACCAACTCTCAAGACACAAGACAAGAGGCAATGAATGACATACTCAAAAGAGAAGATGGAAATGGCTCGGACATGTTATGAGAATGAGACAAGAAATGCCTGCAAGGATAGCCCTCACTTGGACACCAGAGGGAAAGAGAAAGAAAGGCAGACCACGGACAACATGGAGGCGCATGATGGAAGAGGAACTGGACACCGCATCTCTGACGTGGGGCTCTGCACTGAAGGTTGCACGGGACAGGAGAGCATGGAAAGTCCTTTCTGAAGCCCCATGTGTCACTAGGCATGACGGGATTAAGTAAGTAAGTAAGTAAGTATTGATATTTAACTCAAATGTCAAGGCTGTCCTTCTATATGAAATGGAGACATGGAGAACAACTAAGGGAACACCAACAAGTTGCAGACATTCATCAATAGATGCCTGCACAGAACACTCTATCTGCAATGGTATGACAGGACCACAAACAGGGATTTGTGGGATAGCGCAGGAAAATGGCAAGAGGTAAGGCGCAGAAGGTGTCGATGGATAGGACACACACTGAAGAAACCTCCTGAAAGCATCACAAGACAAGCTCTCCAATGGAACCCCCATGCTAACAGAGGTAAGGGAAGACCCAGGAACACCTGGAGACGAGAGTTGAAGACGCAGTGCAAGAAACTAGGAAGTGATCTGGATAAGATGACATAGGATAAGCAGGCTTGAAAGACCTTTGTGGTTGCGAACCTATGCCTCCCTAGCGATGAAGAAGGTGCAGTTTTACAGTTTGCTCTTTTCAAATGGCAAGATATCAATGGCGGTTGAACATCAAGGAGAGTAGACTGAAAAGCCGCTGCCCAAGCAAAAATAATGAATGTAAATTGAAAAGTTGATTGAATAATAATGATTGATAATTTGAATCAGCATTGCCAGTGCTACAGAGTTTGGACACTGCAGCTTCTCTTGTGTAACAAAGAAATCAGAACACATATGGTTATTCAACAAAGTGCAATGATTAACCAATCAGCTGCCAATGGTTTTTCTTAAGTGCTGAACATTGAGACCTATGTTTTGTCATCAATGACGGGACTGGCACTAGATCTCACCTACCCTCAAATCAAGGATCACTGGAAAAGGACTTTATTGCCCCATATAGGACTTGAGTCAATCACTTGTGAAGTGAACACTGCTTCAGTGTCACAGAAACACTTCCGTGTTCACCCAACATGTTTGATTGGTAGTCTGCATAGCTTAATGGTAGTTATCTAGAATCTACATGAAAGGTGGAAAGACTGAAAATGGACAGAAGATGATAGTCCCAAAAATGCAGTACTGAAAACAGATATCACAACCTCTCTGTAAAAAGTGGCACACTGTAACAAGCTCCCTTGTCAGAATGGGCAAAGAAGAAAAACGAATGTGTCTGGAATAACAAGACTAGAACTATTTGTTAATTAAACATTTTAGATATGTTTTAGATTGATATTCATTGTATATTTTACATGTTTCATATAATAATGAATATGTGAGTAGTTGAAGATTTGATGTACTAGTATTGAGACTGGAAATGAAGGATGTTATTTTGTTGATAATAAAATGTGTACATTTTGATCTTGTTCAGATCTTGATTTTTTGTCAATGAGACTGTTAGAGTAACTACTGCGACTACAGATTTTCTAATCAGAGTGCTCTTTCTACATCAAACATTACATTGAATCTTATGAATCTCTAATGAATTAGGGATCTCTATGGTTAAGATGTTTGCCTGTCATTCTGAAAGTTGTGGGTTCGAATCCAGGCTGAGTCAAATGGGAATTATTTCTTAAGAACCCTAAGATTGTTGCTGGAGCTACAGAGCTCATGCTTTGTGCAATACTCTCAGCATGTCTTTAGATAGGGAAAGAGCCATATGGGAAAAAAAACTGAGGTCAATCCTTTGCCTGTAGATCTTTTTTAATGAATCTCAATTCTCGTATCTTATTGTTATGAAGGTACAGTGTGACAACCTGCTATTTATTCACTTTGTGTTTTCTTGTCAGTTATACCTTGGTTTCCTGTCTAACAACATTATGCCTCTTCTCTGCAGCAGACATTTTTTGCTGTTTTAGTTTGTTCTAGAATAACCACATTTTGAGATTTTAGCCAAAGAGCAAGGGTATGCTAAAGCTGTGATTTCTTGGCAACCTACTGTTGTATGGGGATACTAAAATTGACATTGAATCATTCCAGCGATTTAAGGAGTTTGGAATTACAAACTGTACAAGTAGAGCTGGATCATTGAGGGGCAGCGAGAGGAGTGTGTTGAACCAGTGAGCCACAGGAACTATCAGTATGCATAACCTTTGATATCTGTTGGGGGAGACTAAGCACCTATGTGTTTGCCTGAAGTGATGTGACATCAGTTCATTAACCAACCAATCATTCTCTCTATCCTACAGTTGTCTCCACACTTACTACAGGGTAGTTCTGTTTTCGTCTTTGCTCTGTTTCATCTCTTGTTTGTTTCTGTACTGTTGTCTCTTATAGTTCTTTATGAACCAGTCACCAGAGCACTTTTATCTTATAGTTCTTTATGAACCAGTCACCAGAGCACTTTTATCTTTCCTGTATTCTGAAAATGTTCTCTGTGTTCCAACTGCATGGAAGATTTCCCCTACAAACCAGTCTCAGAATGTATTTCTCTAATTCTCGGAATGTGTTCATTGAATTCAGAATTTCGCACAGTCATACAGTGGATCCCATCACACTGCAATATAAGCGGAAATGAAGAGGCAGACAACCTAGCAAAGGCAGGAGAGCAACTGCCGCAAACTGATTACAAAGCAGCTACGAGGAGGCTAAAACAACCATCGGATGGTGATATAGAGAGAAGTGGTCACAAGACCACCCTCAACACAGCGCCAAAGATGGGTACTATGGTCTGTCCCGTAGCAAAAAAGTTGTCATATTTCGCCTCTGTACCCACCTTTACAACAAATTTAAAATTGGCACAACTAGCCTGTGCCACTGCGGAAAGGCGGACATGATTGCAGAGCACCTACTGCAAGACTGCCTCCTGCGAGCAGGCCTGAGAAACGAAACCTGCCCATAAAATACAGAGCTAACTGAGAAGCTGTACGAAGTCCCTAAAAACAACAGCAGAATTTATTAGGAAATCTTGTACATTAGTGTAAGCGGTGTTTAGAGAGAGAGAATTAAGAATTTTTTTTTTTTTAATCTCAAATTTGAAGTGGACAAGATAAATTCTTCCACTGTATTTCTTTGCTTCGAGCTAGGAATTTTCTTGCAAATATTCACCCATATATTCTACCTCATTCTACAACAGAGATGAAGTGTCTGAATGCTGGGTGTAGCAAGAAGAGATCGGTTGAGAAATGAAGACATCAGGAAAAAGTGGGTACAACATCAGTACTAGACTTCATCAAGAAACAACAAATTAAATGGTTTGGCCACGTAAGCAGATTACCATCAGACAGTGCACCCCAAAGAGCAATGCTGCTCCGATACAATGGGTACAAAGCAAAAGGCCGGCCACGCAAAGATGGACCTCAGAGATAACAGAGGCGACGAAAGAGACTATCTACGAAGCGCATACTAGGGCCCGTTTTTGAAATCTCTTCCTGACCTGACGCTGTGAGGCATACAGGATTTGAGAAAGAAGAAGAAGAAGAAGCAAAGACAAGACATCTCTTCATCTACCAATTAAACCATCAGTATATACTCTTATCAGGGCGTATTGTCAGACCATAGGTGTCTCCCAAGTCAAAACCTTAATGTTTTCATACTAAGATCTTGTGCAGCAGCACTGTTCTTCCATTCAGAAGTATCAACTATTGGTTTGTACAGCAGTTATATCATTGTACTAAATGTCCAGATATGGGTCCTTTGTTAAGTTCTGCACAGGTGCAAACTCCTAGAAATTTGTTTGGTAGTTTTCTCAAGATATCAATATATTTTGTTGAACCAAATATTGTTTTTCAAGTTCACATATTCTCTCTTCGGTCACCCATACTGTAACAACAAAACATGAACTGAATCATTAATTTTCTATAAATGAAATGACTGCATATCAACATATAACACATATTTTAATCTAAAATTATAATAATTAAGAGATTAAACACAAAAACAAACAAGTGCCAAAAATAAGTTTTTAAAATGTCATATATGGAATGCAGTATTACAAAGTATAAATCAGTTTTGAAAATATAAATTAAACAGGCAAGAGAACTTAATTAGTTGTTTTAACTCTTTCCACGCCCATTTATTTCCTCAATTTTTAAGCAGTTAATTCAAGGGAAGTAAAAAAAAAAATTTCCAAAAAATTACGATCCCAACTACTTGTCAATAAATAAACATATATATCTTATTATATACTAAATTGAAGAAAACTGGATAACCCAATAGAATAACAAGGTTAAAAAGTAATATAAGTAAAATAGTAGAAGTAAAACTAGAAAGACTTCTTATAAGGAAGCAACTCTATGGCGCAGTGTGCGGCTTAAAGCGTCAACGGACTTCCGCCATGGCGCAGTGTGCGGCTTAAAGCGTGGAAAGAGTTAATAGAGAGCATTGTGGTAATACAACTTTGAAAAGTTAAAATCTTCTGAGAAGAGAAAGAGTACTGCAGTCAGAACACACTTCTCATAGGCAACAAATTACTGGAAAAAAGGCATAGATGACAACAAAGTCAGAAAACATAGATTATTTGACTGGCAAAGCCAGAAAATATTTCTATTCCTGTAACTCTGAAATATTTTAGAATTGTTTACAATTCTGTTATTGTTGCACATTTGTTACTGCAGTTATTTCTCTGTTCCAAAATCTATTTGTTTAAAAAATAGGTAACTGACACAATTTACAAGTTGTAGAAAAAGTTTAAAGATGAACATTAAAAATATACTTGTACAAATTGTAGAAATCATTTTATAGTGATAGTGAAATAATGAAAATATAGAAACTTCAGATTTTTTAATCATTGAGAATATAACAATTGCAAACAGAAGCAGTAAAATTTAGCACATCAATTATTTGTTGTTTACCAAAACTAACATTAAAACAAAGAAACAATTAAAACAAAGAAACAATGATTAAAGGCACCAAGTGAAAGAACTTGCATATCTTTTAACTGTCATTTTCTTCTCAACAAAACTATTATGTAGCAAACACAACAGATCATAAAACTCATCATATACCAATCTTTCGTTCAAATATTTTCAAGATTAGTTTGCCAAAGTTTGTTGACTACATTCTTTGCTTACTTTCTCAGATATATGAACTGTATTCTACAATTTACATGTCACCACACAATGTGACTGTTTGGCCTTAATTATATCTTGAGATTGACACATATGTCTTTCTTCTTCCTGGGATTCTGCCTCCAATCTGTCTTGCTTATAATATTTACAAATAGCAATAGGAACTGAAAAGTTCATGTGAGTTAAAGACTCCCATCAGAGCTAAGAACTGTTGTTCTCTCATATCGGACCTAAAGTCTCTCACACCAGAGCTAAAGAATCCCATTCTCCCACATCAAAAGCTAAAGACTTTCACATCAGAGCTAAAGATTCCATTCTCCAACATCAGAACTATAGATGCATTCTCTCAGATAAGAGTTTAGGATTTTCTCTCACAGCCAGAGCTAAAGTCATTCAATCTCCCACATCAGAGCTATAGACACTTTCATATCAGAGTTAAAGACTCAAGTTTTAAGCAAACAGAAATGGATAAGATAAAATACAAACATTGATACATAAAAGGTGATAGTTCAAATCCAATCACCAGTTTTCAAATAGCTTTGGTCACAAATTTAAAATAAAATAATTATTAAAATAAACTAAATGATTATCAGTATTCATTACTAAATTGACGTCATAGAACTTTGGGCAGACCCGTAGGTGCTCAGTCTTCCCCAACAGATGTTGAAGTGTATGCATACTGATTGTTTCTGTGGCTCACTGGTTAAACACAGTCCTCATTTGGCATTCATTTCTGCTTGTGTAATTTCAAACTTTGTAAATCAATGGGTAGATTCAATATAAATTGTTCTGTCTTCATCCAACTTGTGGTCGCAGAGAAACTGAAGGATGTCTCGTTTACTCAACTTCCCAATGATCTGTGCTGATGATGTAAGTCTACAGACTCTCATTGCTGTGAACACCTGCATGTCCAGGACAGTAGTTCCATGTAAGCCTCTTGAGGTAGAAATCCTCTAGATGACATTGATTCATAAACTGCCATTTAGAACCTTTGAAAGAATCTATTGAGAGTTGGACACAATAATGGCCCAAGTAAACAAAATACCAGTGAGTCATTGGTGGAACAGCAGTAATGGCCTCATACTGGAATTAATTATCCTGTTTGTTCCATTCCACTCTGCAATGTTCCTACCATGTGCACTAGCTAGGAAACTACATCCTGACTTACCACAATGCAGATCCTTTCATATGGCTCATTGCAGTTACTTGATCAATTTTTCAGTTTGGGCTTTCTACGACATGCTAAGCTTGATTCTTGTGCCCTTAATAGCATTAGTATTCTTGTGCAGTTAGTGTCTCTGGTTTGGGCTATATCCTGATGGTGAAAAGATCATCAGGTGCAGTGAAGTGATCATGGATCTCCACAAATCTCTGGTGTTTGCTATCGTCTCAGATGTTGATGCTCTTCCGTGCCATGCAGTCAGGCTATCCAATATTCTCTCTGTCTGTCTCATCTCTCCTCAATTTTACCAGTTGCTACAATGTGTTCTAAACCTCCCTTTCTCTGTTGCAGGACACCCAGTATATATTTCATCTTCATAATGGAAGTATATCTATTGAAGCCGAGAAATATACTATGTTTTAATTCTAGTCATAGTTCAATAAAGATTATATTAGCAAAAAATAAGCCTTGATTAAAAGATTGTCAGTGATTGCTTTTTATATTGAGAAAAATGATTCATGCAACCGGCATTCCATATTGAGGAATGGAACTGTCCGGTCTACCTCCTGCATACTTGGATTTAGAAATGTGAAGTAACATACGTTTCACACACTATAGTCTGCAAGGGCTATGGCATATTTCATTTCCATGACATATTTAGTTTCCAATGTATATATATCATCATCATCAAATAGCTTGTCCTGAAAGAACTTTGCCACCCCAACAGTCCTTGGAATTCTCTCTCTCATAGGTCAGATGGCCTGCATCTGCAGCCGTCATGTTCAAACAATCAGTTAGATCCTGAATCCATCTTCTCCGTGGTTTTCCTCTTCTTCTCTGTGCCGGTATGTCTCCTTCCATGATGGTCTTCTCCAGCACTTCATGTCTTATATTTCAGTTTTCTCTTTCTTATTTGTAGCATCAGCCAGATTTCTTTCATTTTGAGTTCTTTCTGGATAGATCAATTTGTTCTCTTCTCTGTCCAAGATACATGTAGGACTCTTCTGTAACACTTATATTCAAAAGCATATATATGTTTTTCCACTGCCTCATTAAATGTTCATGCTTCACACACATACGTTGCCGCTGGGAAAATGCATGCTCTTAGTATTCTGATCTTTGTTTTCTTATTAGTTCCGTTCCATACGGTTTTTAGTTGTTTAATGTTTTGTAAAGTCATGTTTGTTCTTCTTCTAATTTCCTTCATCCCATTTCCAACTGTTGTTAGTAGTGAACCAAGATATTTAAAACTGTTCACATTTTCTACTTTCTCTCCATTGATAAAAATATCTTTTGTCATGTTCGTTTTATCCGGTGTCATTATTTTTGTTTTTGCCATATTGAGATAAAGATTTTGTTTTTCACTTTTATCTTTCCCATCCCTTAATAATTTCTCAACCTCTTTTTGTGATGTTGACAGTAACAATATATCATCAGCGTATCATAGTTCAAGTATTTCTCTTCCTTCGATTATAAAAGGATTGTATTATATGGAATATATATATACATATGAGAAATATAATTATTAATAGAGAAACTACTGTGATGAAGGTAGAATCTTTACATAAAAAACTTGATAAAGACCAGATTTTTTATGATTAATAAAAAAAAGAATCTTGACTGGTGGATTAGCAAATGGAAATACTGATTATATAACATGTATATAAAATATTGATGATTACAGGATTGTTGGATTAGAGATTGAAATAGGAAAGATGATAGGTTGGATAAACAGACATAAGCTGAGATGAGGAATGAAATGATTATTTCAATCTATAACAAATACAACATTAAATTATTTCGCAACAGATAGCCTACATATGAGGTGTAGATACAGAATCAGAATTTACATAAAAACATCTTCAGTCAAGATTGACTTCTTGAGAGATATATTAAGAGCAAATATTCCAAATATATTTCCTGGACAACTAAAATGTATAACAATATTTTAGAAAAAGATTTTTACTATCTTCTAATTTACACCAGAGACCTTCTGCAGTGCTACCGGTGTACCTGCACTACCGCTGAGATCTTCCTGTGTAAGAAAGAGATCAGAGCACACATGGTTACTCACCAAAGTGCAATGATGATGGTCCTATCACAAACAAACAAATCATATACCCCACAATCTATATTTGTACAAATTAGGATACAAGATAATCATAATGTCAAGAAATCAAATAGTATATGAACAATATAGAGACAATATTAACTATTTTTTTTTGTGGTAAGAAAACCATAACTATGGTATCCATAAAAGGACAGGTGGTCATTTTTTTCATGTTATTTTATCTGGAATCATGTACACAGAAATCAATCTCCCACATCTGAAACTATAATACATTAAAGAAACTACACAACACGCACAATCTATCATCATGTCACAAGTCTGTTGGCAAGTGCTATCTTGGATCTCTGTACTCTTCTGTCCCAAGTACTGACTATCAGTTCAGATGTTGACATTTGACTATTTCATGAAGTTAGATGAAGTTTTCTGCACAGATTTTTGTCTATGTTGTCATCTGTTTCATCTCTCATTGGTTTTGCCAGTTGTCACCAAGCGTTATATAGCTCCATGTCTCATGACATGCCAGAGAAATGATGACTGTCTTTTTCTAACACTGTTTGTAAACTTCCTCTGTGCATTAATCTTTTTAAAAAATCAACATTATTCATATTAGCAGTTCATTGGATTCTCAGTATTCTTCTGTGAAACTAGATCTCTGAGAATTTGGTGTTCATTTATTATCCACAACATACTTCCATAAATCAGCACTAGATGTTTCACTGAATAACTTTTTTCTGACGTCTATAGACCTTGCGTTTTCTTTCTTTCTGTTGCACATGCTACAAATATTAAACTGTGTAGTTACTGATTAAAGCTTGGTCCTAAAGTGAAATTTTGACGCACCTGTCCTACATGCCGTATTGGCTAATAAATCTGGGTGGAATATATTAATTAATGTTCTTCACACAAACCACACAGATCACAAAGTGTGGTAAACTTGGATAAGAACAAAAGCAAAGAAGAAGAAGAATGCATGGTTCAGTAATCATTACACACACAAGAGTGCTATCAAACATTAATGTCTGGTCTAGTGATTACAGACATGAAAGTGTAGTCATGAAATTAATGTCTGGTCCAGTGATTACAGACATGAAAGTGTGGTCATGAATTAATGTCTGATCCAGTGATTACAGACATGAAAGTGTGGTCATGAATTAATGTCTGGTCCAGTGATTACAGACATGAAAGTGTGGACACAGAATTAATGTCTGGTCCAGTGATTACAGACATGAAAGTGTGGTCATGTAATTAATGTCTGATCAGTGATTACAACATGAAAGTGGTATGAATTAATGTCTGTCCATTAATCTTCTTGTCTCTTATCCTCTTTTGCCTCACAGTGTCAAGATAAGAAAAGATTTATAGAACAGGTTTTTGTTTGCGCTTTACAAATAGTGTTTTTCACCGCCTCTGTTATTTCTGAGCTCCAGTAATCATTATAAACATGAAAGTATGATAAACGATTGATGATTGTTATACAAGACATTAGCCACTGGCTCTAAATGATGTCTAGCCACTCCATTTGATGTGACCAAACATACCAAAACAAGGATGATGGTCAAGAAATAATGAGAAAAATGTATGATGTTATAGCACTGTCTCATGGATTACAAAATTATAATTGTTGGTTCCAACAGCATAAGTTTATGTCTGATGCAGCAGTAACAAATCTGGCTGTGAACTTTCAGTTAAAAAATAATGTTGTTAAAATGTGACACACAAGATAAAAAGTAATCCGAAGTATAACTAACTTCCAGAGAGCAGTAATAGCGTAGTAGTTAGTGCACATGTTTCTTATGCCTGTGATTCAATTCCATAGTGAGAGTGACATTTTGTCTAGCATAACGGCTCTCAAGTCAAGTCAGACTCAGTTGGGAACCAGAAAAGTAAGGGAAAAAGTGAATGTTGGTTGTGTGATATTGACATCACCCATCGTGAGCCAATGGTAAATGAAAATTATGGATCTATTGCGGTATTCCCTAATACAATGCTATCAAATGTTGTTATAGATTGGAGCACATCTGACTGATGATGGGGAGGTCGGGTACCATGTGATGATTACAATACTACTAATAAAATATAAATAAAAGAATAATGTTAATATAGTTGAAATGCAGATGCATTCTCTAATGAAAAAGCAATCGGTGGAGCTAACAGACATTAGAATAGTTACAAAATAAACAAAGATTACAAAAGCGGGAAGATTGTGATCATGGGAGTGACACAAAAACAGAAAAATTGTGTTTTCATGAGAAATCTGATTAACATTAAAACCAGCAGAGTAGAATAGGGTGCTATAAATGTATGACATGGGCATCCATGGGCACCTTGTTGGACATCGTTGCTCTGATATACCTCATGGTATGAAACTGTACTTTATTACTATAACTAGTTTCCAGAGCACATTTACATATCTACAATAAAGAACGTAGCTGCATTCAAACTTAGAGCTCAAATATTTATAGAATATGTAAAAGCAGATTTGGTATTGTTGAAGGCTTGGGTACTGGGTGCTGCCACTTTACTGGACTGACTTGGTGCAGGATGGCCGGTTCACTTGTGATTTACAAAGAGGGTTGCAAATATGGGACACTCCTCATGATAACTGATATAGTCCTGGTGGTACGATCTCCCCATCATGTTATAGATTATCTGGTTATTTCCATATCTTGCAGTCCTGACTAATGTTCTTTCTGGTTTATTTGTAGATGTAATATAACAGATATTCACATAAAGACACGCTATAAATGACAAACGTGTTCTTGTATAGGTTTCATACATTTATTGGTATCATGGTTTCTCTTTTCTGGACATAGGTCAACAGTGCGTGCATTCATCACCAATCTGCATCTTTTCCCCTTGTTTACTAATCGTTACTATCTCGTCACTCTCTAACTACGCAAAACGTCATTGTCTCGTTTAAGTGTTGCCATTCTGCTTGGAGAGTGCAAACACTAAGTCTCTGCTAATTATATATCTACAACTATAAACTATAAACTAAAGCTGCCTGTCTGTTCCACCGGCTACCCCTGGGGCCGAGGGACTGGCTGTGGTCGAGGGACTGGTTGCATACCTATCACAGTATTATGCCAAGTATATCTGTCAGTTCCAACACATAACCTTTGTATTTAAAAACTGAAAAGTATAAAATAAACATGATAAAAACAGCAAAAAGAAAATTAAAAATGAAATCACATCAGTTTATGCTAGCAAACATATTTACACCATATGGATAATCGGACTGTTAATGTCAGTGATGTCAAGTGCAGTCAGCAACAACTTTATGGCTATTGTTTACTGAACTGATGTCAATGCACTCAGGTCAGACCCATAGGTGCTCAGTCTTACCCAACAGATGTAGAAGGATACATCTTCCTTCTAAATCATCTTTGTTCAGCATGTCTCTTACATCCACTTAATACTAAGTAGACATCTGAATGTTGCCTAGTTTACACTTGATCCAAGCAATAATACAAATGAAAGTCATAGATTGTAATACAATAACTAGAGAGTACAGAATGGAAACAACTTACATTTTATACCCCATGTTCACAATCAATGGAAAAGATAATATAGACATAGAGAAAATAAGGTATCACAGGTAACTCTGGGTCAACAAAGCAAATAAAAACATTTTCATCACTTAACTCCCCTTGAAGCATAAGATGATACATTTTCTACATCCAAATCTGTCTTTAGCAAGCCAGCTTAGTTCATTTCAGGTCTGTTCTGTCTCTTTTCTTTTTACAGTTCATCCAATGTCGCTCTAGGTTTTCCTCTATCTCTCTTGCCTCACTGTTTCTTTTTCAGAGCCACATTTGAAGCGTTTAGTCTTCTGCAATTTTTAGTGTCTGTACCTACCACTTCCATCTCCTTCCATTTATTTCCACGCTAATATATTGTTAATACCTGTTTGACAACACAATTATGACATTGATATATAAACTGTTATTACAATTATGTAGATTCATGTGCTCAATATTAGTTATTATTTTTTATATATCTGAATACTTGACTGTCTTTACTGCCTGTGTAATACCACTTTTTAGGGTGTTCTAGGACAGGGGGGACATGAACCTGAGGAATTTAATGGCCGCATGGTTAGTGCAGTCAATGAAAAACAATTCAGGAATTCTTAACATTACATTTATTTTTCTTATTAACTCTTTCCACGCAGAGTTATTTCCTCAATTTTTAAACAGTTAATTCAAGGGAGGTAAAAAAAAAACCGATCCCAACTACTTGTCAAAAAATAAATATTTATATATATATTAATATATACTAAATTGAAGAAAACTGGACAACCCAATGGAATAACAAGGTTGAAAAGTAGTAAAAGTAAAACAGTAGAAGTAAAACTAGAAAGACTTATAAGAGAAGCAACTCTATGGCACAGTTAGCTGCTAAGGGCGTGCAACGGACTTCGCGTGGCACAGTGTCGCGAAAGTACGGAAAAAGTTAATGTTTAAATGACCAACACATCCTGATATAACCAAAACAATATTCCTTCTTAGGTAGAAAGAATCATGCTGCAGCTTACAAAGCCGTTAATTGTCTATAAAACAAATAAACTGGGTAGAAAATAACAGCATCATGTAGAAGTCTACTAAAGAGAACTGTATATGATATAAGCATATGACAATATGTAAAACAGTAGCACAACAAAGTAAAAAGATAAGATATTAATGAATGGACTAGATATAAGAATCAAATCCCCACTAACATTGCAATGAATGGACACAAATTAGAAGTACAGACTTTTAAATGTCACGAGACATGCGTATGTAGCAAAGGAAGTTTAGATAGCGAAAGATTTGAAAAGGCTGTAGATGCCATGTCAAGGCTGTATGTGACTGGTAAAATACATCAGTTTTGTGGTAAACATCAGCCTTAAATAAACCGTTAGTACTATCGATTCTTTTGCATTGATGGAAACAACACAAAATAAACTTAATCCTCATATAGTGTTAAATTAGTTCCCTTGGATTTTACGACGGTAAAAATAGACTTCACCGTTCAGAAATGGCAAACTAAGGAACATAAAATGGTGCCTAGAGAATCGACCACTCGTTTACTGAGGTTAAACTAAGGAACATATAAGTGGTGCCTAGAGAATCGACCACTCGTTTACTGAGGTTAAACTAAGGAACATATAAGTGATGCCTAGAGAATCGACCACTCGTTTACTGAGGTTAAACTAAGGAACATATAAGTGGTGCCTAGAGAATCAACCACTCGTTTACTGAGGTTAAACTAAGGAACATATAAGTGGTGCCTAGAGAATCGACCACTCGTTTACTGAGGTTAAACTAAGGAACATATAAGTGGTGCCTAGAGAATCGACCACCTGTTTACTGAGGTTAAACTAAGGAACATATAAGTGGTGCCTAGAGAATCAACCACTCGTTTACTGAGGTTAAACTAAGGAACATATAAGTGGTGCCTAGAGAATCGACCACTCGTTTACTGAGGTTAAACTAAGGAACATATAAGTGGTGCCTAGAGAATCGACCACCTGTTTACTGAGGTTAAACTAAGGAACATATAAGTGGTGCCTAGAGAATCGACCACTCGTTTACTGAGGTTAAACTAAGGAACATATAAGTGGTGCCTAGAGAATCGACCACTCGTTTACTGAGGTTAAACTAAGGAACATATAAGTGGTGCCTAGAGAATCGACCACTCGTTTACTGAGGTTAAACTAATGAACATATAAGTGTTGCCTAGAGAATCGATCACTCGTTTACTGAGGTTAAACTAAGGAACATATAAGTGGTGCCTAGAGAATCGACCACTCGTTTACTGAGGTTAAACTAAGGAACATATAAGTGGTGCCTAGAGAATCGACCACCTGTTTACTGAGGTTAAACTAAGGAACATATAAGTGGTGCTAGAAATCGACCCTGTTTACTGAGGTTAAAAAGACATATAGTGGTGCCTAGAGAATCACCACTGTTTACTGAGGTTAAACTAAGGAACATATAAGTGGTGCCTAGAGAATCGACCACTCGTTTACTGAGGTTGATGGTGATGTCCTGTAAAGGATATGCCATGATTTTCCTTTCATTCATTTATAGAGTGTGGCCACAAAGAGGATTTTCATTTAAAACAATCCACCCGAGTGGTTACCGGGCCCAAATTTGGGGTGTAAAGAATAGAACTACTGTTACCTGCCATGCATGTTGTAAGAGACAACTAAGGAAGTTTGGCTGAAATCGGATGCACGTGTTCTAAACGTGTAGAAGTCTATGCGTTTAGGGCCTACCAAACCATTGTGCAACGTATACACGTTCTTGGCAAAGATCAAACATATCACAAAGAGTGATTAAAATTGGTCGTAAGAATGAACGCAAAGAAGAAGAATAAAATTTAAAACAATCCACATCAACCACAAGATTGGTGTGGCCAGAAAAAACAGCACAACATTTATATGAGTAGGCTCTTCAATCAACATCGAACTGGTATGGTTAATCTCTGGACGCTTTTGGAGATATTGCAAATGCTACCAGAGCACCTATTGACATGTCTGGAGTGCAATGAAGATATTCCAAACTGAAACTGATGTGAGAGCTAGACAATAACTAAAAATATGAAAAGAAGAATTCAGACTTTTGAATATAAATGTTCTTTGTCAAGTCCATAAATGTTAACAGGAGGATGAAAATTTATTACAAAGAACACAGAAGAAACAAATCTATCAGGAATAAAATAATTTAACTAGCAGGTCAGCAGGAAATACTTCTTGAAAATAATTCTTCTAGGAAGAGCTGAATTTAGTAGGAGGAGAGGAACTCAAAGAAATGCATGTTCTGATAGCATCAATGATTGGTCAGAGAAAGGCTTTTTCCACAATCATCTGCCTCACAGAGGAGAGATATCTTTGGATGGACTTATGTGTTGGTAATTTAATCGAAGACTCCTTACGACCCTAATAGGTTTTGGGTTTTAGTATTCCTTCTAAGGTAGCTTCCTCCTTAGAAAATTATGAATAATGTCGAAATGTGAAACTTTTAGATAAATGTACTTTTGGAAGCTATATGCATTACACTACAACTTCACATTGTATTTATCCTTTAAAAGTAATTTATATTTTTATTATATGCACGTTTATCCAATCAACCTTCACGCAATTGTTCATAGCAACCATTATTTACACTTGGTTACCACAACTCTATACAATCCAAATCTAACATTCTGACAAAAATTATAAACTCAAACTATCAGAAAGGCAAATAATGAATATTGTTATAGTAATGTGAGTTTTAACATCATCAGTTTTTTAGATTTTGTTCTTTACATTGTTGTTGAATGTTCTTTTCTACAAAATGCTATGTCTCTGAATATTGTCATATTTAGTAATTAATCTTTTAAAATCTTCCACTGAAGTCCTCTATTTATTCTTTATCAGTTTGAGAAGTGAGTTTTGTCATTTGGAGTTTTTCCTTGAACTTGTTTGTCTGTTTCTGGCTTCACCATTAGATACACTGACTCCTCTTCCCACAGGGTGTAGTTGTTCTGCCTCAAGAAATGCTTCAGTGGCCAAGTACTTCTCTCTCAGCATCTGCAGTTTGACAGCTTTTGGTACATCAGGCACAATGTAAGAGATAGCCCAGATAGAGAATTGAACTGCCAACTGTTGAAAATAAAACAAAAGTATCCTATATGAGTCAATCTAATATAGATTGTCTCTTCACTAAAACTAATTGGAGAGCTAGATGGCTGTGTTCTTAAAAATGTTCATCTGTAGGCTAGGCAATGAATGCCAAAAGAAACAAACATTTGTGGTTCGAATCCTATATTGGTAATTTTTTTCTTTCCGGACCAACCTAATACATGTTCACTGTCTATTTATTGATCATATTCATTGACTCCAGTGCTTCCTGGGATACTTAAAACTCATTATTCTCTTCTTCAAAAACTAACTGGGAAGATGACATTTTTAACACACCTGGAGAGAGAAAGTCATTTTGAGGAACTGAAGGATTCTGAACTATCCTGAGAAGCTATAAAGAAAATGTCTAGAGATTGGGGTAAAAAGTAAAAAAAAAGTAAAAAACCCTTTCATACCTCGTGGTATATAGGTCAATACAGTGTTAGGCCTGTATTTTTCAGTGACCGTCGGCACACGATGGATGATGTGGTCAGCATCAGCCGGCCGCCTTTACTTTCCCAGAGCATGTCTGGTACCCAGTTGAGGCTTGGTTGCCCTGAGAGCCCGCGGTCGGGAAAAATTCACGCGTCTGTGGGAGTTGAACCCAGACCACCAGCCTTGAGAAGAGAGTTCACTAACAACTACGCTACTGCGGCTCTCACGGGGTAACAGAGATTGGGGTAAGTGGACAACAACTGTTGAGACCCTATGCTTCCATGAGGAGTAGAAAGAAACAAGTAAGTAAGTATTTAGTTACATAATTCTATATAATGGATGAATATCCTTTTTTTAATGTCGTATTAGGCAGCTGGTTGCAGACGATACTCAAAATAATTCACTCTAAATGCGACACCCACTTACCATAACTTGAGATTCTATGCTGATCTCACTACACATAATATTAATACAGTATCATGTCAGAGTCTTACTTTCCAACTGAGTATGTATTATTTATATTTATGAGATGACACACTTCATTCTTGCAAATAGTTGTTCACAAAGCCCAACTTCTTTCAAAAAGTGTCATTTTTTATGCCCAAATCTCAAAGATTGTAATACTTGTTAGCTGGAATGTAACTGGAAAAATTATGCCAGAGCATTGTTTCTGGCTTTGAATTTCCAGTTAATGTTTCTTTTCTAAGCCAATAAGTTGAATTTCAAGTGTTTATTGGTTATGTAGATGGCTTGTGGAAAAGCTTGATATATATATATAAATTGTGAAGAAACTATAAATTTCTATAAGCTGTAAAGAAACTGTTGAATGTAATAGAAACATCACAAAGTTCAGGTTGTACCTACCACAAAAAAGATAATGAAGGCCAGTCTAGCTGTAAGAATATGCCAATACTCCACAGTAAATGCATATGGGTCTGTAGAATTTGGAGGTTGTCGAAAGTCTCGGTATCTGTGACAGAAAGTTAAACACTTCATTGATTGATGAATTTGAAATTGGGTGTACTGTGCCTAGAGGTAGAAAATATCTTAGCTCAAACACTGTAAACCACAGTACAACATTATTATACTCTGATGGTGTTGTCTAAGTTACATACAAATCCCATAGAGTGATTAAAAGTGGATATTATAGACCAACACTAATCAGCAGCAGTAACATATTTCATCATCTTTATACTGGTTAATAACCTTATGTGATTTGGTCTCTTTCAAACACAGAAACATTTCATGGCAGTTTACAAACTCCGTTAGCATCAGTAAGGGTTTCTGATGTAATGTTGAGAATGATGAAAACTGGTAGTAATTTTTACCTTTCATGAATGGTTTTTGCCGAGACAGTGGTTTTCCAAACTATTCTTAACAATTTTCTAAATGTCATAAAATCTTTTATGTACTCAATGTGAACCACACAGAATGAAGTGGTTTGTCCACTTAATAAGAATGTAACCAAAACTCTACTGTATACAGTGAAACACGTACAAACAAAGTACTATAGTTTTACAAAATACATAAACAGTGACGATAAACAGCAACGTTCGACCAACAAGGCCTTTATCAAGCAAGCGAACAAACAGGAGTGACAAATTAAAATGAAACACAAATGGACGACCAAATACCAACGTATCTAAGGAAAATCTGGAATAAAAACGAATACGAAATAAATGTAACACAAAAACACACATAAAAACTAGAAATAGAAAAGAAACAATGAAACATCTAGTAAATATATAACTTGAATACATGCAACATATACCCATATAGATTATAAAGCATGGGAAGAGAAAGTACTAAGAAGCATAAGAATGTAATACATGCAACATATACCCATAGAGATTACAAAGCATGGGAAGAGAAAGTACTAAGAAGCATAAGAATGTAATACGTTGAGCCGCGTGGTCGCAAGGTACCATACAAAGAAATCAACGATTCTCCAGAGCAAATCGACTACGATCATCAGAGGAACATGATCGGATGGCTGTGACCTGGACATCGGAAGCTCCTGAATGGCCAGTATCATTGAAATGGGTAGCTACAGGGTCACAGAGCATTGGCGTATATCGCGCAAGTGTTTGGCGAATCGGTCACTGAGTCTCCTGCCGGTTTCCCCAATATAGGCCTTGTTGCACTATGCAGATAATGGCATAGATAATATTACGGGACTCGCACGTGAAACTGTCTTCAACAACGACGTGGCTTTTGGAAAAGACACCGTGCGGGTCTGTATTACATAAGCACAAGTGTTGCAGCGCCTGACGCCACACTGGATGGTGCCAAAATGACTCTGGATGTTAGGCCTGAGGCGACTGTGAACCAACATATCCTTAAGGCTTCTGTCCCGTCTGTCGCCACCAAAGGATAGTGTTGGAAGATTGAACGTGTATCAGGATCAGACTGAAGAATGGAGAGATGACGGAATAAGACTTTCTTCACAAGGGAACTATGAGGGTGGAAAGTTAAGACAAGTTTCACCCTGTCAGAATTGGAAGTTCTATGCTGGTTAGAGAGAGCCTCCTGGCGAGAAATTTGCTGAGCGCGCCGCATAGCAGAAGCAAGCACCTTATCCGGGTATAGCGCTTACGAAAGAAATCCAGCATCTCGTGAGCTCTATCGAGAAATCGTCGTCCTCGCTACAGAGCGACGAAGCGCAAGTTGAGAGAATGGTAAGAATCACGACAAGCCTGGGAATGGGAAGAGGTATAAAGAAGAAAACCATGTGCATCAGTAGGCTTGTAGTATACTGATGTAGTGATGGTGGATATGCTGATAGTGATAGTGATGTCAAGAAAGTTGACACAAGAGGTAGAGATGTGAGAAGTAAACCGAATAGCGGATTGAAGACATTAATGAAATTAATGAAGCGTGACAAATCGGCTTCAGGCATATCGGTAATGCCAATACAATCATCAATGTATCTATGATACACAGACGGAAGAGGGCCATCATAGGAATTCCATACTAGGTGCTCAAGATGACCCATGAATAGACAAGCATAACTGGGTCCCATTTTAGTACCCATGGCGACCCCACTGATCTGCTCAAAGAACTGGTCATTAAACTGAAAGGAGTTGAGAGTTAGAACTAGTTCTGCAAGGCGAAGGAGAGCCGAGGTGGAGACAAGTGGGTTAGTTCTCCTGTCGAGAAAGAACTGGAGAGCTTGAAGTCCGTCGGAATGAGGTATGGAGGTGTACAATGAGCACACATCAAGGAGGAAGAGGCGGTAAGTCCTGCCAGGCAACAACTCAATAGACGAAAAAACAGACAAGGTGTGGTTCGTATCTTTCAAGAATGAAGGTAGTGTGGTGACTATAGGATTGAAGATACTATCAAGAAATTCGGAGATATGTTCCGTAGGAAAAGAGCAAGCAGAAGCGATGGGCCTACCGGATTGTTCAGTTTATTGGGAAACCGGCAGGAGACTCAGTGACCGATTCGCCCAACACTTGCGCGATATACGCCAATGCTCTGTGACCCTGTAGCTACCCATTTCAATGATACTGGCCATTCAGGAGCTTGCGATGTCAGGTCACAGCCATCCGATCATGTTCCTCTGATGATCGTAGTCGATTGCTCTGGAGAATCGGTTGATTTCTTTGTATGGTACCTTGCGACCACGCGGGCTCAACGTATTACATTCTTATGCTTCTTAGTACTTTCTCTTCCCATGCTTGTAATCTCTATGGGTATATGTTGCATGTATTACATTCTTATGCTTCTTAGTACTTTCTCTTCCCATGCTTTATAATCTATATGGGTATATGTTGCATGTATTCAAGTTATATATTTACTAGATGTTTCATTGTTTCTTTTCTATTTCTAGTTTTTATGTGTGTTTTTGTGTTACATTTATTTAGTTATTCGTTTTTATTCCCGATTTTCCTTAGATACGTTGGTATTTGGTCGTCCATTTGTGTTTCATTTAATTTGTCACTCCTGTTTGTTCGTTTGCTTGATAAAGGCCTTGTTGGTCGAAGCGTTGCTGTTTATCGTCACTGTTTATGTATTTTGTAAAACTATAGTACTTTGTTTGTTCGTGTTTCACTATTTACCAAGTTTTACTGCAGTCTTCCCCCTATTTCGATACTGTATACAGAGTTTTCTATAACAGAACATCAGGAAAGAAGGCAAGAAAAGACCACGAAAAGACCACGTAAAAGATGGACAGATGCACTAGCAGAAACCTGTCGAAAAGCAAAAATAATTATCACTAAAGTCACTAGAGCAGTCAAGACAAAATCAGGAAACCAAGACACTGGGCAATAACCCAGTAATGGTGTGATGGCAAATGAAGAAGAATAATCATCACTAGACTACCAACATTGCTGTAAGAGTTTCTAGTGTGAATGAAGATAGCCATGTGCTTCTCTGTTCACTTATCATATGTTTGACAGGTCAATGACAGATTCGGCTGTCTTAGATATGATACTACATGTACACAGATCTATAGCGTTAATCTTGAAGTTATGGTGTTGATTCCGTCTGTTGTCTCATGTAGCCAGAAATTATGATCTTGTACATTCTAGAGAGTTTATTATCGGTATAATTTTGTGATTAAATTGGGTGTCTCGTTTCAGTTTTGCGTTTAATATGACTTTAATACAAATAATTGATATGGCCACTTCCTATGTGTGTAATTTTTTGCAGTGTCTCACCTTCTTTGACAAATTTGTCTGTTGCTTCATTTCTTGAAATGGTATAATTCACTGGTAGCTACTGTATTTTGCTTTTATTGAAACATTAGACCCTGATTTACATCACTGAAAACTTTGACAGTAGTACAGCACTTATTTTTGGTAATTATTTCTTTATTGTCTTAGCTTCATCAAGGTTGGTCCCTGGATATGTCTTTGAAGGAGATTTGAATTATTTCCACATGCAGATAGGCCTAAACTTTTGTATTGAAAAGGGGAACATGCTCCTCTAGAGGGTGTCTTAAGATCTCTCATATGAAGACTATAATTTTACCCCATAGAACCAGGAAACTCATTATTTACAGAAGTTATTAATCATTTGCAAGAGTCATGTCTACAGAACATATAGACATGGCTGATCTTATTAATTTTTATTTAGAAGAAGTCTAACTGTCAACTCTCACTTCCAGTGAAATCATTTGAAAGCATTTACATATTGTTTTAACTTTGAAAGAGAAGTTGGTTATATAGACATGTGGTCCTCTAGAATCTGGGTTCTAACATAGAGCTGACAGCTGAGTGTGTGCACAAAAATTAAATTGTTACATACACAGCAACAAATGAATGAGTTTGTCACTAGGCATGATAACCACTTACTGCTAAGCTGTTTCTGGTAAAGGATGATTAACTATAAACAGGTCTTAGAAAAATAGGGCAAAGATTATTTAAGTCATTACTTGCACTATTTAATAACTCCAAACTCAGTATTATTATTATGAAAAAATATGAACATTGTAGCATATCCATTATAGGACTTTGTCATCAAAAACAGTAAAAGAGTGGTCGATTTTTTAGGCACCCTTTACATATTCAGTAGTATGCTATGGCTTTCTGGCTGATGAGGTTTATTTTTAGCAATTGTAAAAATTCAAGTGAACAAATTTTTTCCAAACTGCCCTCAGCAGAGTTTGAACCAGGTACTCATGGGTTGTGATTGAGTTCACTACTGCTTAAGCTACAGATGCCCACACCATTATTATAGGTCTAACAAAAATATGGCAGAGGTTATTTAAGTTATTACCTGCACTCTTTAACAACACCAAACTCAGTACTATTATTATCACTGGGCATGCTCTCTGTCTCAAAGTCAGATACATTAAATATTGAAAGGCTAAAGTTGACATATCCATTCAAGTTCTCATTCTTGCTGTAGGCATATGTGTACACTAGTTTTGGAATGAAGTCAGAGGTGAAGGCAATAATCAAAGCCTAATAGGAAAAGAGGAAAACAAGTACAAGTTAATGTATTATCTAAGAAATCACATTACTTAGTTTTTGTTTTTCATTATTTTTTTAAAGTTAAATATTTTGATTATTAGTGAAACAATGAAGTGTGTTTCTAAATTGGGAATATTTGATAATATAAAAGAAATTGCAGAAAACAATAACATTTAAAGAATTTGCAAAAATAAAAATTTAAAGAAGTAAGAAAATAATATGGAGCATGGGAAAAAATAAAGAAATAAATAAGAAACATAACCACATGAGTTACTATCAGATTTTCAAAAATAAATTTAAAAAACAGTAGAATTTGTGAATAAAATGCACCAAATAAAGATATACAAAATCAAAATTTACAAATATTCAAATATACAATTTTAGAAGCCCTAGAAATATATTTTAACAAAATTATTTTGAACAAATGAAATTCAACATTTTGAGATAGTTGAAAACTTTTATAGCTGATATTTAAAAAAGACTTACCATTACCATGATAAACTAGGATTCATCACAAAGAGTTAATTCATATTTTTTATGTTTGTTGTTCTACACACTCTGCTATAATAAAAGCCTTTTGGCTAAGATCAAAGTGTGGTGACAATTGTTCATGGTCAAAGTGTGGAAGCCTTAAAAAAGCCAAATGGCACAATTAAACAAACTCCAAGAAGCTGTCATTCAAAAGAATGATGACACTCAAAGTTTACAAGATTAAACCGTACTGGGTTCACTTGTAGCACTTCCAGGTAGAGTAAAAAAGAAAGTCTTTTGGCTATGGTCAAAGTGTAGTACCAACTTGATCATGCTTAGAAGGTGGAAGCCTTCATACAGGCAATAAGCAACTAAATACATTTAAATAAAATCCGAGCAGCTCTCATTTAAAAGAATGACGATGCTCTGAGATTTTACATGTTCAACCGTAATTGATTACACCCGCTGCAGCACTGATAAGTAAGGGTATCACCCTCCATTACAAAAAACAAAACAAAAAGACTTGTTCAGGTTGTAAATGTGTGCCTCCACTTAAATCACCTACATAACAAATAAACAAAACAAGAAAGACTTACATTGGATAAAATAGCTACTTCTGAGATGCCTTGCAAGATTCCAAACCAAACACCTGAACAAAGAAAGACAAATGTCTTCTTTTATTATGTATCATCTATAAGTGCATTCAGATCAGATCAAGTACCATCTCCATTACAAAAAGTGAACTATTTTGAATCTTCAACATTTTTTACATTTTGTCATATTCTTTCAGAATACTATTTTTCAAACGTTTTATGTTACCCACAAACTTTCTGTCTTGTAAAGCTTTGGACAGTTTCCTTGTCTAATTAGTATCTGTTTCCAATGGATCATTTCAACTCTTGAAATAATATAAAACTTTTATGACCTATTTTTGGGGTGTGTTTACCCAAAAATTCATTAAAAATGTAATATTTAATATAATTTAAAGAGCTTGTGTAATATTTTAGATATTACAATTGCTCACCTTAGAGTGAAAACATAATTCATTTAGATTCATTAGATTCAGAGCCTTAGGGATTTGAAATTTTGTGTTTGGTAGCCATTTTGCATTATTTCCATGGCAACACGTTGACATTTTTTGTAAACTAACCTTTTTCTACTCTTCTAAGTCATAATCTCTTAAAATTGTTATACAAATTCTACATTAATATGAAAACAACAAAAACAGTTTTCAGACCAAAGTCCCCTTTTAAAAATTCTCATTAAGCATAAAGCAACAAATAGGTACCAAACTTAATCAAGCTCAACTTACCAATGTCCTGAGCTCTCAAAGCTAAGGGCCTCCTCCACTGAGTAATGAACTTGTAGGCATCGAGCCTTATCTCAATGACGTTGTTAAGAAGGGCAAACAGTGGAGCCAAAGGAAAGGCAGCAACAAATATTGTCACAAAGCCATACTGGATTACTGAACATATAAATATTGCAAGTGAGAACAACAATTACTCTTAAAGTCAAATTACTAAACATACAAATATTGTTTTATACAAAGATTTAACAAATGAACACAAAAATTGTCTGGTTCGTGGTATCTTCTTCTTCTTTTGTCGTCACACTGCTACCGGGTTGTTGCCCAGTGTCATGGTTTTCTGTTTTGTCTTGCGCTGTTCTGGTGGCTTGTGTGATTGTTATCTTTGCTCTTTCACAGGATTCTGCTACGCCATCTAACCATCTTTTCCGTGGTCTTCCTCTTGTCTTCTTTCCCGATGTTCTGTTGTAGAAGACTCTGTATACTGTGGAGTTTGAATGCATTCTTATTAAGTGGCCAAACCACTTCATTCTTTGTTTATCTATGTAATTCAAGCATGGTTTTGTGCCAACTTTCTTTCTTATGCTGATGTTGGTGATTCTGTCTTTTCTTGTGTTGTTGGTAACTTTTGCAGGCAACGCATTTCACATGTAGTTATTTTTGTGACTGCGCTTTGCTCAATGTCCATGTTTGGCTCTGGTAACACAAAGTAGGTATAAAAATGCTGTTGATCATCTGTTGCTTAGCTGTTTGTGAAATTTTTGAGTGCCTTAACAATGGGGCTAGCTGGTAGGTTACAGCATTTGCTTTTTGTACTCTAGCCTCTATCTCTCTATCCAGTTTTCCATCTTCTGTGAATATGCTTCCTAAGTATTTGAATTCTTTCACTTGGTTTATTTTAGTGCCATTGACGCTCTTGGTGTATGACTACCATAGATATAAAAAAACAACAGTAAGTATACAAAATAGTGGGGGTCAGTGTGGAGTAGACGTTAGGTGTTTGCCTAAATTTGTTCAAGGTACTCGGTTTGCACCCTTATGTAACCATCTGGATATTTTTCCAGATATTCCTGATCTTAGTGTAGTTGAGTTCGAGACCCTAGTCCAACCAAAGACAGATGATAAAATATAGTGTTCAAGTTGAGCAACTTCTAATACATGGCTTAATAATATAGAAAGTGAAAGAAAAGACACCCTTTTTATACCTCAAGGCATATTGAGTAATATGGTGTGAGGTCCATATTTTTCATTGACCGATGGCACACAATGGGTGATGTGATCAACATCACATCAGGACGCCTTTACTTCCCAGTACTATTTCAGGTACCCAATTAAGGCTGGGTTGACCTGAGAGTCGTTGCAGTTGGAAAAAATATTCCATGCCCACTATGGAATTGAACCTGGACCACTAGTCTAAGAAGCGAGTTCACTAACAATTTCACTACTGCGTGTCTCTGGCTTAATAATATATATCAAAATAATCCACAAAAGGAAATATCTAACAAGAGCTGAAATATTTTGTATCAAGTCATGGATAAAGAATGTTAATCAAAATTACCCATTTCCAAATATTCATCAAAAAGGCCCAGGTTTGGTGTGGACTCCATAGTGTAATCTTTCTCCCAGCATGCAACTTTTTCTTTTTTCTTCTCTTCTAGCTCTTTAACCTTTCTGGACTTGAACCAATTCATGAGTTTCCTATTTCATTAATTCAACAAGCACAGAATGAGTATTTTTCTATGTCTATTTTATTCACTATTTCATGTTTTCACCTTGGGTAACATTAGTCATTTTTATGTATTTTATTCACTGTACATATATGCTGCCAAAAAAAATTAACAGAATTAAAAAGAGTTGATAACAATGAACTAAGGGTCACTATAGCTCTCAGTCCATTTCAGCTGGTTGACAGTGGCAGCATACCATCAACTTCAAACTTCAAACACAGAATAACTTCAATGACAAATGATCACAATCCAATGTACTGCTTGGATGTGCAATAATTAAACAGTTCCTCTTTATTACCTTTTACAACATTTGAGAGGGAACAGTTGTTCTATTCCCCTCCTCCCGTTTCCTATAAAAACTTGAGATTGGGATATGTCACAGATGAATTAGAGCAAGAATAAAAAAAGTGTTGGTATTAAAACAAAACAAATTGTTATGTATCTTTCTACCTTAAACCCTTTCACTTCGTAATATTTTTTTATCCCTGTGACAATCTTGTTTTGCACTGTATACTGAATTAGCCAGTGTACTGGCTTGTGTCATCTTAAAAATATAGCGAACCAGTATATCGGTTCAGAGGAGCAAAGGAGTTCATAATGAATGAAATACACTTTATTATTTATTGACATTAATTTTTTGACATTGAGTAAACACATGTGAACAAATAATGCTGTTATTGTTTGCAATTAATTTTGTTCTTTGTATAATCAGCAACTTTGTGGACAGTGAAGGAAAAAAATATAATAGCTTTCAAACTTACGGCAATATGATCTCCTGAGTGTTATTAAATGTTTGCTTGCCCACCATGACAATTGCCAACTGAATACACAGTTCTATTAGACATCCTGCTGGGTCACACTATTGAAAATAAAAGAAGGTGGTGTACATGCAAGAAACATTGACAGCCAAATCTTATATAATATGCTTCAGGTAGGTGTGTAGGCTAGGATCAACATTTTTAGTCAAATTTTATACAGCAATTATTAGCTACAGTGAAGTCAAATTATGAGCAATTACTTATGGTACAGTACATGCAAAAGACAGAGGCAACCAATATATAAGTATTTATACATCATGCAATTATTTATTATTTTAGCTAATTGCAGACCCACTTGCTATAAGGGGGTATATTTAGACTTATTTTTACCCCATTTTACCCAATTTTCTTAAATTGGTGACAGTATAATCAAATTATAACAATAAACTTTCAATCATTTTCACCAGCCTGTTTTGTTGCTCTTTTCTTGCCACTTCAATCTTCAATCTAAGCTCTGGCAATCTAGATGTTGACGTGTATCTGTTTTATATGAAAATCCCTTTTGCAGATACACTCCATGAGAGCGTTCAGAATGTCAGCTCTATCCATGGCTGACCTCCTGATATGGTGGCAGAGCAAGCCACCCTGTCTGCTCTTTTATTGCCATTGATACCCATTTGTCCCGGAATAAAGATGAAAGTAATTATGTGAATTGTTGATGCTTGTGGTAATTCAGTCCATTCCCTGCGCATCAAACCAGCCTTCACTTTTCGGATCACTCAGAATGCACAAATGACTGCGGTTTTGTGATTCTAACCAGAGTAGCACCTTACTCACTGCCAGATTGTCCATTGTCATGCTACTTATTGTTATACCAAATGCATCACTGGCTTCCTTTACCTTTCTGCCATACAAACTTGCAGCTAAGACCCATGCAGACTTTTCGTGGTGAACTACCGATCCATCCATATAAATCACAACATCACCTTCATTACATTTTTCATTAATGATGGCCTTAAAGTCTACATCCAATGCCACATGATCCTCTCTCTGCACCATATTACATTTAATGAAGGTAGAGACTGTGTTCCCTTATATTGAATGTGCTGGTATCCATTCTTCACCTGGGTCAATATTTAAGTAGTACTCCATCCACAAAATGTTCTATAACAAAATATAAGAGAAAATTCTACTAATAAAATAATAGCACATTAATATTAACTGGGTGATATCAAATTCCAAACTTCTCTTTCTTACTTCTTTTCTTTTTTTCTCCAATCCTGTTTTGCCTCACAGCGTCAGGATAAGAAGAGATTTCTAGAATGAGCCCTTGTGTGCACTTCATAAATAGTGTCTTTTGTCATTTCTGTTATACATGCCCAATAAAATAATGACTGCCTCTTTCTTATGTTGATAATTTCCTCTATGATTGTGTATGAATCAACAACAGATATTACAAATTTAAATTTAAACAATAACAATTGCTACTTTTGGTTATCTTTGAGGAAGAATATTTATTTATAGATAATAGCTTACAAAATTAAAATTGACGGATATCGTAATCTTCTGTTCCATTGTTATGCCCATTAAATGAAAGCACTGACTGATGTAACAGAACAAATTTACCAAAAATGTGTAATTGTACATAGATTAGTACCATCATAGATACATGTTGGGTGACAGTCGGTAATGATAGACTGACAGTACTGTACTGTTTAACAACATTTTATGGCATTGAGAAATGGTGCTCTTCTCTTCCTTTAAAAGTACTAAGTTCATTTCCTGCAAACAGCTACTTTTCCAGTGCTCTCTGATGTCAATGTAGGTGAGATCAAGTTCCTAATACTATCGGAGATGGGTGATTAAATATAGGTCCCATGTTCAAGCTGAGCAAGTAAAAGAATCTTTTGCAGTTTAAAATAGATAAGAGTGGGCTAGAAAGTCACTGTTAAAAATATCCTCAAGAAATTATTAATAAGAATTTGTATTAAATTCATACAAAGTATCACCATATTTAGAATTACATAAAGTATCATTGCTGGTGCTACAGAGTTGGTGCACTGCCGTTGAGATCTTTCTGTGTAAGAAAGATCATCAGAGAGCACACAGTTATTCACCAAAGTACAATGATAATGGTCATATCAGTTAATCATCCAAACAATAAATCTTGCTTGCAATTAATAGAGGAATGAGCAAAAGTTAATCCCTACCTCTTCCTGTCTTTGCCCGGCTGCATGATTGTAATTTCCAGGGCGACCAATTAATCTGTTGTAAGAAAATTGTAGTTAGTTTTAGTTCAATCATACTGAACACATATGGGTTGACTAAAACATGATTGCTAGAGTTCGGTACAAGACAATACGAAAAATAACTTTAGGGAAGACCATTTCCTTTAAAAAAATATATTTAACTATCAAATGATTTCTTCAGCATAAAATACAGTTAAAAACAGCACAATAAATAATAATAATAATTCCTCTGTACCGTTATACGTTACATAGGGCCTGCAAGTAATTTCTCCATACCGCTATATCCTGGGCAACTGCTCAATCTCCTCCATGGAACTGAGACCGATATTTCCTGCCTCTCTCAGCAAAGTTCGCTTCAGGGTCTCCTTAGGTCGACCTCTCTTTCTTGAACCCTTTGCATCCCACTTCAATGCCTGCTTTGATATTCGTTGATCATTTCTCCTCAAGGTGTGTCCAACATATCTCCATCTTCTCTTTCTTATAACAGTTGTCACTAGTGGTTGACCAGACATGTCTCTGATTTCATCACTTCTGAATTCGTTCCATTTTATATTCATTATTTTTCGCAGACATCTATTTTCAAATGCATTCAACTTGCTTTCTATATCTTTAGTCATTTTCCAACTCTCGCTAGCATATGTTAGGATTGATACAACATTTGAATTGAAAATTCGTAATTTAGTTTTAATACTATATAACTTGCAGTTCCATATTTTAGTTAGACTTTTACAAGAAAGCTGATGTTGCTTTGCCAATTCGTATCATAATTTCTTTTTAACATTTCCTGTGCAATCAAAATTGCTACCCAAATAGGTGAACTGCTCTGTTATTTTTATCATTTTAGATTCCAGGTGATATCTGCATTACTTGCCATAGGTGTCTTCATTATATTTGTTTTTCATAGCTTATCTGCAGTCTAACTTTTGATGCTATAGATGACAAGTTGTCTGTTTTTCTTTGCATATCTTGGTTGTTTCTACTTAACAAGGCAATATCATCTGCAAAATCCAAATCTCTAGTTGACTATTTTCTACCCAATCGATGCCAGTTTCGCCCTGCAACATTTTCGCATCACCCAGTCAATAGCCACTCCAAACAATAGCGGAGATAGAATACAGCCTTGCTTTACTCCGGTTTCAACCATAAACCAGTCATCAGTGTGAACTGCACACTGTGAACCATCATAGAGGCTCTTTATAATGTTTATTATTTTGTCTGGTATTCCATAGCATCTCAGAATATTCCACAGAGAGATTCTGTGTAGACTATCAAAGGCTTTTTAAAATCGATGAAATTTAGTATGAGTGGTTGTTGCTTCTCAATATGTTCTCCAAAATTAGTCGTTGGGTAATTATTTGGTCATTAAATTTGGTAATTAAAAACAGCACAAGGTGTATATAAAAAGCAAGGAAATGTGATAGAAGAATAATAGGATGTAAAAAAAAAAAGAAGAATATTGTAATGTAAAGAGACTAAGGAATAGTTTGTTGAAGACAGATCATTCAAGAGAACAAAATCAAATCTAATGATGAAAACTTACTTTCCCTTGAAGAAAGCAATGTAGAAGAGAGATGCATAATGGTTGACAAACTGAAAGAGAAACATCTTTAATGTGAAGCTGTCTTCCCATTCAGTCAGGGTGCGATGTGTTTCTGGAAAAAAAAGTTGCCCCAAAAATATGTGTTATGCATCGCTCACTCCCTCTCTAGCTATATCTGATAAATCTCTGATCCAACTTTCTCCATGTATCTCTAGTTTCTCTCCATCCTTAGCCTTCTTTATTATGCTCTCAGATTGACTTTCTTTTGTTTAATCCAGTGAAAACTAGTTCATACAATGTTATAATGTATACTTACTGAATTCTTTATATTCCATCAAAGACATAATGTGACAACAGTGAATTGTTATGATACAATTGAAACTTGCAGTTAAATAAAATTAGTAAAAACAAGTATAACTTAATTTACAAGACTGTTCAGCAAGGGAGACTGTTATGACCATCACCAGTGTCATTCAATTACAAGGTCTGGAAATTTCGACAACCTAATGTGAAAGTTTGCTTTCTTTGAGCATATTCAAGTTGATGCCTGAGTGTGAGCAAAGAAGAAGATCTACTGAGTCTTTCCCATCCATGTTTGTAATTTTCTTTCAGCCAAGACTATCATGCTCCTCCTAGAAGTAATTTGTGCAGGGCTCACTTCATGACTACAGTTTTACCAAGGAGGAGGTTGGTGGGGGATTTCTTGGGAAGTAAGATTGATGAGAATTTTGATCACAAAGTGTTTCCAAGTTTTCTGTTTCTTTTATTGTCTAAGTTTACAGCTGGCTTATTTACTGTTGGAAAGCTAATTTTTGTTTATGTTATTTTTTACTAAATTTTGACAAATTGGTAATTTTGTTTTGCAAAGGGGTACAGTTCTTGATTAATATATTTTGGTGCCTATTTGCAAGCTGATCTATATTCTAGTTAATATAAGATAATACTTACCAAAATTAGTCAAAGCCTCAGCCAAAAATTGGTAAATTTTGCCCAGAATTATAATGATGACAAGATTAATAAGAGAGGCAGTTATTGTGGTAATAATACCACCTCTCTCTTTAATTGTTTCTTGGCTAACTCCATAGAGTAAAGCAGATACTGTCAAGCGGTAGATGATGACAGCAAATACTGCAGCTATCACCACACACAGCTTTTGAAAAAACAAAATTTTCATTTTAGTTCAAATGAAAATTTTTTGAGATATTCTAAAATATGGTTGACACCTTTACTTCTTTGCAGATGATAGTGTAAAGCCTCTGGGTCTCTAGCTAAGTGGTAAGTCATTGCCTTGCGTTCCATAGGTCATGGGTTTCATTCCAGACCATGCCCCTCTGTTTATGAGCACATTTTTTCCAGAAACCCCTAGGATTATTGATAAGGGTATCTGCTAGTAGTCATTAATGTATCTCAGTATCTCATTATTTGTAGCTTTGTCACTCCCGAAGATCATGAATATACACCTCAAACGAGGTCTCATTGGTGAAGTCTTTAAGTCATTTGCCTGTAATACTGGTTTCGAATCTGGACCAAGACACATGTTCAATTTTTTCATGAGATCCCTTTGATTGTTGCTGAAGCTATGGAGTTTGTGATTTGTGCAATACTCTTGGCAGGTGGTATACCATTTCTGCGGAGAGGGGGCCAAGCAATATGGAATAAAACTTGGCGCAATTAAGTCAATCCTTCAGCCGTAAACCGCTGAGTGTAAAGCCTGGGATGAAATTGACCTCTCCAGAGCACTATGTCTGGGACAAAATATAATGATAGATGAAACAATGATATGAAAAATATTATTATTGACTAATCCTACAAAAGTAGGTCAATAAAATTTTGGTTCTTATAAAAAATGAACAAGCTATAACAAAATTTAATACTCAGAAATGGAAACTTGACATGCAATCCTCATACAATTTGCTACTATGCTCAGATATCTTGTATGAATTTGTACTGTCACTATGAATCATTACTTGATTAATGTAGGCAACTCATTTCTCTGTTTGGTCTTCTGAGCATGATAAAGTAATTGAAAACTATTTGTGAGACATAAAGAAAGTTAATACAACTAACAATAACAACAGATGAAGTGGATGCCAGATGAAGAACTCTTCAGTTGGATTGCAGTATCAATGCCAAAGGGACTTAATTGCATCAGGTTTAGCACTATAAGCTTGGTTCCTCTCTGTAGACATGGTGCACTCCCTACCAAGATTTTTCACAAAGAATGAACTCTGTATCTCTAGCAATAACACTAGAGGTTTATGGAAGAATTGCACTCGTGAACAAAGCTACACTGTCCAGATTCAATCCCACAACCTTCGAAATGTAACAAATAACTGACAAATTACATTTTGTAAAAATGTACCACCTACAAAACATATATTTAAACAAATGTAGTTTTGCTACAACCAAACTTGGATGCAAATATAATACTTGATCTGGAAGCAAAAAAAATATATTAATATAACTTTTGGATATAGTTGTAGATACAGATATCATTCAAGATAAGCTATTAAATCGGTAAAGACAAATTTATCATGAAATGTTAAATAAGTTCATTAACTCTTTCCACACTTTAAGCGCACACTCGCCATAGAGTTGCTTCCTTATAAGAAGTCTTTCTAGTTTTACTTCTACTATTTTACTTATACTACTTTTAACCTTGTTATTCTATTGGGTTGTCCAGTTTTCTTCAATTTAGTTTATAATAATATATATATGTTTATTTATTGACAAGTAGTTGGTATTGTTTTAAAATTTTTTTTTTACTTCCTTGAATTAACTGCTTAAAAATTGAGGAAATAACTGGGCGTGGAAAGAGAAAGTTAAAATACCAGTTATGGAACCTGGGCTCACATGACACTCTCCTAAATACCTTACTATTATATAAAATGTGATGTACAACTGATACATCGATTTACAACGTGTTTGTCATACATCTTTTTTTTTGCCTTTCTTACCTTTTCTTTCCTGGTACATACCCTTTCATAATTGTCTTTTCCTAGCTAACATAAAGTATTTATATAATGGAAATAGTTCATTTTTATCATTTTTTCAATAGTCAACCATTTTCAATGTTCAGTTATTGTTTTATGGGTTTATATGTTTTGTCTGTGTCCATAGTTTTTAAGGATGTTTTTATAGCATTTGTATTGACATGCATTGATTTGCTTCTCATATGACTTTCTATATGTTCAGGTCTTGCAGGATTATGTGCGATAGAAAAATGCATGGTTATAAAAATCTAATTTCTGTAGTTTTGTCTAACTCTTTTCAGTTTCTTTAATTTCTGAAGAGTGATCAATGTTTTCTGTTAATCTCATTTATTATTCTTCCGTGATTACTTTTAATGATACAAGATATTCAAAGAATTGTTTTATTGATATGTATCTCTTTACATGAACATAGACAGAACTCATATTCTTATTTCTTAGCATATGATTAGCCTACTAGTGAATAGATGTGCCCTATTAAATACAGCTTATTGTTATAGAACAAACATCGAACAAATACAAGACCCACCATAAATAAAATAATCCATAGCGATGATGCAAAGCGGCAAATCCGAGAAGGATAGCTCAGGTAGGGCTCTTCAATCTGTGAAGAGACATAACCAGGAAATTACTTTCATCATTATGACAGTAGGCCTACTGATTACCCCATTTTTCAAAGGAAACAATTAAAAAACATATCTACAACACCAAGAATTTTGTTAGTTTCTAAAAATTAACACATTTTGGTTGATTAGAATATATAACAAGCATGCTGTTATGTATGTTACTGAAGAATTAATACAGAGCATTAAATAATTATTAAAGCACAGAATATGTAAAGTTTATATTTAGTATTATATGTAATATTAGTAACATTTAATTCAGTATTTAAATTAACAGCAAATGTCTGCAAAAGATTTTGTTAAGGGTTAATATAGCACAACTCTTCTGCAAGTTAAGTTACATGTACTTATTCTTGGATTCTCCAAAAGGAGTTAATTCTTATTTTTCATGTTTGTTGGCCTACACGCTCTGATATAACCAATAAAAGGTTTGCCTTAGGTTGAAAGGAGCGTGCCTCGGCTTAAAGAGGCTTTAATCCCTACTAAACAAACAAACAAACAAGGATTGGGTCCTTTTTCATCTTTTCTCTTATATTATTGGGTTCTACTCGGAAGTGATGCAGCAAGTGGATCCAGAACAGCTGAATGTGTGAACGTTGAGCATTGTTATTCTTTCGAATGAGAACTGGTCATTATTTATTTAAGTGTGTTTGATTATACCATTTGGCATTTTATGATGGCTCTCACCCTCTGGCCACTATCAAATGGGCACTACACTTTAATCTTTGTCAAAAGACAGAGAAAGGGGAAAAATTAATTAGATCCTTCACTGCAGTGTCGCATTGAGTGAACCTTTGATACGTGTAAGTTAGAAGTATTTCAACATTTCATAGAGCTGTACAGAACCTGTTTCTTGGTGTACACAAGTGAGTATTTTAACTAGCTGATAGCCCTCACCTTCTGAATGAGATATGGTATTAGGTGCTATCTTATCCAAAAGTCCAAGTAATGATAAACAAATTAGACACTTAGATCTTACCCCTGCATATAATGGGCGCACATAATGTAGCACTGTCGGGGAGGACCATATACACATTTCTTTCATTGTATTAACAAAAGCAACAAACAAAACTTTCATTGGACTTGCTACAAGAAATTAATTCTTACAAAAGGTTTATCCTCTTAAATAAATCTTCATAATATAATTAAAATTTATTTTATAGCTAACAAACCTGACATGGCCAGGAATGAATCAAATTATACGTTCAAACATGCACGTCTTGGTTTAAAAAGATTTCTAACCCAATATAATACTAAAAACAAGCTTGTATAAAATTTTTAGATAAAACTTAATATAAACTAGTATGCTTTAATGTTTCGTACAGAGATTGTAGGATTTTAAACAATTTAAATATGAACATGAGATTAATCTTAATCGGAGTAAATGTGTGAGGTATATAGCAAGCATATAAGTAAAAGCAAACAAGTCTGGTCAGCAAGTGGACTACAGGTATCATTTAATTATAAGGGGGAAAAACCAATCATAAAATGATAAGGATAGTGAAGGTAATAAGTAGATTAAGCACAGTAACAAAGCAAATGATGTAACTGATGTATGGCAGATAACCAAATAGGGACTGAAGTTCACAGTGTAAGAGAAAAGTTGGAGAACTGAGGAGCACCTGGTATAGAACAACTGAATAAAAGGCTAGTGAAACCAGATTCTTAATGGCATAACTAAAAACGTTCACTAAATACCAGTGAGTTCATTTTTGTTCACTCTAGCTAAACCATTTTTAAAAAACATATTTACTATGTGCACACCACTTTTTAATAATGATTATTTGGAATTCCAAATATTTGAAGGTATGTACGTTGTACTATGTTTACAGCAGCATTGCTATATATGTACATTTCAATACAGCACATCTGATTCCATTCACATTTTTATTTGGGTTCATCTTCCATTTGTTTCATGTTGGCAAATTTGGTAGGAATGAAATGTTTATTTCTTATATCTCAAATGTTTCCTGGCCAGTGGCTTTACTGTCAATTTGTTTTTGATTTTCAATTGCTAAGGGTTCTTTTACATGTTTAACTTGAAAACAGGACCTACATTTTGTTGTCCATTTTGGGGCCCCGACAACAAAGCTTTAAACACTTTGCATAAGTTACCCTGTGCCATGGTCATTCTGGGATTTAAAGACAGCTTGGCCACACACACAAATTCTTGTCAAACACTGTACAGCGGTTGGACAACAGGAGACTGTGAGCCTTTTTTTAATGAGATCTGAGTTATGTGTATCTCTGAAGTTGAATTTAGGCCCACCTGAATGATGAGGGACACTAGTGATAAGGAAAGCAAGCATTCATTCAAAAATCAATCAGAAAAGTCATATTAGGCACAATGTCTAAGCATAAATTCATAGCAAGTGAAAGGGGAAAAAACACTTTCATTTCCAGTAAGACTAGAAAGTCAATCTAACATATGCTAAGATAAGTCATCACTTGAAAAAAAGTTTAGTTGTATTGCACAGGATGCAAAATTAGTACCTTTAGAACATAAAACAAATAATGAGTCTCAGCACCACAGAGGTCCTGATACTAATTAGTTAAGAGTAACAAGCAACCCTATATTCTGATATACTAATCAGTGGTGAAAGAAGTTAACCAAACTAATTAAATATCCGCTCGACTGAAACAAACAAAGCAAGTGAAGAGTGCAGAAGTAGAAAAATACCTGGCAAAGAACGAAGAAACGAAGGCCAGAGTCCAAAGTCTTTTTGAAAACGCAGAAAAGTAATAAGTGGAGCATGAAAATTGTGTCCTTATTCATCACAGGTAACAAGAAAGACTGAGTTAAGTAAATAAATAAGACTGTAGTTCTATTTAGTAACTAGATTTTCTTTTCTTTTTCTTCTCTAGTCAATTATAGTCAACTGTCTTAAAAAGCTTAAGTTCTCGTTGTTGTAGCAGAGGTTGTTGTGAGTCCATGCTATTGTAGTATTGTAAACACAGTATCAAATATTCCATCTTTTATCTGTGATCACCAGTAGAATTACTCTTCTGCTTCTTCACTGATCTAGCAGTGCTTGAACTCTTGTCCTTTGACCTAATGTCAAGTAAGGGTAACAGTATGTAATTGCAAGATATTGTTTTGCATTAAATAATGTGTTCCATTTATTTAACTTTAGAGGAACAAGAATCTTCCTGACATCATCCAATACTTGACATCCACAGAAGAGGTGATCAAATCAATTAGTCAACTAGAAATACACTTGAGTTACCTAACTTTGTAATTTATCTAAAGATTCACATCTTTGAAATATACTAGCATAAATCTACAAGCAATGAGAATGTTCCAACTTTATATGTGAACATCTAAATAAAAAATTTATATGGATAATGGGATTGAAAGGAGAATGAAAAAGCTAGTAAATTACTGAAGGACTCATTTAAAAATATAATTTGAACATCTATATTTAAAAAAATACAAACAGAAAGGGAAAAAAGAAAGAAAGGCAGAACTTGTTTAGAGTATATGGACACTGAATGCAGTATTTTTAAATATATTGTTTACAATTATGGATCTGTAAGGTTGCACTGAATGTCTGGATTTCATTATGTTAAGCAAGAATCAATATTTACAACTAAAATGTTTCATTAATTTTATTGAAATCTATGGGTTGCTTTTATAATTTCAAATTTCATTGTGGCGATAAATGGTTGTCTTTATTTTGATCTTCTGACTGTTGTCTGCTTTTTCTGACTGAATTGTCTGCTTTTTTCTGGCTGAATTGTCTGCTTTTTTCTGACTGAATTGTCTGCTTTGTTCATTTCTAATTCTTAGATATGGTACCTTCCCCTTCCATTAATATATGTCATGTGTTCTGAACAAGTTGTCATAATTGTTTAGGGAAAACTTGAATGTAGGTAATACTGAAAACATTTCAGATCAATAGTTTTATAACGAAATTTAAAATAGACACTTGCTACAAATACATATATTATTATTATATTCATCTTATACCATTATATGTTAGGGCCTGCAAGTAATTTCTTCATTCCGCTCTGTCCTGGGCAATTCGATCAAACTCTTCTATGAAATTGAGTCTGATATTTTTTGCCTTTCTCAGTAAAGTTCTTCTCAGGGTTTTCCTAGGGCTTCCTTTCTTTCTTGAACCCTTTGTCCCCCCCATTAATACCTGCTTTGTGATTCTTTGATCACTTCTCAAAGTATGTCCACCATACTTCCATCTTATCCTTCTTATAACAGTTGCTACCAGTGGTTACCTATACATTTTTTCTGATTTCATCACTTTTCCTAAATTTGCCTCACTTTATGTTCATTATTTTTGAAGACATCTATTTTCAAATGCATTCAACTTACTTTCTGTATCTTTTTGTCTTTTTAAACTCTTGCTGGAGTATGTTAGGATTGATGACACATTGGAAATGAAAATGTATAATTTAGTTGTAAAGCTATATAATCAAATACAAATAGAAGAATGAAAAATATGAATAATAGTTGACAGAAATACTGAACTGCAATACAGGATGGGTAAACTGAAGTTATGTTGTGGGAAAAAACAAACCAAAGGACAGAATTCTAAATAGCAACAAAATATTAACAAGATCGTGGCATTATTTGTAACAAGACAGTGAAGCAACCAGGAGTAAATGAAATAATAAAAATATAATGGTAATACATTAGTGATAAAAGCACACAGTAGAAGTAAATTAGTATAAACAAATGGTTAGTACTAGGTTAGGCATATAACACATTTGATATGTATACCTTTACACAATCTTCTTATAATTATTGTGTTCTAATTAAGTGAGCAAAAATGTTTTGGACTCCAAACAAATGCATAGATAATGAGGTAACATGATTCCAAGCAGAGGAGTTGATAATGAGGGGGCAGGGTTCCAAAAAGAAACATGCTTCTCATGGAAACATTAAAGGACGAAAAGTAATTTTTAAAAACCTTAAAGGAACACAGTCAACTTAAATCTCTCATTGTCATCCAAAAACAAATATACCTTCCAAATCTAGTTCTTTCTTTAGGTGATAAGAAACCCCAGACAATTTTCATCTATCAGATGTTCAACTTAATTCAACATTGCAGATAAATAATACAGAAATAATAGAAAATATGTGGAAATTATGAGAACTCAGCCAGACAGTATTGAAATGTCATTTGACTATATATTGGAATCGTGTTGTAGTTAACATTTCAAACTGAACAGAAAAGAAACCTACAAACTTGTTATTGTTTACTGTTATTCTACAGCAATGCACTAAAGGAGTAATATCATATCAGTTATATGAGGACTATCATCATAGCACTCCGGACATGTTTACTAAATTTGCAATGTATTTGTGCTGAGCAGTCTTTACTCATTTGCATATTGCAACAAAAGCGGATATATTGAATAAATGTTATGCACATTTTAAATTCTAGCAGCAGCTGCTAATCTCAAGATAACTTGAACTTATCAAGTATCTGAAGCAGTTATGATACAAAGCAAGGGAGTAATATGTTTAAGTTAGTATTAGTTTCTTACTGGTCCTCTCTGAAAATATATAATTACAAAAGTAATTATAAATAGCACAGTTGTTAATTTGTGTAGGGATTAATAAAGTAAATAATGCATAGTTATTTGAAATATATAAATATTAGTCCTCAATATATGTTAATATATGTATACAAACATATACCGCAGAAAATATCACAAATTTTGTGTCATGAAAATATGCATCATAATTTTTGTTAATGGTAATTGCAAAATAAAATTGAAAGATACATTAATAATTAAAATTGCAAACAACCACTGAGAGATTACCGATCATAAAGTAGAAAAAGAAGCAAAAGATGAGTATAGATAAAGAGATTTCAACTGGTTCATGAAAAGAAAGACATTGCAAAGAAATTTTGATTGTTGAAGAAGAAAAATCCCAGTGAAACACCAGCAGCTCCCATGCACATATATGAGAATGAAATAAATGAAAATATTTTTTAAGAACCGTAAATATACCGTCTGTGACATTTTGAAATTCTGAAATCGCTCGTGAACCTTTCCTCGATGAACAGAATCAAACAAAATATACAATTATGTTGGAACACAGCAAAAATTATTCATCAGACTCTCCAGCAATAATCAAACATAATACAGTATACATATAACAACCCAACAATAGTTTGATTGATGTCTCAACTTATAATCAGGTTAACTTTAAAAACTCAAACTTGAATTATTCCATCGGGGAAAGACAACCACATTTGATGGTTAGTGTACAAAGATTAAAATAGTTATCTTCCCTTAACCACAGCCATTACTGACATGTTTCAGATGCCACTAAATTGGACAGAAGTTTCAATGTAGTTTTAGTTAGATATACATTTTTGTGAAATGGACATTAGTTTTGAGAAAGCAAAAAATATGATGATCATGTGACAAATCATAATTTAAAATAAAAGTAAATAGAAAATTCTGGAACAAATAAACAAAATCTTATATTTTCAACATACAGCAACAGATAAATGAAAACATAAAACAAAAACCAGGAGTAGAAAATGGATGATAAAAACTAAATTTAACAGTATGATATTAATATTCTAACAAATAAATAATAAATTAAAAATACGAGTCATCAAGCGTTATAGAAATTTTGTCACTTTGATTTTAACAAAAGATTCAAAGAAAATCCTCTACTAAAACATTGTAGAAGAATTAAAAATAAACAAGAATTAGAAGTAAAACAAAAATTAGAAAAGTATTTTTACCTGCAGTTTAAATATATTGTTAGATGCAGTGATAGGAAGGAAAATTATCTAGTCTACATATACCTGGTTAATAAGCAGAACTGAGATAATTTTATGCGGTGCAGGTTACTTTTTGTGGCTAGCGGTTATTTCATTCTGGAATTAGTTCACACATGAGACATTTCACAGTTGTTAGCATTTCATGTGATTTTTATTGGCACAGGAACGGAGCAATTATGGGGTGACCCGTTGCAGTGAAGTTGGAACCGTACTTATGAACTATGAATTATGAGATAATTTCAGCCGTAGCCGACTCATAGATGCCTTCCTAGAACAGGTAAATAATCTAGTCTACATCAGTTATCAGTTAAAGGAGGACTATCATCATAGCACTTCGGACATGTCCATAGGTGCTCCGATCTCTGCCTCAGCAAATCCAGCAGCGTTCAGCGACCCAACACGCCAGTTCGATATCTAGTCTACATATAACTGGTTAGTAAGAAAAACCGTGGTCTAAAGCTGAAGGATTGACTTCAATGCGCCATGTTTTGATCTATATATCTTGATCCCTCTTTACTAAAGTGGCTAGCAAACTGCTGAGAGTATTGCACAAAGCACAAACCCCATAGCTTTGGAAACAATCCTAGGGTCTCTGGAAAAGTGCCCTAACGTCTCAGCCAGGTTCAAACCCCTCACCTTTGAAACACAAGGCAAAGGCCTTAGTGACAGAGACCCCCAGAAGAATCAAGGTAATTTCAGCTGAAGTCAACCTCAGTCTCAGCAGATAGTGATTTGTATGCATGCATATTGTTTCCATTGTCCACAGTTTCTACACATGCTTCATCCATATTTTCTAGGTTCCTCGTCAACTTACGTCACATTTGAAACCAAACTCTACCATTGATTTTTGTCCTCTATGTTCTGTTCTATATTATTTATATCCTATAAATCAGTTTTAACACAAAACTTAATACAAAATTATATTTTATTAAAACTAATAAAAATTATATAGAATCCACCACTGAATGAGTAGAAAAATGGAGAAGACACAGACTTCCTTCAAGAGTACCAAAACTGATGTGACATTGACTTCCTGCTATACAAAAAGCATCATTTGTATTCTTTGCTTGATAAAGGCCTTTTGGTCAAAATGTCATTGTGTATTGTTATTGTTTTTGTAAAACTACAGTACTTTGATTTTACATATTTCCCCATTGCTATAAAAAACTGTTGGGACACTGACTTCTAATAACAGTACAAAAACCAATGGGAAACAGATTTCCTAAAAGAGCAGAAATACTGATATTATACAAGAGAACAGATGTTGATGTAGCACAGACTTCCCGCAAGACCACAAAATCGATGAGATACTAATTTTCTGCAGCAGAACAAAAACTGATGTCTCACTAACTTCCTGCAGCACCACAAATATTATGAATGTCCCCGAATAGCTTCACCTCATTTGAGAGCATTAAATAGAACAACAATACATCCACTATACACAAAAATGCAGGAGACGCAAAAGGTGGACTTCAAAGATAACAGAGGGGTGACGAAAGACACTGTTTATGAAGAGCACACAAAATCCTGTTCTATAAATCTCTTCTTACTGTGAAGCTGTGAGGCAAATCAGGACTAGAGAAAAGAAAGAAAGACAAGACGCATAGAGAGGCTAGCTCCAGGTGTTTATTTGTTGACATGATGCAGAAAGACAAAACAGGATTAAAGAATAGATGGACACACAAGTAAATTATTTGTATTTTTCAAAATAGATAGTTTCCAGTGAACTTTAAGAAATTTTCAACATTTCCATTAAAAAAATAAAACAAACACAGAGAAATTGGATAAGAGTAATCACTTGGGTTACTTCAAATGGAACAAAACTTTACATCAGCAAAAAAATAACCACACAGAAAACTAAACAAACTACACAATAAAGGTTCAATAGAGATACTTATCAAATATACAATATTAATAGACAACCAGGGAAGAAACATCATAATTTAAAAGGGTAAAGTTCAATGTTCTGTGACATAAAAAAATTATATATCATGCATACATGTAAACTGTAAACACATAACTCAACATACATATGACTTATGCCTACCTTATCTAGGTCCACCTTCGTTAAAATCTGTTTTGTATATGCATTTTAGATTGGTACAGGTAAAAGGTAAACTAGGGACAGGTGGCATTGTTTGTTTGGTACAGGTAAAACCTAATCTATAGACTGGTTATAGTGTTGGATTGGACCCAGTGATTGATTGCACTTTGTTTCTTCTTCTTCTTCTTCGAATGCTCCATAACAACCACTTGTTAACCACTCTTTGTCGGATGTGATCCGAGCCTAAGAGTGATTGTACGTTGTGCCAGTTATGCAACTACAAGTAGGCCATCACATCCGATTTCTGCAATGCTTTTTATTCACCAGGATGTCTTACCTAGGCCCCTAATTCAGTCCCTCTTACAATATGCCTTGTAGGTTGCAGTGTTACTATTCTTTGCTTCCGTTGCAGGCCCCAGCAACAGATGGACAACACTTTGTTTGATGTTTTAGTTTGATGTGACTAGTTGTAAGTACTTATAACAGCTTGTAGTTGATTGCAAGTACTTACAACAGTATACATGGGGTTGTAAATACTACTAACAGATTATACATTGTTGTAAGTACTTCTGTTGTAAGTGCTCATATATGGTTGCAGGAACTTTTGATGACTATTACATGTTTGTAAGCAGTTCTATCAGCTTGTAAATGATTTTAAATACTAATTATGGCTGGTACTTTATTGCAAGCATTTCTCAAGACCACCAACAGTTTAGCGCTTTGCTAAAGCTAAGATCTGTTAGCATATGCATTTGAACTCTTTCCAGCTTTTAGCCGCACACTGCGCCATGACAGAGTCCTTCGCTATTATCCAACTGCGCCATAGAGTTCTTCTTATAAGTCTCTAGTTTACTTCTACTACTTTTCAACGTTGTTATTCTATTGGGTTGTCCAGTTTTCTTCAATTTAGCATAAAATAATATATATATGTTTATTTATTGACAAGAAGTTAGGATTTTTTTTTTTACCTCCCTTGAATTAACTGTTTTGAAATTAAGGAAATAACTCAGTGTGGAAAGAGTTAATGGTCAGTTGGCACAGATTTAACCATTTCTTATTCTCCTAAATAAGAACTATAGACTAGAATGAAAGATGCAATCGTACAAACATCTATATTCATACAATATTTCACAAGCATGTACTAACCATCTACTTAACATGCATCTACAAATATCAAGATACCATCCTCTAAGCTCATACAAAAAAATTAACAGAACAAGGCAAGACTTGATTAGAATGCATCCTCACAAGCTAGTAAAATAAGAAAACTCACAAGGCATGCAGATACTTGAAATCATGAGAAACAATCAACAAACACTGTTACAAAATTATGAACCTTGTTTCTGGAGAATGAGTAATTAATGGAAAAAGATACAGATAGGTTGTCTATGAAAGGATGACAGAGTATTACACAACAGAATGGAAGGTAACTATAAGTTCAATGCAGAGATCTGAACATTCTTGCAACTAACAGCTCTCTCTTAAATGAAAGAAGTTATTGGGAATTGTCAGCAGCAGTTACAGTGCATTGACCTAATCATCAAAGTATCTTTCTTTCTTTTCTCCAATCCTGTTTTGTCTCACAGCGTCATGATAACAGTTCCATTTACATAGTCAGTTTCCTTGTTTACAAAGATTGAAGTAAGTACACAGACTTCATGAATTTGATGACAATTTTGAGTGCTTGCAGAACTATTGTGTACATGCTCAAAAACAAATAATGTCAGTAAACTAAGTGAGTTCAAACATATATAGGGGTATCTTGAGTTCTGTAAATTTAGACTGAGTATATTAAATTTCGATATGTGCTTTTTTTTTATTTCCGTTCGCTCTGTCATCTGTTTCATTGTGGCAGATTTGAAAGGAATTAATTGTTATCTTTTATATGTTACATTTTGACAGGAAGCAAGATTACAGCTTGCTATTTTTTATTTTCACCAAGAGCACGTCAAACTTGAACTTGGAACATTTTAATTGTCTGTCTCTGATAGGACTAGATACTCAATTTCACCTACCCTGAGATCAGTGATTACTGGAGATGAGCCGATGGAACCACATGGGATGCATATCAATTACTTCTCAAACATATGGTGGTACCATACATTGTAGTTCTACCTATCAGTGTCATAAGCTTTAGACCTACTAATTTCCAGTTCATCTTCTTATTCTTCATTCATCCTGACAAAAGCATTTGTTAAATTGTATACAGTTTAAAGTGGGCATGTGATATCACCTCCTTTCAACCAAATATAAACAATTTAAAAATATCCCTTTTTGAGTTGGATTTACCTGTCCTCTTTGATCAATATTCTCTTTACCATACTGTAGTCTGTCAAAGGTGGAAGGGGGGTAGAATCTTGGTCAGCTCTGGTTTGATGATTCTGACAACTTCTGTCATTTCATTCACTCATCTTAGAACTTTATCTACAGTTACTTATCACTGAAGTATGACATATTATACTCTCAATAACATACTGTAATCTACTAGAAAACTAGATAAAGATGTTTCCCATAGGCTGATGTATATGTATGAAAAGTGAATCAGTATGACATATTTCCGTAAAATATGAAAAATATATTGTCATCCAATTGTTGTTATTTGTATCTTATATCTTATATAACTTTGTTTTTTTACAAAGAAAATTATTATGGTTGAAATATTTTATAAATAGTAAACAATAGGCAATGTGGTCAACATCATGCTGGCCACTCTTACTTCATTAGATTTCTCTAGTACCTAAATGAAGCTTGGATGACCTAAGATCTGTTTCCTGTTGGACTAATCACAATCCAACTTGGAGAAAAAAAGACCACTTATCTAGGAACAAAATGCACTAACCATCACGCTACTGTGAGTCTCGAGAAGTTGTTACAAATTTAGATTAATTAGGTGTAATAATGTTACAATATGCTTATTGTACAGTTGACTTTACAGAATAAATACAAGTTTCCCAATTGTAATCTGTCAAATACTAAGATCTATATATCTCTTTACATCCATAACATCTGGTGAAAAAAGTTTTTAATGGCAGGACATTTTATACAGTTTGTTTAAGGCTGTTAGACTGTAGCCAATTCAAGCACTGCAATTTTGTTAATTTAGAAAACAAGTGTTAGTCATAGATGAGACCTGCAGAGTGAGAGAATTAACATGTGCTATCATCATTTCAGAACATATCATGCATATAGAATTTATTTTGAATATTTACTTAAAATTGTTTCAACTTGCTTATATTTACTACAGCAATGTTGTGCACACAACTCACCTTGCTAACTGGGTTGATTTTTCTGCGAACGAAGCTTCAAACTCAGGTCGTATAGTTTCCTGACAGAATGCAAAATATTTAAATTTATTGTATAAAGTAAGTAAAAGTAAAGGAACCCTTTCATACCTTGTGGTATATAGGAAATACAGTGTTAGGTCTGTATTGTTCATTGACGTGGTGATGGGTGATGTGGTCAGCATACACCAGCCTGCCTTTATTTTCCAGAGCATGTCTGGTACCCAATTGAGGCTGGGTCGGCCTGATAGCCGTCGAGTCGGAAAAATTCCACGACCACTGCGGGAGTTGAACCTGGACCACCAGCTTGAGAAGCGAGTTCACTAACAACTAAGCTACCGCGGCTCTAATTTATTGTATGGCTACAGCAAATCTAAGTCTTGCAGATAGTTCTGGAGATTGTACCTGCCTTTCAGATTTGTAGTATTTGAGAGCTATCTTAGATTAACAACTGTATTCCCTCACCATAAAAAAAGATGAAGGAAAAGAGACTACAATGGAGAACAATAAAATGATGGAAAGATAATATTGAAGTAGACCTACAAATACTTCATCTTCGAATGCTCCATATCAACCACTTATTAAACCACTCTTTGTGATTTGATGCGATCTGAGTCGATTGTATGTTTTGTGCCTACAAGTAGGTCAGCACGTCCAACTTTTGCGATGCTTTTTATTTACTAGGGTAGCTTCCTAGGCCCCTACCTCAGTCGCCTCTTACAACATGCCTTGTAGGTAGCAGTGTTACTATTCTTTGCTACTCTTGTGGGTCCCGGCACCACATGGTCACCTAGAAATACTAAGAGTCAACAATTGGGAAGAGAAGCTTAAGAACATGGATAAAAGGAGGAGGGATATATCTTCAGGAATGTACCTCAACGACTAAGCTGAAGAAGAAGTTCACGTATTATTTATTTAATTGTTCTCATTGACAGGTAATTTAACAGAGAAAGACTGACAGCTAAGCAGGCAAGAAGAGAGATACAAACAAGCAGGCAGAGAGAGAGAGACAGACAGGAGTGAGAAAAGAGTGAGGGACAAGCAGCAGAGAGAGAGAGAGAGACCAACAAGTAGATAGAGAGAGAAAGACAAATGAGCAGGCAGAGAGACACATGCAGCAGGGCATAAATAAGACATTTAAAGGCACTAAGTACTGAAAAGTTCAAGCATCTCAAACACTGCATATACAAAAGAAAGAAAAATCCATTGAAAATCGTGGCATATACTTGATGTGGTTAATGGCATAGGACGTCGCCATCAACCACATCATTTACAGTGGTGGTTTTGCCGTGACTACGAGCAGTCTCACTATGGAAATCATGGCGGTTACCAAAGCGATGATTTGGCTAGAATCACAGACTTTTATCCATGCATGTTTTCTCAGTGACTCAATGAGTATGCTCAGGAAGATTGAAACAGGATGGGCTAGGAGACATTGGATAGAATCGCTGGGGAGGTCTCAGCTGACAAAGATCAGTTTTATTTTTGTGCCAGGGCATGCAGGTGTAAGGGGAATGAACGTGCGGATAGGCTTGCAGGTATGGCTGCTGTCCAAAGCGGACGAGCAATGGACCAGGTTGATATTATGAATTCCTTAAGGGAGAGAGGCGTGTACATGATTCACGTAATAGCGGTGAATCCACAACACTAACCAGACTGCAAGAACTCAAAGTTAAGTGTGGTGTAGCTCGACAAGAACGCTATGCTGGCAGACAAAGAAGAATTGTAAACCAACAAAGAACCGGTGTCGTTAGTCGCCACACACTGATGGACATACTGAGGAGAGATCGGAGCACTTATGGACTAATTTGTTCGACGTGCAGTGATGGTGATCCGACGACTAAACTAAAACTAGAACTAAAATGAAACAGTGATTTTCTGGTTAAAATTAGATCAAGACCATTTTTTCATGAGATCCTTAGGATTGTTGCAGGAGATAGGGAGTTTGTGCTTTGTGCAATGCTGTCAGCAGATGATATGCCATCTCTGCCGACAGGGATGGAGCCATATGGGGAAACCAGGTGCAATGAAAGAAAACCTTTGCCTTTGGAACCTTTGGTCACCTACCTCTTCTTCAAAGTCAGCAACATCCCAATCATATCTGATCTCTGCTTCTCTTCTTTTCCACATTTCAATAAAAAAGGTGGCTAAAACAAAAACAATAAATACAATCAGATGAAACAAACTAAGTATTAGATAAATGATTAAGTGTTTAACAATCAATAAAGAAATTGATAAACAAAAAACTGAATAGGAAGATGGTGAAAGATATCATATACTATGTAAATCAGAAGAATACTGAGGAGAAGAATATAAATATTTCCCACAATAAAATCTAAACAACATGACAGTTAAACTATTAAAAAAACTCTCATTCTTGGAGCTAATGGCACAATAAATTAAGATGACAAAAGATCATCAGGGTCAGTGTGCTGGCACTGACCAAGACCGTATTTTATTTCTCCATGGTGGCCCTAAAAACAGATTGCTATGATGTAGTCTGTCAAAGCAGTTTGAGGTCAAAAGGGATCCTATTCAAGAGAGGAGGTAGTATCGTGAGAAAAGCTGGACATGATACTTCTTCTTCTTCGATCGTTCTAGGCCTGTTTTAATCATTCTCTTTGTGATATATAAACAGCCAAACATCAGAACGTAATGTACGTGCACCAACCTTCAGCACCTATTTGAGCACAGTTGCTTATCCTTTGGTGGGGTGTTCGATTTCAGCCAGCTATTGTGTGCGGATTCGCTTCTTGCACTAGCCTTTGACTGTCCCCAGCCAGACCCACAAGGCAGTGGGCTGCTATTTCTTTCAGGGCAGTGACCCTTAGACGGCCTGCCCTCCCGGCTTATAAGCGCCATCTTCCTAGCAAACCGGTCATTTTAATGAACACCTTGGTTTTCCGCCCGTTCAGGTTTGTTGGACATGATACAAGATTAGATCACACACCAGACAAACAATGTCTCTGATGGGGCGCACCTATATGAGTCTCCTGCCTGGTGTTCAGAGATCAATAACAGGCACAACTACTTTAGACTCTCAGTCTATGCTTCGGAAAATCCAGAATGACAGGTTGTGGTATGAGTGGATGTCGTCTATAGAGGCTTCCAACCTCCAGAGACTAATGTTGATCCATTGTACTGGTCAGACAGGTGTTTGCAGCAATGAAAGATTGGATATACTTGCATTGAAAGTATTGATTGTTGGGGAGTTTAGGATGGAAAAGGGGGACGTTCTTCAGTCTCATGGCAACATACTGTTGGATGATGACACAAAAATTGATGTTGAACCACTCCAGAGATTTAAGTAATTTGGAATTACACATTGTACAAGTAGAGTTGGATGCTTGAGGGGCAAAGAGATGAGTGTGTTTAACCAGCAGGCCACAGGAACCATCAGTATGCATACCTTCAACATCTATTGGGGGAGACTGAGTACCTATGGGTCTGCTTGGAGTGCTGTGATGTCAGTTCAGTAAGCAATAACAATGGCTGTGCAATAATGTGTGAGATTAGATCACATACTGAACAAACATTGTCTTAGAGTGAGTGCACCTACATGAATCTCCTGTCCAATGTAGGGGGCGGGGGTAGAGTGAATAAAAAAAACCTGCATACTCCAAGAAGACAGCAAACAGCTTTTAATCATCAGCTCAGCCCCATAAAAAGGATTAAACTATAAAATTTAAAAACAAATGGGCTTTTAAAAATAATTTTTAAAGAATAGAAAATATTTTGTCAGCATTCTCCCTCTCCCCCATTCCATTTGAAAACAAATTGAACACTTACACCACAATGCCATGAAAGCAGCAAATGCTACTGTAGCCTCATTGTCAAACAGGTACGACACTCTAGAGTAAGCACAAGATCTGTACAGTTTCCACCAGGTACAACGATTATCACAAAGTGGGCACATTATAAAGCTTCCAGGTCCATTCTCATTACAGATCTCATTACTGAAGTGATGCCATAAAGATGATACAATTAGTGATAATGCATTATAATGAGGAGTCTTGTATTATTATTTAATAGCATACAATATTCACAGTTTTCACATTATGAATGTCATTTTCTACCTATCTATCTATTCTCTATCTCTGTTTTGCCTTTTGGCCAGACTGAAAAAAGACGTGGAGCGAGCCTCCTAATGCATTTTATACAAAGTGGAATTTAGTGCCTTGGATATTCTGTCAATCCATCATTTACATGGTATTCTTCTGGGTCTGTTACCGTTGTATCTGAGTTTTAGTGCTCTTTGTGTAAGACTGTCTTGTGGTAACCTTGATGTGTGTCTGAACCGTTTGACCTGTTGTTTCTTATTATAATGGCAAGGATCCCATTTTCTTTCTGATTTCATCATTTCTGATCTTATCTCCTCTTGTTATATTTAGAATTTGTGGTAAACACTTCATTTCTGTTGTTTGCATTCTTCTTTTCTCATTTGTTGTCAGTGTCCAGGTCTGATAATGATAGCATATAATAATAATAATAATTCCTCTCGTACCGTATACGTTACATAGGGCCTGCAAGTAATTTCTCCATACCACTCTGTCCTGGGCAACTCGCTCAATCTCCTCCATGGAACTGAGACCGATATTTCCTGCCTCTCAGCAAAGTTCGTTTCAGGGTCCCTTAGGTCGACCTCTCTTGAACCCTTTGCATCCCACTTCAATGCCTGCTTTGATATTCGTTGATCATTTCTCCTCAAGGTGTGCCCAACATATCTCCATCTTCTCTTTCTTATAACAGTTGTCACTAGTGGTTGACCAGATAGCATATGGTTAATATATAGTTAGTATATAGTTAGTATATAGTTAGTATATAGTTAATATATGGTTAGCATATAGATAATGATAGCATATGGTTAATAACAAAAAATAATTTTCTAACTATAATTTTCAAACAGACTAAAAGGAAATAGTTATGTGAAGAGAAAGAGAAAATATGACAGTTAAAATGATGACACAAATGTAGAGAAAAGTTACTGACTCAAATCAATTTTGGTGGTACAAAGGTAAAGGGTCGTATTGATGGCACAATCACCTAGAGTACAATTAATGAAATAACTTCTCAAGACAGTGCTGAAAGCACAACACTGAGGGGATTGGTTAATGATACAAACACTGAGGGTGATGTTAATTATACAAACACTGAGGACAATGCTTGAACGCTTATCATCACGGAATGTAAGAAAGTCAACAGTAGAACTGTTTCATAGCACTGCTGAAAAAAAGTTCTTGTTGGATGTCCATGACGACTGCATCAGCTAATATATATATATATATATATATATATATATATATATATATATATATATATATATATATATATGTATATCTACTATATATTTTTAGTGTCGGGATTGCTGTCCACTTATACACAGCTTTCATTTATCTATTCCAATTCTTTTTGCAAATTTATCATGAAAAGTTTATGATAAAACCTAAATTAAGAAACAGTTTCAAAATGATCATTAATTTTCAAATATAAATTAATTCTTCTGGTCGATACCGTATACTAGTTTAGTCTCTTTAAGACTGGCTTGTGAACTATGATGTTTCTAACTTGACCTGATGTTTCTTATTATGATTGCAGTCCACTTCTTCTAATTTATCCTGTTTTCTTTAATTTACAATGTAAACAATTTCTGTTGTTTGTTCTTCTTTATTTGTTGTCAAGTGTACCAGGTCTTAATATTGATAAAATTAATCACAATTATTTTCTAACATAATTTTCAAACCTAAAGAAATGTTATCAAAGAAAAATTGAACGTTATGAGAAAAGAGAAGATACACTAGAGAAGTTACTACTCAAATCAATTTTCGGTCAGTTAAAGTCATAGAGGCACAATCACCTGGTAAGATAATGATCTTTCAGCAGTGCTGAAAGCAAAACTGAGAGATTGGTTGATACGAAACATTTAAAGGTCAAGCTAATTCAACCTACATTTTGAAATTGCAAACACTAGGCTGATGTTAATATTCTTAGTTAAACTGCGATTAATGTTAAAACACTGATTGTTTGTACAACACTGAGGACAATGTTATTGATACAAACATATTATATACAAACACGAGCTTTAAGATAAAACATGCATTTAAGATCAAACCACATTGACGATGTTAAGATACAAACACTGAGCGATGTTTGATAGAAAATGAGCGATGTTAAGATAAAACACTGAGGTGATTTTGCAAACACTGAGAGCAATGATTGATACAAACACTGATGACATTTAAGGGAAGAAAATGAGGCTATGTTAATGATACAACACACTGGGTGTTTTAATGATCAAACACTGGGGAAAATTTAACAACAACACTGAGGCGAGTTAATGATACAAACACTGAGGCAAAGGGTCTTTGATAAAATGAAGCATTCTATCCATTCAACACTGAGGCCTGTAATGAAAAATGGGGATGTCTAGTATGATGGCAAACACAGAGCAGTTAATGATACAACCTGTGATTTTTCAAAGAGGTGAAATATACAAAACACTGAGACTGTAAAAACAAACACTGATGATTTGAAAGATACAAACCTAGCAGAATGATAAAAACAGGACATTAATGCTTAACACCACGGAATGCAGACATCAAAAGCACTGTTTCATAGACTGCGGATAATCAAACATGCTTGTGCCAGTGCATCAACTAATATATATATATAAATATATATATAAAATAATATATATAAAATTTATATATATGTAGTATAAGATATATATATATATATTCTATCATCTAAAATATAATTATATAATATTTCGATCAGAACTTAAAGCTGACCTCCATTTCATGGACACAGCAATTCGTTCATGACGAACATCGTGAAAGAAAAATGTGACATTCTGCAGATTGAACCCCACTCACAAGGATTACTACAACTTCATCCTCAAGCTGGGTTTACAGCATATATATATATATATATTCCTCTCCACTATTATACATTAATAGGGCATGCAAGTAATTTCTCATACAGCTCTGACCTGTGAAGCTCAATCAATCTCTTCCATGAATTGAATTCTGATATTTTTTCCATCTCTAGCAAAGCTCGTTTCAGGGTTTCCCTAGTGTGTCCTCTCTTTCTTGAACCCTTTGCCTCCCATTTCAATGCCAGCTTTGGTATTTTTGATAATTTCTTCTCAAGGTTTTCCCCAAACCATATCACTGTCTTCTCCTTCTTATAACAGTTATTCCCAGTGGTTGACTAGACATTTCACTTCTTCTGAATCCATCCCATTTTATGTTCATCAGCTAATATGGCACATGACAAAAAGAGATTAAAAGAAAAATGGAAAAAGAGATAGGAAGATTAAGATGTTAACAAAAAATAAAGATAGTATTTAAAGCAATTAATTGACACGTAAGGTCAGCTAACCTGGCCTCATGGAAAGGCATCCTAGACCAGCCATAGATAAAGACGGCGAGACCCACAATTCCTGCTGGAAAGAGAAGCCCTGTATAGTGTCCAAGCCAAGCAAAGTAGATGCCAATCTTCTCGCCAAAGTATAACCTGTTTTATGATGACAAATTAGCAATACTTTATCACAGAATTATTGATTGGTTATTAGTAAACAAAATATATATCATGTTTAATCATGGCTGACCTGTAGAACAGTTAGTGAGAAATGTTCTTGACTATACAAATGAAAATCGTGGCATGTACTTAACAGGATGTCACCATCAACCACAGTAATTGAGTCTTAATTTTCTAGGCACCACTTATACATTTTTCATTGCTTTCTGAATGATGAGGTCTATTTTTACCATTCGTAAAAATCCACTGGAACAAATTTGCTTCCAAACTGCCCACCATGGAGTTTGAACAGGGTACTCTTGGATTGTGATCAAGCTCACTATCATTAAGCCACAGACACCCACTTCACTATACTTAGCATTTTTATTAGGTGGTCTCAGAAGTGATAACAAATACAGACTTGTGAAAAACATAACATAAACTGAAACAGCTGGAGGTTAATGTAGAGAGAGGACAATGGATTGCATGCAACCTCAAGCAACAATATAAATGAACATGCACTTGATTGGAACCCACAGGAGAAGTTGCTCTAAAATATCGGGTGAACAATGGCAAAAGTGGAAATTGAAGAAGTTGAAGAACTGGTAGAGCTAAAGAAGATGATCCGGAATTTGTTATTGGTTACCGAACTGACGTCACAGCACTCCAGGCAAACCCAGAGGTGCTCATTCTCCCCCAACAGATGTCAAAGGATATGCATACTGATGGTCCCTGTGGCTCACTGGTTAAACACACTCCTCTGTCCGCCCTTCTAGTATCCAACTCTGTTATTGAATATGATTTAGCAAAGAGCAACAGACCTATGTGTCACTGGGAACAATAAGGTTTAGTATCACTGCATTAAACATACTAGTATATACTTGCTTCTACAAGTTTATTTGTATCAAAAGAAAAAAAACACCAAGAGAGTTGTTTACTTTTGCTTAATCTTATCTATGCATATTAACTATCAACTATCTCAACGTTATCATTACTCTTGGAAGAGAATGTAGAAATTGGGGCAACATGAAGGCTGATCTCGCAGTTAAGCAGCTAATAGAAGATAATGCAAGGGATGATGATGTTGTTGTATATACCGATGGGTCGGTTCAACGTGGTGAAAAATTCGGCTGGGGTTTCTTGGCTAATGCGCATGGTAGGGTTGTTGCAGAGCGAAGCGGGCATACAGGACTACTTCTAGTATGAGGATAGAGGTTGAGGCCATTACTGCTGCCCTCCATTGGATCTCTGGGACTTCTTTACTGGAGCAGTTGTATCTGACTCTCAGTCGATGCTTCACAAGACCCAGAAGGCAGGTTTCGGTATAAGTGGATGTCGTCTATAGAAGTTTATAACCTCCAGCGGCTTACGTGGATATACTGTCCTGGGCATGCGGGTGTTTACGGTAATGAGAGAGCGGACAGGCTTGCATCAACAGCATCGATTGTTGGGGAGTTGAAGATGGATAAGGAGGATATTTTTTGGACTCTTCGCTACTGTCTGTTGGATGAGGACACTAAAATCGATGTTGAATCGATCAAGCGATTTAGGCAGTTTGGAGTTACCCGTTGTTCAAGTCGAACTGGATGCCTGAGAGGCAGAGTGAGAGGTGTGTTTAAACAGTGAACCACAGGAACCATCAGTATGTATACTCTTCGATATCTGTTGAGGGAGAATGAGCACCTATGGATCTGCCCGGAGTGCAATGACGCCAGTTTAGTAACCAATAACCAATATCTATGCCAATACTGAGATTTTTTTAAAAACATGGCACAGAAGTGATGATTACTTTCATGTTGTCCTGTCAATACACAGTCTGAGATGATGATGATCGACCATACTATTAGATATTATGACAAGGTTATTCAAGTCAGTAATGAGAAAATATGCTCTTTTAATTTTACCAATGATCATATTTTTACTATGTTAGACTTTGGGTACCCTGCAAAGGTTATGGACCAAGCAATGTGGAGAGATTTTGTATTTGTCCTACAAGATGTGTCAGCCAATGACTGCTTTTATAGTCCATGTTCAATGAAAAGAAGAAGAGAAAGATGTCTCTACTATAATCTTTGCAAGACTCTATTGTTTTTTGTATGTGTTCAAATTATTTCGAAATTATTTAAGTTTAATTTATGGCCTAATGTGCAGTAAGTGAGATGAGAGAAATCAATATAAGCAAACAAGAGCTGTTGAGGACACAATTTGGCAATTCACATTTGTTGGTCCTGGTAGCAGGCTGTATCAATACAATCTAGCAAAATGAATAGGGATTAATGAGAAAAGAAATAGCTGTCTGCTTAAAAGGTTGGACCAAACGATGCAAATATTGCAACCAACGACAAAGATTAAAATCTAATTACTAAAAACAAAATTTGCTTCGTCTAAATTTTAAAGCAGATATATTTGTTGCCATTCTTTTGTTATATTTTAAAATGATAATCTTCTGATTCTGCACAGACCAGAACAGACATTATTATCAAATGCTCAACAAGCTAAAAGTAGGAACTATTAAAATGTGTAACATTAAAACGTATAAAATGGCAGCTGAACAGGTTACAAAAGTGCCCAACATATGAGGACCACAGCCGATCTAATATCTACCTGGGACAAACTTTATGGAAAACTTGTTAACCTCACCAGTACCTATCTTGGATAAGCTTCAACTCTTTTCACACCATTCTTTCCGTGCTACAGCGTATTCCATTGAACACCATTCACTGTACACTGCGCCATTCGAGTTGTTTCCCTTATACAAGTCTTTCTAGTTGTACTTCTACTTTTCACTTCTGCTATTTTTTAACCTTGTTATTCTAATAGTTTTTCCAGTTTTCTTCAAATTAGTATATCATAACATATATAATAAGATATATACATATATAGAGATATATATGTTTATTTATTGACGAATAGTTATTTTTTTTAAATTGCTTTTTTTTGCCTCCCTTGAAATAACTGTGTACTACTGAGGAAGTAACTGTGTATAGAAAGAGTTAAGGAGAAGTTATTTGCCTTAGACTAACCACAGTTTTATATGTAAATAAAAAATATTCAAATTGACATATGGCAGTGTATACATTTTTTGATTTATATATATATATATATGGCCTTTTTCATCTTTACAGACGGGTCAATTGACAAGTGTTTTACAGTGACAACTTCTGAGTTTTCGCTTTTCTCTCTTGTTGTTCAGCTCATACATAAGTCTCTTTGATTAATGTTCTCTTATTCTCGTTTTTTTGTATTACTGTTGATTGCACTGTGAAAAACCTGATATTGATAACTATTAGACAGGCTAACTACCTGATATGGTCCAAAGGTTGAAATCTGTGAAAGGCACCTGGTTTAGCCCATGTTTCATACAGCAACTGAAAAAAGTGTACCAATCATAGATTCAATCCCAGTAAATAAATTACTGAACACAGTAGCTGTATTACTAAACAATAGTTTTCAACAACAAAATATATATCAGAACTAATTGGAAATAATCAGCAAAATTTAACATACATTTTATTTTAAAACGTCCCGTAGCCTTTAACTCTTTGTGGATCAAATGCCACACTATGTGGCCTTTTTTACTCTAAAAACATATTTGCCTGGTCCACTAAGAGTTAAAGAGCTTAGGGTATAAAGTGTCTACAACTTCAAATTTCTAGACACAAGTGTGCAGGACAGAGACAAAAAACAAACAAAGACATCCTACAAGACCTGCATATTGAGGAGTATTGGCTCATAAATAACATCATGTCTGGGAAGACGAAATATTTTGGCCATGTTAAACATCACAGTGGTCTGGAAAGAATGGTAATGGCATGCATGGTTTCTGGAGTATGAGGCAGGAGCTGATCATGACGAAGGTGGCAGCAGGACATTTAAGAAACCTTGAACAGGATGCTGGAGGAGGCTAGAGAACTTGCTAGAACTTCAGATGGATTGTGATGAAAACAACATTCTGTAAGGGACATGCTACTACTTGAAGTGCGCAGGAGATATGAGGACCAATTCTATATCTTACATATGGAATGTTTAGTGTGAGACTGAACTCACAACCTTTTACATCTGACTGGATAAGTGAACCCTCTATGCATTATGGTAATCGGTCCCATATACATTTACTGTTTGATATACAACTAGAAGAGAAACAAAAGGTTAGAAGTTCACAATGCTATAATGTTAAAGTAGTTATAAAAACATCTAATGGCTGTGAAGATGTGGTCTCTGATAAAAATACAAAGACAATTTCCTGTGGATCTTTTAATGTATGTCACAGACTAAACAAGCTGAGAGACTGCAATAGGATGTCTCAATGGCAAAGTGATCAAATAGTTTGCCTGTTATACTGAAAGGTTATGGGTTTGAATCAGCAGAACATGTGCAATTTTTTCATGATATCCCTATGATTGTTGTCTTAGCTACAGAGTTTGTGCTTCATGCAGTGTTCTCAGCAGATGACATGTCATCTCTGCTGACAGGGCCAGAGCCATATTTGGAAACCTGATGCAATGAAGACATTCTTTCACCTTTGGTCCTTTGGAGAGACTGAATTAGAAAAGTAAAGAGTATGTATGCGTGCTACAAAATCTACTTACATGTCTTTGGTTCCTGGCAGCCTGTGTAAGCAATGAGTGCTCGCTTGTGTATTCACCCTGGCAGAAATATAGATCAACTAAAATCAAACTGACAATATTTTTACAAATATTATTAATATTACCAAATTCTTTATTCATCTTCATATACTCTTTATAATAATAATTCCTCTTGTACCGTTATACGTTACATAGGGCTGCAAGTAATTTCTCCATACTGCTCTATCCTGGGCAACTCGCTCAATCTCCTCCATGGAACTGAGACTAATATTTCCTGCCTCTCTCAGCAAAGTTCGTTTCAGGGTCTCCTTAGGTCGACTCTCTTTCTTGAACCCTTTGCATCCCACTTCAATGCCTGCTTTGATATTCGTTGATCATTTCTCCTCAAGGTGTGCCCAACATATCTCCATCTTCTCTTTCTTATAACAGTTGTCACTAGTGGTTGACCAGACATGTCTATGATTTCATTACGTCTTCTGAATTCGTTCCATTTTATATTCAATATTTTTCGCAGACATCTATTTTCAAATGCATTCAACATGCTTTCTATATCTTTAGTCATTTTCCAACTCTTGCTGGCATATGTTAGGATTGACACAACATTTGAATTGAAAATTCGTAATTTAGTTTTAATACTATATAACTTGCAGTTCCATATTTTATTTAGACTTTTATATATTCTTTGATGACAGCTTAATGAAAATATTGTGTGGTACCAGCAAGGACCATCTGCTGACAATTGGATTCATGGAGGTAACTGCTCTCACTGTTTAGATTTCCAAACATAAGAAACTGATGACAGTATACATAGTCTTCTACAACAGAACATTGGGAAAGAAGGCAAGAGGAAGACCATGAAAAAGATGGTTAGATGACATAGTAGAATCCTGTGAAAGAGCAAAAATAACAATCACCCAAGCCACCAGAACAGCGCAAGACAAAAACAGAAAACCACGACACTGGGCAACAACCTGGTAGCAGTGTCACGACAAAATAAAAAGAAGAAACTGATCTTAAAAGAAGAAGATGACAACTTAAATAAAGTTCATGAAAAAAGTAGAGGTCAGTCAGAGATGGTTGGATCATCTAAGTAAGTAAAAGCAAAGGAGAGTTTCATATCTTGAGGTATAGTGCTATTATCTTATTACCTGTACCATTATCTATTGAGTAATATGCTGTTATGACCATATTTTTCATTACTGTTGGCATCTAGTGGGTGATGTGGTTAACATCACGCTGGATACCTTTACCTCCAAGCACTTTTTCTAGTACCCAATGGACTCAGGGTCGACCTGAAAACCATAACGGTCAGAAAAATATTCCAAAAGATTATCTAAGAGCTTCCCCAAAAGGATGCTTGTGACAAGTTTTCTTTGTTCCTTATATCTTGAGTACTTTTACAACAAATGTTTGGTAGTCTTGTTTCTGTTTTAGTCCCATTTATTAGAAATGAATGTACTCAGCTTGTTATACAGATGCCACCTCAGTCTTTTCTGACCTACAAAAAATAGGAATACTTTCAAAAACTTTCATTATGTACTAGTAAGAAGTCACCCTATCTGTACTAGTAAGGAGTCACTTGTACAAGTAAGGAGTCACTCATTCTGTACAAGTCACCCATCTGTACTAGTACAGAGAAGATGGACTCAGGATGTAACTGATGATTTGAGCATGACGGCTACAGTTACAGGACATCTGGCTTATGAGAAACTCTGAAGGACTGTCTAAGCTCACGACCAGCTATTTTATTATGATGAAGGAGTCACCTCGCAGATTCTTTAGGATGGAGAAGATAGGTAACTTACTTATGTTGTCATTATACAGTGAGTTGTTTGAAATTTTTAAAATTTGTCCTTCAAAAGGATAACACCAATGACCTAACAGAGGCTTGAACCCACATTTTGAAGAATGAGAGATATGCGTCCTAACAGTTTGACCACTTGCTCCTCCATGTCTGTTAGTAAATGGACATAATTCATTTCAATGTTTCTACCCATTGCAAAGAAATGCACAAATTATTAATTTTTCTTCAACCTTTAAACTCTAACCTTAGTGGGTGGTGAACTCTTACCTCATGTAGAGGGAAAGCAGCTGAATAGGTGCCAGTGTTGAGAAGTTTCTTAATCCCTGTAGAATGTTATGTAATTTAATATTAGTGCATATTTGAAGTACAATATGAAATACAGTTATATTTGTTTTTTACTTTGTTCTGTGGTTTTTGTGAGTATACTTTTGCTAAGTGTAAGCAAAGTCAAGTTAATAGAGTGTTTGCCTTGTAACTGAAAAAGAAACTGAGACCGTTTTCCAGTGGAGATAAACTACAATTAAAAAACAGACTTATATAATGTTACTAGTGGTTGACAAGACATTTCTCTGATTCAACAGTTGTTACTAGTGGTTGACAAGACATTTCTCTGATTCAACAGTTGTTACTAGTGGATGACAAAAGACATTTCTCTGATTTCCTCACCTGTCTTGAATTGATCCAATTTCAATGACTTTTTTGTAGACATCTTGTTTCAAATGCATTCAACTTACTTTTTTTTTATCTGCCCGTATTCAACCTTCAAATGCATTTTTCTTCAACTACATTTGATTCTAAATTTCTGCAGTTTCTTATAATTTTATGCTAGACTTCACAAAACTCTTACCAAACTTGTTCTTGGAGGGGTCCCTCAGATCTTCAAATATGGCTCTGGACAAGACCTGGTGTGTGATCAAACTTCTCTGAGAAGGCGAGAAAAATGTATCTTTGTCGTCGATAACAAATCTATTGAAATAAATAAAAGATGAAATCTATTTGAATGCACATTCTTCATTAACTTACTTGAATAAAACTGATTTGGTGTGCATTGTCTATATTTAGTACCTCAGACCCTAATCGTTTTTAATATCTAATTAAATACTCATGGTTGTAATGTTGTGTTTGTTAAAGCTTATTTCCTGTTAGGAGGTAACTGTTTTATAGTTTAGTTATGGCTAGAATATCCCTTTATATAGCTTATTTATGATTGGAATGTACCTTTTTATAGTTTATTCCTTGCTAGAATGTAATTTTTGTTATAAATTACTACTGGTTTGAATATCACTTTTGTTATAGCTTATTTCTGGTTATAATGCACTAGTGAGATTATTTTTCTCTGATGTCAGAATGATACAGTACATATGTTTCTACAGTCTGATTTGTAGATTTTGCAGTTTTTATATTTTATTTAGAAAGTTCAACAAAGAAAATCTTACACTGGCTCAAATCTACAAACTCAAATTTCAAGAGATATCACCATTCAACTAGGAAATAAAAATCACTTTAAGCTAACATTCCGACTGTCAGTGAGTTATAACCCCTGTCTGTAAATCATTCTCATGTGCTGTGCCTGCTGGCTAGGTAATCATGGATCTTCACAAATATCTGTCCCTGGTGTTTCCTATGATCTCAGATGTTGACACTCTTTCATGCCATGAAGTCAGGCTGTCCAAAATTGTCTCTCTGTCTTCCTCTGTCCCGACTCCCCTCAGTTTTACTGGCTGTCACAATGTGTTGTACTGACTGTATCTCATGGGATGAAAAATATCAGCATTCAAAATGGTAAGCTGTACTCAGTACAGAAGTTTGTGTAGATGCAAGACCATAATCACATATGTCAGCTGGCACGGCACATGATGATGAGTTTGTATTAATGCAATAACTTATACAAATATGGAATATCATGCACAGATGTTTCCCCTTAATCTACCAAACTTGATAACAAAGTATGAGTCACCTACACATGTGCTGTGAGATACTAACAAACAGTCAAGTAATCAAATACTACAAAAAAAGCACTATATTTTCCTTTTATTAACATTTTACTAGTTTTCATTTTCAAACTATAAAAGTGGTTTGACTTTTAAATGATGATATTAAATACCTGACTACTTTATGTATGAAAGTATCAATAGCTTCAAGCACGGTTGGTTATTAATAGTACAAATAAAAACATTCATATATTATGTTGTGACTCTAATCCTTTGTTCATTTTGTTCACGTGAAATATTATCTATATTTTTAGCGTTGCTTTTTTATATAAACTTTCAATAAAGTTTATATAGGTCATCAATGAAGAACTTCACTATCTGTCCCAACAAATGGAAAAAAAACTAACTGATGAGTTAAGTGAAATGCAAGATTATGCAAATAATATTTTGAAAGGAGACTAAAGGATGAGCTTAAATAAAAGAGAGACAAGCGCAAACTCAGAAGTTGTCACAGTAAAACACTTGCCAATTGATGACCATATGTAAAAACGATAATGCCATATAATATATATATATATATATATATATATTTGAACCAATGTTTGCCAAAGTGACAGGGATATAGCAATAGAAAGTTGTGGAGATGCATTATTACAGGGATATAGTGATAGAAATGTGTGGAGATTTATTGCATTGACATATGATATTAAAGCACATGAAGTAGAGAAAGAATGAATAAAAGTTAGTAAATATAAATGAGGGTTATAGCTGGAGAGAGACATTGAAGGCATATAGAAAAAGCATTCTAAAGTTAGCCACTAACTGATGTTGTCGTCTGCGAGAGAATGGAGCTGTGAAAAAGTCTGGAATCTCTGGGAGAATGCTCTCATTGTAGTCAAATGGTGTTGGACATTTGCTCCAGCAACTTTTGTATGTGTGAATAATGTCATTTTCCTGGAGAGAAATAAAAATAATGGATCAAATATTAAATAAACAATATTTTTCTTCATCTAATTTCATTCTTCAATGTTGTTAAACTTAACACAGAAAAACAGTCAAATTTAGAAGAGAAAGGTCATATCTACATTGCTCACATTGTCACAAACTCAACTAAAGAAAATCTGTTAGCAGGAGATAAGAAGTAAAAAAAAAAAAAATATGAACAAATAACTGCTATTTTCACCCACTCCAATGGTGTCTTCTTCGGTAATTTAAAGTTAGGATTGAAGAAAACTGTAAAACAAAACTCAAGAATACTAGAATGCTGTAGAAAAAATAAAATTGAGATCTTTAGCCAGAGGAAGAGGAAAGTTAAGTAACTAGTAAGAGTATAGAGAAAGTTGAGACTGTAGCTAGGAGATTGTTGAGAAACGGTAGACAGTTGAAAGTTCAGAATCTGTGTTCAGAACATAGAGGAAGTTAAGAAAGAAAGAAAACTGAGAAACTTTAAACATAACAGTAGAATGCTGAAAAACTAATAAGGACAACAACAAAGCTGATAAACTTTAGCCAATACAGACTAGTGCTGAGATACTAGCTAAATAAAAAAAAAAGCTGATTACTTCAGCTAAAACAGTAGAATACTGAGATACTAGTTGGAACAAGAAGAAAGATACCCCACTGCAGCTAAAACAGTAGAATGCTGTAAAAATAGAGAAAACAAGTGAAAACTGAACCACTGTAGCAAAAACAAGATGCAATTAATCACAAAGTACATGCCCACCAGTAGGTTACCTACCAATATTACTGTAATTATTATTACTATCAACATCTCCACTACAACCTTCATGTCTACTATAACAACCACAAAACGACCTCACAATCACATAATCAGCATTATTACAACTGTTGCCACCACCACTAACCTAGATAACATCTTCCTTATTACTGTAATTAGCTCCCTAACCACCATCGTAATTTCACTACCACAACTTATAAAATGATGTTACCACTATCTCTGATCATTACTATTACCAACTTCATCACCACAACCATCTCACTAACAACTTGAAAACTTTTCAAAATAAAACAATAATTAGTTGAATAATAGAACTTTCCTTCCTTCCTTTCATTCACTTGAAATATTGTCTAGATATTCAATGTTGTCTCTTGTATAAACTTCACTGTCTTGTGTTGCTCACACAGAGGTCCGTGTTGCTGTATGTCGAGTATTGTTTCGTTAGGCCAGTGAGTTTGCCTCAGTGTATCATATTTGGGCAGTCTTGAAGTATATGCTCTGCAGTCTGGTGTCCCTGTCCACATGTATACATGGCTGAATTGCCAATTTTGAATTTTGTATACATGTGCCTACGAAGTCGACTGTGTCATGTCTGTGTCTGTCAGAATGACAACTTATTCTTCTCTGCTCATATTAAAGTAATAATCTTGTATTGGTATTAGAAATAATAATAAGAAATTCATACTTACTGCCATTGGCATCTTCAGGTTCATGACTTCAGCATATTTGGCTAGTATGTCCCACGGGGCATGAACCTTGGTGTAGTACGTCTTTTCATCCTTGTCATACTGCGATTGGGACAATGAATACATTAACGTTCGATTCTTGAATAATTAAATATATCAATATTTTCATTGTTAGCATTGCAAATATTTGGTATATTAAAACATCATTGACATACCATACGGACAGAGGCAGACATGAAGACATCCTGTTAGACGAGAAATCATAGGTACAGCGCTTGAGTGGATGGGGCAAAGGGGCAGAGTTTCTGTTTTCTCCTATAACGTTTTATATTAACGAGTTCTCTTAGCTTGACCACTGTTTCTGAAATTAGTGGAATAGCTTCTAATCACTAGTTTTAAAATAGCATGAATCGCACTAGTATCAGAAACATTGGCCCGAGTGTCCTCCAGACGGACGAAGTCATTTACAAGTTTTTACCAGTTTCAGGACTTCATGTCCAACACCTTCAAAATCTCATTTGCATACTTTCTTGTAGCGAGGGATGAATCATACCATAGTTTGTTTTTTTTCAATCAGAATCCGGCTTTGCATGCAAGTTAAAATTAATAACATAATGGCATCGGAAAAATATCTCCCTGTGGAATATTCTGAGATGCTATGGAATACTAGACAAAATAATAAACATTATTAAGAGCCTCTATGATGGTTCACAGTGTGCAGTTCGCACTGATGGCGGATACAGCGACTGGTTTATGGTTGAACCGGAGTAAAGCAAGGCTGTATTCTATCTCCGCTATTGTTTGGAGTGGCCATTGACTGGGTGATGCGAAAATGTTGTAGGGGTGAAACTGGCATCGATTGGGTAGAAAATAGTAAACTAGAAGATTTGGATTTTGCAGATGATATTGCCTTGTTATATAGAAACAACCAAGATATGCAAAGAAAAACAGACAACTTATCTATAGCATCAAAAGTTGGACTGCAGATAAGCTATGAAAAACAAATATAATGAAGACAACTATGCAGCTATGGATTAGCCTAGTAGCAGAAGTAGCAAATGCTACGGGCCCGCTTCTGGGGCCCTTGCGCCATGTGAAAGAGATGAAAAGGAAAAAATAACTCACTTATGTCTATATCAAAACACGCATGCTGTCTGAATTTTAGTGTCATGTGTATGGTGCTGAATACAAAGAACTGAAGCAGAAAATACAGAAGTCGTATATCACTGTCTAGTAGATGAAGGCAGATGAACTCCAAATATTGTCACCTCTTATCCAGAGGATTTGGAAGAAAGCCTAGGCGACTTAACTTGTGCAGTTCGTTGAAGTGCAATTTTATCAACTTATAATGGAAAATTCATTAGAGTTGTGTTTCCCAAATATAGAAATAGTCTTACAAACTTACTTGTCTTTAATGATTACTAACTGCAGCGGAGAACGTTCTTTTTCGACATTAAAGTGTATAAAAAGTGAGTTAAGGAACATGATGGGACAAGATCGTCTAAATAACCTCATCTTAATTAACATTGAATGTAATTTACTTAGAGAAATTGATTTGTCAAGAATTATCTCTAAATTTGCTCACATTAAATCGAGACAAGTTTGTTTGTAAAAGTTGTGTTTTATTATTTATTATCAAACAAAACCTAGGGCCCCGCGCTAAAATTTGCTACAGGCCCCGCGCTGACCTAATCCGGCACTGCAACTATGACAAGTAATGCAGATATCACCCTGGAATCTAAAATGATAAAAATAACAGAGCAGTTCACCATATAGGTAGCAATTTTGATTGCACAGTAAATGTTAAAAAGAAATTATGATACGAATTGGCAAAGCAACATCAGCTTTTAAAAGTCTAAATAAAATATGGAACTACAAGTTATATAGTATTAAAACTAAATTACGAATTTCCAATTCAAATGTTGTATCAATCCTAACATATACCAGCGAGAGTTGGAAAATGACTAAAGATATAGAAAGCAAGTTGAATGCATTTGAAAATAGATGTCTGCGAAAAATAATGAATATAAAATGGAACGAATTCAGGAGAAGTGATGAAATAAGAGACATGTCTGGTCAACCACTAGTGACAACTGTTATAAGTAAGAGAAGATGGAGATATGTTGGACACACCTTGAGGAGAAATGATCAACAAATATCAAAGCAGGCATTGAAGTGGGATGCAAAGGGTTCTAGAAAGAGAGGTCGACCTAAGGAGACCCTGAAACGAACTTTGCTAAGAGAGGCAGGAAATATCGGTCTCAGTTCTGTGGAGGAGATTGAGCGAGTTGCCCAGGATAGAGCGGTATGGAGAAATTACTTGCAGGCCCTATGTAACGTATAACGGTACGAGAGGAATTATTATTATTTATATGAAAAATGAGAGGTGGGTGAATAGATAAGATTGGTTAACTAAATGGTTCAATGATATGGTCATCATCAATACATTTGGTGAACAACCATGTAAGTTCTCATCTCTTTCTCACACAGGAAGATCTCAGTGACAGTGTGTGAACGAACTCTGTGGCACGGGCGATGGTCCCTGTGGTAATGTTGAAGATAGAGACAATTTATGAGAACTTCTTCATTTTTGTTTTATTTGGAAGAGATTTTCTCTGAGCTGCGGCTTTTTAACATATTCGTATCTTTCCGCTGTCATTAATTGAACACCAGACGTAACTTTTACGTCTGCCTCTAATAGGATTTTACAAACTCAACCTAACCTAGATTAAAGATCATGGAACAATGGAAACAGTACTATTGCTCCACGAGAAAGAAAACCGAGAATGTTTTTGAATGAACGGTGAACATCGTTCCTCCAGCCATGTTACATGCATCGAGACTTTCCCTTCCTTAGATGTAAAAGAGAAAGATGAGAAAAGCTAAGTGGGACCACATGGGGAGCCAGCCTGAAAGTACTTAGTAATGTTTACCTGCAGGGCATTCGATCATACCTGTAATATGTTATAACTGGCACAACATACAATCACATACAAATCACACAGAGTGATTAACAAGTAGTCGATATCGAGCTTTTGAGCAAGAAGAAGCAGCAACATAGTGTCCAGCATCCAATGCCGCATTAAGTGAACTGGATACGGTGCAAAACCAGTCTCTTCGGTCATCACAAGAGCAATGACATTAATACCTATAGTTAAGATGGGGAAAATGGGTAGGGGTGGGGAAGTTAGAATAGGCGTTGAGATAAAGTAGAGACACCAAAGTACTGACACAGGCATACAAACGTCATATGTATGCCTGTATAATTTGCTGAGTCAGCAACGTTTGAGATGACTTGGACACGTTAACCGCATGAGCGGTGGTGGTATCCCAAAGGATATACATTCTATACGCCAACCCGAAAATGATATTAGACTTCATAAAAATCTCACATGAAGAGAATTATGAGCGGTTGGCCAGAGAGAGGCAGGCATGTCGAGCGACAGTGATGGATAAGAAAACGAAATCACATGTCAAGGCAAAATAGAGAAAGCAGATGTTTGAGCTCAGCCTTACAGCTGTTTATTACCTGTAAATAAACTAAGCACATTTATGATAGTAGATAAATAATAAATGTAGTCGTATCATAATAAACATAACTCTAAGACATAGCACGTGATCAAGAATATTAAATTCATCCAATAACAAATGTCTTGGCAACATACATGATATCAGATTATCAGATGTGATAACATGTAAAAACGTGGACTGGAGCAAAATGTAAAATCAATATAGCTGGAGGTTAAGATAGTGATGGATTCGACACACCCTTAGGAAACAACAGTAACATAGACATACATACATATGACTACAACCTACAGAGGAAAAGAATAGTGAGGAAGGTCAGTGACCGCATACGGAAAAACAGCGGATCAGAATGACAGTTGCAGTATATTAACAGTAAAAACAATTAAGGCTGATAATTGCATACTGAACATATCTTAACATTAGATCCTGGTTTCATTCAGAATTTTCTTTTACATAATGTTGCTCTCATCACAGCACGTCTGAAAGATTTCCGATCTCTAACCGTCTCCAACACAATAAGCTTTAGTGTTTTCTTAATATCCCTTTTTCCAGCGTCGGCTTGGTCGTCTATTATCTTGTTTCCCAGCGACAATGTTCTCCATTAGCCTACTGCTCGTTACAAACCACTGTGACGTTTAATGTTACCAAAATATTTCAAATTCCAAGATATAAATATGTTTATTGCTATTAATAGTCTTCAACGTTCATTTATTGTAAAATGACCAATTTTCCTCTTCTTTGTCCTTGTTGTACTCTGAGTTCTACTATTGCACATTCCTTCAAAAGAGTAAATATTTTTCATTGAATACCAACACATCTATCAGCTCGTTCATTACTACTGACTTCTGCGTGCCTAGGGACAACATGTATGCTCCATTTCGCTTTGCAACAACTCTACGTCCTAAATATATATATATATATATATATATATATATATATATATATAGAGAGAGAGAGAGAGATATATATATATATATATATATATATATACAGAGACTGTAAAATACAGAACAATTATACACTCTAAATACGAATATAGACAAATTTAAATAAAAGAAATGTGTGCATCCAATGTATGGCATTGATATTCTTTACAAATGCATCTGTTACCATAGTGATCAAAAGTTGTTGTTTTTCGTAGTTGTCAAATTGAAATATATGCAGGCTAGTATACAATAACTAGAACAACATTCATCAGCTGATGTGTATCTATTAGATTTATGTGAACTAACATGTAGTGAGTTAAACAGAACAATAAACAAATCACATGTCTACTAAGTGTTACATTTAGTCAGACTTTAAACACAAACATGAAACAAGCTGACTTATTGATAAAATAAGCATATACAACTACATTAGAAAAAGTGTTTGAAACTCTCAAAATTGTAATACAATAAATACATGTTTGAAACTCTCAAAACTTTTAATACAATAAATACATGAGTCATTAAAAAATGAAAGTCGTGGCATATCCTTTACAGGATGTCACCATTAACAATAGTAAACGAGTAGTCGATTTTCTAGGAACCAGTTATAAGTTCAGTAGTTTACCATTGCTTTCTGAATGGTGAGGTCTGTGTTTTAGCGTTCATAAAACTCCACGCGAACACATTTGCTTCCAAACTGCCTGCCGTGGTGTTTGAACCAGGTACAACCTGCTGCCTTGCAGGATTGACTGGGAACAGTCAAAGGCTGACGGAGAGCGAACTTAGTAAACGCTGGTTGAAACCGAACACATTACAGAAGGATAAGAACCAGAGCTTCAAATGGTACTGAATATTGTGAACGTATCACACCCGTTCTTAGTGTTAGACTGTTTATATATCACAATTAGAAGGATAAAAACGGCCGTAAAAGAACGATAGCGAGAGAGAGAAAAGAGCCAGGTACACTTGGATTGTTATGCATGAGTCATTCTTCTTCTTCTTCTTCTTTGTCGTCACACTGCTACCGGGTTGTTGCTCAGTGCTGTCACACTACTACCGGGTTGTTGCCCAGTGTTGTCACACTACTACCGGGTTGTTGCCCAGTGTCGTGGTTTTCTGTTTTCTCTTGCGCTGTTCTGGTGGCTTGTGTGATTGTTATTTTTGGTCTTTCACAGGATTCTGCTACGTCATCTAACCATTTTTTCCGTGGTCTTCCTCTTGCCTTCTTTCCTGATGTTCTATTGTAGAAGACTCTGTATACTGTGGAGTTTGGATGCATTCTTATTAAGTGGCCAAACCACTTCATTCTTTGTTTCTCAATGTAATTCAAGCAAGGTTCTGTGCCAACTTTCTTTCTTACGCTGATGTTGGTGACTGTCTTTTCTGGTGTTGTTGGTAACTTTTTGCAGGCAACGCATTTCACATGTAGTTATTTTTTGTGACTGCGCTTTGCTCATTGTCCATGTTGGCTCTGGTAACACATGAATCATTATATAAATTAATGTCAATAAATGAAACAAATGGATTGATTTTTGTTACAATAGAAAGAGACATTAAGTGATATAGTGCAAAGATGTATTGTGCATATGTGAGAGACATATATATATATATATATGCACAGTAAACAGTCAATCACATTGAAGCTGTTTGTGTACAGTGTAGCGTATTACGTTAAGCTATCAATAAAAGCGTGAGATGGATGGAGTATTATGTCTAAACGTTGTCATCACTGGACATGAGTATTATGTCTAAACGTTTGTCATCTACTCGGACATAAGAGTATTATGTCTAAACTTTTCTACTCGGACAAAGAGTATTGTAAGGTTTCAATAAACACGACCTCGACGTGTTCTCACACGTGAGGAAAGAAATTAGTCCTCCTACTTCCTGCATACTAGAGTCTAGAAATGGGAAGTGGAGAAAGAGCTAAGGAAGAGACGCTGGCGATGGATAGGACATACATTGAGAAGACCGACCGGAAGCATTGCAAGACAGGCACTGTTTTGGAACCAGCAGGAAAGGAGGAGTAGAGAAAGGCCAAGACATACCCGGAGAAGAGAACTGGAGGCCGGAGAAGAGAACTAGAGGCTGATATTAAAAGGATAGGTAAAACATGGAAATAATTGGAAGGGATGACAGGAGAGAGAAAGAGCTGGAAGAAGTTTGTAGAAGACCTGTGCTCCGTTGGGAGTTGGAAAATGAAGAAGAAGAAGTCTAGAAATGAAAGTAACAGACACTTCATACTCTGAGATCTGAAAATGTCAGGAAATTATATTTTATTTATCAATAAATGTCCATTATGTTCAACAAAAACATAAAACTAGCAATGCCATTAGATCGGTAGGAAGAACTTGTGAGAAATTATAAGAGAAAAAAAAGGCTTAATAAAGTGGACTTACTAGACATTCAGACTAGATATTATGAGAAAAATCAAATCAAAGTTTGACTAGACATTCAGACTAGATATTATGAGAATTATAAAGTGGCTAGACATTCAGACTAGATATTATGAGAACTATAAAGTGGCTAGACATTCAGACTAAATATTATGAGAACTATAAAGTGGCTAGACATTCAGACTAGATATTATGAGAACTATAAAGTGGCTAGACATTCAGACTAGATATTATGAGAACTATAAGGTGGCTAGACATTCAGACTAGATATTATGAGAACTATAAAGTGGTAAGTCATAAAGACTAGAATATTTATGAAATGATTATATAAAAGCAGTAATATAGTAGCAAAAATTGTGGAAATAATGGAAGAAATTGGAGTTCCGTTACAGTTAATACAGATCGTAGGAAAACTTTATAGTAATCAAATGGCGGATGTAAGAACATGTGATAATACATCATATTGGTTTGACATAAAGCAAGGGCTGCATTATGTCGCCTTGTCTGTTTATAAGATATGCTGAAAACATCATGAGGAATATTACAGAAGATAGAGGAGAAGAACAATAAGATAATTTAATTATTGGAGGAAATGTGAAATGCGTTGCCTGCGAAAAGTTACCAACAACACAAGAAAAGACAGAATCACCAACATCAGCATAAGAAAGAAAGTTGGCACAAAAGCGTGCTTGAATTACATAGATAAACAAAGAATGAAGTGGTTTGGCCACTTAATAAGAATACATCCAAACTCCACAGTATACAGAGTCTTCTACAACAGAACATCGGGAAAGAAGGCAAGAGGAAGACCACGGAAAAGATGGTTAGATGGCGTAGCAGAATCATGTGAAGATAACAATCACACAAGCCACCAGAACAGCGCAAGACAAAAACAGAAAACCACGACACTGGGCAACAACCCGGTAGCAGTGTGACGACAAAAGAAGAAGAAGAAGGAGGAAGAGTAATACATGAACTAAGATATGCTAACATTATATTGTAATACATGAACTAAGATATGCTGACATTATATTGTAATTCATAAACTAAGATATGCTGACATTATATTGTAATATATGAACTAAGATATGCTGACATAACATTGTAATACATAAACTAAGATATGCTGATATTATATTGTAATATATGAACTAAGATATGCTGACATAACATTTGCTGAACAGCATACAAAATGGAATTGATAAATTATTCATGAATGCAAGAGAAAATGAATAACATAACTATATCTCATTACATGTGTAAAAACTAGTATGTGACATACATGATACATGAAAAGAATGCTGACATTAATGAATACATCTTATCACATTATTGAAAATAATAAGAATGTGATATTATATTGTAATATATGAACTAAGATATGCTGACATAACATTGTAATACATAAACTAAGATATGCTGATATTATATTGTAATATATGAACTAAGATATGCTGACATAACATTGTAATACATGAACTAAGATATGCTGACATTATATTGTAATACATGAACTAAGGTATGCTGACATTATATTGTAATACATGAACTAAGATATGCTAACATTACATTGTAATACATGAACTAAGATATGCTGACATTACATTGTAATATATGAACTAAGATATGCTGACATTATATTGTAATACATGAACTAAGCTATGCTGACATTACAGTGTAATACATGAACTAAGATATGCTAACATTACATTGTAATACATGAACTAAGATATGCTGACATTATATTGTAATATATGAACTAAGATATGCTGACATAACATTGTAATACATGAACTAAGGTATGCTGACATTATATTGTAATACATGAACTAAGATATGCTGGCGATACAGTGTTGCTGTCAACAGCACACACAAAAGGAATTGATAAATTATTAATGGAAGTGCAAGAGAAAAGCGAATAACATAATCTATATCTCAATGTGGCAAAAACTATTATGACAACGGATAAAAAAAAGCATGACAAATGATATTTTTATCACAGGAGTGAAAATAAAAAATGTGAACAGTTTTGAATATCTTGGTTCACTGCTAGCAAGAGATGGAAATGTGATGAAGGAAATTAAAAGAAAAACAAACATGGCTTTACAAAAAATGTAACAACTAGAAACATAATTGAATTGATAAGAAAACAAAGATCAGAATACTAAGAGCTTACATATTCCCAGTGGCAACATATGGGTGTGAAACATGGAGATTTAACAAGGCAGTGGACAAGCATATATGTTCTTTGATTATAAGTGTTACAGAAAAGTCATCTGATATCACGGACAGAGAAGAGAACAAATAGATATATCTAGAAAGAAAAAAAAAAGCTCAAAATCAAAGAAAATTGGCTGATGCTACATACAATAATGAGAGCCGCGGTAGCGTAGTTGTTAGTGAACTTGCTTCTCAAAGCTGGTGGTCCGGGTTCAACTCCCGCAGTGGGCGTGGAATTTTTCCCGACCGCGACGGCTCTCAGGTCGACCCAGCCTCAACTGGGTACCAGACATGCTATGGGAAAGTAAAGGCGGCCGGCGTGATGCTGACCACATCATCCATCGTGTGCCGACGGTCAATGAAAAATACAGGCCTAACACTGTATTGCCCTATATACCACGAGGTATGAAAGGGTTCCTTTACTTACTTTTACATACAATAATGAGATGTTGAAGTAGTTTAGACACATACAGAGACACAAGGGTTTGGAGAAGACCATTGTAGAAGATGACATCCCAGCAAAGAGGAGAAGAGGAACACCAAGGAGAAGATGGATTCAGGATGCAACTGATGATATGAGCATGATGGCTGCAGAGACAGAACATATGGTCTATGAGAGAGAGAGAGAGAGAGAGAGAGAAAGAGAGGAATTCCGAAGTACTGTTATGGTAGACAAGTTCTGCTCATGACAAGCTATTTGATGATGATAATATAATACTGAAGAATGATTAGAAACATCATAAATTGTCACTAAAAGTTGATGTTTCTTATGTGTACTTGCTTGGAACAAACGAACATGTATGGCCAAATATTTATCTACAGCTGCAAGCACACACATTAAATTACGTTACAAAGACTTTTGCAGCTAAGCTAGTGCAACTAGGCATAGACTACTATACACATTTCAGCATGTCTTAAGTGAAATGATGTTTAAAATTATCCCTGGCAAACATTTTAACAATGCCAGCATAATTTCATTAGAAAATTCCATCGTGATTTCTAATGTGATTAATTTCTAAACTTTCGGAGTATTTGTTCAAGATGAGGCCAAGCCATTATACCAACTTATTTAGTATGAAAATGAAAATCGTAGCATATCCTTTACATGACGTAGCCATCAACCACAGTAAACGAGTCGCTGATTTTCTAGGCACCACTTATACGTTCAGTAGTTTGCCATTGCTTTCTGAACAGTGAAGTCTATTTTTACCTTTTGTAAAAAAACCACGGAAAAGACTTTGCTTCCAAACGTGCCCACCGTGGGATTTGAACCATGTACGCTTGGGTTTGTGATCGAGCTCACTACCGCTTGAACTACAGATGCTCACTTAGTTTAGTTTACGTTACATTAAAAGTAAATTCGTCCAGATGTAAAAAAAAAACCACTACGGACTGAAAAAGGTTAATTAATTAATTTGTAATTACAATTTCAATTAAACATATTACATTACCAATATGTTTCTAAAAATCGAGGAAACCAGATTTGTCTTTTTCTGGCACATGTTATAGATATTAATGTATAGCACAACATTTTAAGCACGATGAAATGTGATTTTGAAATACAACACACAACGCAGCTTGACTTATTACTTACAACTGCAAAACAAACTAACATATAACATAGTTGAGTGGGGTGCTGTTGCTGCTAACATTTATAGTTACACTCACCAAAAATAAATCAGTAGTTGAGATTTATCAAAACTCAGCATATACATTTCTCCTTCACCAATGCGTGTTAGACGGAGCAGGTTGGAGATAAATCATGACTTAAAATGTGTGATGAGTTAGATGTCTTTATCGACAACATCGATTTACTCAGAACACGAACAGTAGGTAAAGAAATTTAAAGGTATATATGTGAGTGACTGAAGGTATGTATGCGAACTTTTGTATATATATGCGTCTAATTATTTATTTGTTATACGATTAACCCAATACACACCACTAACATATAGATGTGCGTTAATCACACAATTAGCCGTTAAAGTGGCTTTTTTCACATAGAGTACTCTTTTTCCCTTTGTACCAAATCTTTCACATTTTTTTCATAGCTATAAATAGTAAAAGGAATGTATATAAACATAAAATATTAAAAGACATATGTTCATGGATCTTCTTATTCCTTTTTTGTCGTCACACTGTTACCGGATTTTTGCCCAGTGTTGTGTTTTCTGTTTTTGTCTTGAGCTGATCTAATGGATTGAGAGATAATTATTTTGATTTTTTGACAGGATTCTGCGTTGCCATCTAACCATTGTCTTTGTAGTCTTACTCTCGCATTCTTTCCAATGTTCTGTTGTAGAAGACTTCGTATACAATGGAGTGTAGTGGCATTCTTATTAAGTGGTCTAATCATTTTATTCTGTGTTTCTCAATGTAATTCAAGCAAGGTTCTGTTTCAACTTTCTTTCTTATGCAGATGTTGATGTGATACACACATCATCATCATTGGCATCTTTATCTCAGGAGAAAATAGGATTTGTGTCACGTAGTATGTTCTGCGCTGAATCACAACGTTTCTTGTGAATGTAATGGCCTATTCTGGAGTGGCAATACTTGCAACTGTTGCTGCAGGTGAAACTGGAGACTGGAGCTGATACATAGGATGTTCTCTTTGCTCTCTCGTGCCTCATTTGATGTGTTCTTTAGCCACCCTCACTGCTGCTCGTCATGCTTGCCTACCTTTGGCCAGCCTCTCCCAATATTCTTTGTCTACACCGCATGAAGTTAGATCACGCTTGCAGGTGTCAATGAAGCGTAGCAATGGCGGCCAGGGAGACATGAACCTCATGAATTTAATGATAGTATAACTAGTGCAGTCACTGCGAAACTGATTAGATTAGGAGTTTTTCTGTATGCCTCCGACAGAAAAAGACTCATTGACCTTACCGGGGATCGAACTTGGGTCTCCCGAATGGGAGCTCGCGCTCTAATCCATTCGGCCAGACGTTTCTTTTCGGTCAGGTGCTCCTCTTCACTTAAATAACAAGAGATCTTCATTGACCTACTGTATCTCAAATTATTGAGTACATCTGTGATGCTTAACATTTTTATCTTCTTCTTGTTCTTCTTCTTCTTCATATTTTGGATCCTTTGAGATCTGCAAGAGTTTATAACCGAAGGATTTACTTCATTTCACCTGGATTAATCTCTCTCTCTCTCTCTCTCTTTTCTCTGCAGAAATGGTACAAGCTCATCTCTGAAGTATTGACAAAGCACGATTGTAGCTCGGCAACCATCCTCAGGGTCTATGAAAATTCACGTGAACAGAACGATGCGGTCGATTCGAATCACGACCTTCGGAATTCAAGGCAATTTGGGTTAACCACTGAACCACATTACTCCACTTTGAGTTATTCTCAAGTATCAACCTCCCATTCTTTGTTACAAGCTCATCTTTGTTACAAGCTCATCTTTGTTACAAGCTCATCTTTGTTACAAGCTCATCTTTGTTACAAGCTCATCTTTGTTACAAGCTCATCTTTGTTACAAGCTCATCTTTGTTACAAGCTCATCTTTGTTACAAGCATACTTCCCATTTAAGTTTCACTTATATATATGCATACATATAATATGAAACTGACATATAGCAGGATACAGACGTCAAGAATACCGCATATAAAAGATTGTGATGTAGAAATAAAACGTACAGCAACAGACTTAATTAAATAATATAACTAAGTCATGGCGGCTGGATTAAGAGTTGAAACAATTTAATGTGAATATAAAGTTGGGTTTGTCAGCCACATAGTATTTATCAACTCATTCTCTCTCTCTCTCTCTCTCTTTCTCTCTCTCTCTCCTCACTGTGTTAAGCATTCAATGAATGTAGCTCCCTACCAACTTTCTGCATAAAGCAGACGTAACTCTCTCTCTCTTTCTCTCTTTCTCTCTCTGCATACAACATCTAACTAAACGTTAGCACTCTACCATACCCAACTTTTCTATCTCTATGTTTCGCTCATATTGTCTACACAAATCAACTAATCTCTCTCTCTATCTATCTGTCTCTCTCTCTCTCTCTCTCTGTGTGTACAATATCCAGAGGAATCCTCTCTTCTCTCTTCTCTTACCACATTAACAAACCTCTCCCTCTCTTTATGCATATAATATTCAAATAGCCATGCTCTCTCTCTCCCTCTCTCTCTCTCTCTCCCTACAACATCCAACTAACCTCTCTCTCTGCTGTTTCTAATTGAAGACCCTCCTTCAGTAAATTTTCCTGAAAGTTCCTCCTCCAAGCCTGTTTCCTCATCTCATCCTCAGCATTAGAGTCCTTCTTGTGGACTAGGACAAAGTCAATACGACGGGTCCTATCATCAAAAAACAGTGATGCATCTTCCTGCTGAGACATCATTCAAGATATATTTTCAATAAGATTACAGACATATTCCAACCAGCATCTTATCTATTCCATACTATTCTAACAAGGGTGCTCATTACAAACGTATATATTGTCTTACCCAGTGGCGGCTCGTGATCATTTTTGTTGGTGGGGCCAGACATTTCTTTCAGGAGAAATCATGGTTTTTAGTTGCTATATTTTAATTTATAAAATAATAAATACACGTTATACATTATTTTGGTAGGGCCCACTGGCCCTTAATGAGAGCCGCCACTGGTCTTACCAAATATGCGTAAAATTTCAAACATGTGAGTAAGAATCAATATAAGGGAAAACTACAGTAAAACTATGTAGCAATGGTGAAACAAGGTACTTTATTTTTAAGTGTTTCGCCATGAATAACAATCAGTCAAGTGCCACGCATGCCGATGTAGACGGTCATATCTCTCTAGTAGCTCTCTCTCTCTCTCCATGGTGCAGTTTAACAATTCTGATGCTGGTCTGTTATCGCCACGATGCCAGATCATCCATCATTCTCGCCTTCACGATATCTCCCTTTGTTTTTGCATTTGTCACGTGTTCAGAACTCCTTCGTATTAGTGTCTGTCAAATGTTGATTGTCTGATCTGTCAAATGTTGATTGCCTGTCGTCAAATGTTGATTGTCTGGTCTGTCATGTTGATTGTCTGGTCTGTCAAATGTTTATTGTCTTCTCAAATGTTATTTCTCTGTCATGTTGTTTTTGTCAAAGTATTCTGTCTGTCAAATGTTGATCTGCGTCAATTTGATGTCGGTCTGTCAAATGTTGATTGCTGGTCTGTCAAGTTGATTGTTGTCTGTCAAATGTTGATTGTCTGGTCTGTCAAATGTTGATTGTCTGGTCTGTCAAATGTTGATTGTCTGGTCTGTCAAATGTTGATTGTCTGTCTGTCAAGTTGATTGCTGATCTTCAAATGTTGATTCTGATTCTTATTCTCAGATTTCGTTGTGGCATATCTTTTAAAATCTCATCACTTGTTTATTTTCTCGGTCAATGGAATTTTCAGCATCCGTCTATAAAACCACATTTCTGTGGCTTCCAGCGACTTTATAACTTATCTATATATCATTACATGTTACACGTTTGACATGATTTTCCATTATTTGAATGAAAATATATTTGAAAGATTTAGATATAGGTTTTCAAACTTTTCGACCTTCCGCCCACTTTGCACGACATAACTTTGTAACGTCCCCTCCCCCACTATAACAGTTTGCCAAGCCCCTCCCACATATATATACACATGCTCTATTTTTAGAAAACTGATATATATTTCTGTCATACATGGTCAATTTTCAAATGACTATATACATGAAATATTCAATGAAAAAATCGATTGTGTAAGATGGGTATAAGAAGAATTAAAATGCAGAATTCAAATTTGGTATAATTCAATAGAAAAATCACGGAAAAAATCTCCCCAAATGCTTCTGAACCAACCATCGCCACCCTGGAAGGCTTCAGTGCCCACATGGAAGGAGGGGGCGGTTCCGCCCCCTTCGGGAACCCATGATCTAAATGATGTGGAATTTAAAAACAAATAATAAATATGATGTGTTTTGTCTTGTTTTATCCACATGTCATGAAGCGTCGTATGGAGTTTCAATTTTCTATCCTGTGCCAAGCGTATTACATCTGTAGTTTTAGTCTTTGATGTTGCATGATATCTGTGATATTATCTATCCATCAGGTCCTTGGTTCTCTTCGGAATCTGAGTCCGGTTGTTATAGCCATGAGATGGTAGTAGGATATGTTAAACCTCTAATTTATACTACACAAATTGATTAGAAATGCTATAAAAAATTCATAAAATAATGAGTCTGTTGATGAAATAAATCAAATAAATAATAAAGAAATTAAACGTTGAAGACCGTTGAAGGGATCAATTGACAAAAATGATAAACAACAAAACGGGAAAACTTGAAGAAGACAATCAAGGAAAGATATATTTCAGGAAAGAGAAAGTGATGAAGATCAAGAAGATGGAGGGACTATGTGATAGAGGATTTGTAAGTGAACACCCAAGTTTTTGGTATCTTGAAAGGATTGTGTTTTTTGTTAGAAAATTTGTTATAGAAGCGAATTTCTGTAAGACATATGGTACAGAATGAGTTAATAGACTCTCTGATACATATCTTCCAGTTATATCGCTTGGAAAATCGAAATAATCGGTTATTTTCCACATCTAAATAACTTAAGATTAGAACATCTAAATGCTCTGTACTTTAAATAATCTAAATTGTAGGAAATGGCAACCTCTAAACAACACTACATTTTAACTTTTAAATGGCAATTGTTAAACCTCGAATTGATACAACGATAAAACACTTAATTTATATCATATTTAGAGCATCTAACAATTGTTAAACCTCGAATTGATACAACGATAAAACACTTAATTTATATCATATTTAGAGCATCTAACAATTGTTAAACCTCGAATTGATAAAACGATAAAACACTTAATTTATATCATATTTAGAGCATCTGACAATTGTTTAACCTCGAATTTACAACGATAAAACACTTAATTTATATCATATTTAGAGCATCTGACAATTGTTAAACCTCGAATTGATACAACGATAAAACACTTAATTTATATCATATTTAGAGCATCTGACAATTGTTAAACCTCGAATTGATACAACGATAAAACACTTAATTTATATCAAATTTAGAGCATCTGACAATTGTTAAACCTCGAATTGATAAAACGATAAAACACTTAATTTATATCATATTTAGAGCATCTGACAATTGTTAAACCTCGAATTGATACAACGATAAAACACTTAATTTATATCAAATTTAGAGCATCTGAAAAGTTGTTAAACCAATTGATAAAACGATAAAACACTTAATTTATATCATATTTAGACATCTGACAATTTGTTAAACTCGAATTGATAAACGAATAAAACAGTTAATTTATATCAAATTTAGAGCATCTACAATTGATTAAAACCTCGAATTGATAAAACGATTAACAAACTTAATTTATATCATATTTAGAGCATCTGACAATTGTTAAACCTCGAATTGATACAACGATAAAACACTTAATTTATATCAAATTTAGAGCATCTGACAATTGTTAAACCTCGAATTGATAAAACGATAAAACACTTAATTTATATCATATTTAGAGCATCTGACAATTGTTAAACCTCGAATTGATACAACGATAAAACACTTAATTTATATCAAATTTAGAGCATCTGACAATTGTTAAACCTCGAATTGATAAAACGATAAAACACTTAATTTATATCATATTTAGAGCATCTAAATAACAATTAAGGTTAATCTCTAAAAGACGGACATCTAAATAGCCACAGCTAACGCATTTAAACGTTGTGCTATTTCTATCTAATTATATTTTGTAGTCTCTATGTTCAGTGCCTGAGAGTTATTCAGTGCTACATAGAACCAATACTGACATGCGGATGTGCGTCATGGACCGTAAACACATAGATGGAAAAATGGTGGACAGCGGTTATGATGAACAAACTCAATCTGCCGTATGCAGTTATATTGCAGGTGCAGAAAGCTGGATTTTGTCGTGATTGATGTTTCCTTCGACATGAATTGCAATTCAGGTCAAAAGGCTCATGAGGTCATAGAGGTAACATGAGCCAGGGCTGCGAGGGGCGCGTAACCAAGACCCTGCCCCTAACCTCCCCGCGGTGACCCTGGAAACAGACTCTGGTTCTGGTCTGGCTAAGAGGGGCAGGGATCGGGAGAGGAAACTACTGGTAGTGGTAGCAGTGCAATTACGGAAATACGATAAAGATACATACAAATAAAATGCACAAATCTCCTGACCGATGTCCAACAAGATATTGCCCAAGTCCCTGAACGCAAAGAAACAGCAACGAAACGTCTCAGACATGGATGAGAGGTGCATCCAGTGACCAAACGTATGCCCACGTAGGGCGAAGCTCGAAGCCCTGAGGAGGGGCAAACATTGCCAGCCCGTCGGCAAGAATAAATAAGACAGGACCGTAACGAATGAAAGTCTACCCTCGTGTTGGTGCGAGAGAAGATTGCAGCTGACCCGCATTGGTAGCCTGGTGCAGATACATGTACTGGGCAAGGTTTGCCGAGCGCAAAAGAACAAGTTGCGTTTAGTGCATAACGAAACTACCGCCCTGGGAAAACCGTGCAAGGTACTGTGCGATTAAAATTAACATCCCCGGAAGAACTGAGGTTGGTGATGCCTAACGGAACTGCCAGCCTTGGGGCAACTGGGCAAGGTTCGATTGCAGTCGTAACTAACATCCCCGGAATAACTGGGGCGGGTGATGGCCGCGGGCGCAAAATCCTCAGTTACGCTGATAGTGCCGACTGAAACGACCCTCTACATTGTTTGTACTCGGCCCCATGCCAGTGCTTTCGAGGTTAATTGCAAATTGCCACGTACCGATACGCGTCTAGAAAAGGCTGAGAATGTTCCTTCTCCGGATCAAACTCAAAATGTACGGTAAAGCAAGGCCGACAATGTACGGATCAAACAGGAAGTTCGGGTCTGAACATTGGCGAAGGCCGATACTTTACACGGGGTCTTATACGAGTAAGACGCCGTCCGAGGATAAGCTTACAAGCCCCGAGAAATATTTCTCAGTCAGAACGGGCATAAACAGCGTAACTCACTGTCCGGCGTAGATCACAAGCCCAAAATCGGCAAAGCTGATCGTACCTAGGAAAGCTCACCTAGTAAATCAAAAGCTGGCTGAAAACGAACACCCCACCGAAGGATAAGCAACTGGGCTCCAATAGGTGCTGAAGGCTGGTGCACGTACATTACGTTCGGACGTTTGGCTGTTTATATATCACAATGAGAATGATTAAAACAGGCCTAGAACGATCGAAGAAGAAGAAGAATTGCAATTCACGTAATGAACAATTTTGTGTTGCAACTTTAACGACGACCATATACAGTTATGCGGTGCAGGCTGCTTTTTGTAGCGGTACACAGCTGTTTCATTCTGAAATTTGTTCACACAGGAGACATTTCGCAGTTGTTAGCATTTCGTGTGATTTTTTTGGACACAGGAATGGAGCAATTATGGTGTGACCAGTTGCAGTGAAGTTGTAGCCGTATTTATGAACTATGAACTATAGATGGAAAAATCTCAGGAGGTCATCTAGATGTGTTTTACAGAAGAATGAGGAGAATCCCATGGACTGCTAGAAAGACGAATGTGGGTGTCTTGAATGTGGGTGTCTTGAATGTGGGTGTCTTGAATGTGGGTGTCTTGAATGTGGATGTCTTGAATGTGGGTGTCTTGAATGTGGGTGTCTTGAATGTGGGTGTCTTGAATGTGGGTGTCTTGAATGTGGGTGTCTTGAATGTGGGTGTCTTGATTGTGGGTGTCTTGAATGTGGATGTCTTGAATGTGGATGTCTTGAATGTGGGTGTCTTGAATGTGGATGTCTTGAATGTGGATGTCTTGAATGTGGATGTCTTGAATGTGGATGTCTTGAATGTGGATGTCTTGAATGTGGATGTCTTGAATGTGGGTGTCTTGAATGTGGATGTCTTGAATGTGGATGTCTTGAATGTGGATGTCTTGAATGTGGGTGTCTTGAATGTGGATGTCTTGAATGTGGATGTCTTGAATGTGGATGTCTTGAATGTGGGTGTCTTGAATGAGACCAAGACACAGAGAAAACGTATTTTCAATATAAGAAAGAGGCAGTCATTATTTTTCGTACATGTAATGAGAAGGGGAGGTTTAGAAGACATTATGAGAACCAATAAACTCGAAGGATAGAGGAAGATAGAGAGAGAAAATTTGAGACAGCCTGATTTGTTGCACGGAAGAACGTCAACATCTGAAATGATAGCAAACACCAGGGTCAGAGATGTGTGAAGATCAACAATCGCCTACGCCAGCCGGCACCTGATGATGATTATGTCTCTAAATTCCTTGTTCATTCACATATAAACTGGAATCGGTAGCTTTAAAGTTGCTAACTATCACGATGGCATTGTGTTATATCATTGTATTGCATACTATCTGTATAAATGTATATATATACATACAATTAAACAGAAAAACGAAATATCCCATTCATTAAAAAAAAGCACAAGAAAATTAGGCAAACAAAGTTCAGAAAATAAGCAAAACTAAATAATTATATCATTTTTGTGAAATACTAGATACTGAAGGCTCAATGAAAGCAAAATTCCACGCATCAATATGCTGATGCAGACAATGAAAGTGGGAGAATTATCACACGATGTGCACATGTCTGATAAGTGCGTCCCAAAACAACTGCTGTACAGAGAGCAATATGGGAAAAATGTGCCAACGGTTAGCAGACAAGGTAAGCAGAAACGCTAAGAGCTTCTACTAAGGTGTCTAAAGTCCTCGAGGTAGAACACCTTCTGGAAAGCCATTGCGGGGAAAAGCTCAAAATAGCTCAGTAACATCAACAGAGACGCCATAATCGGTGTGAAACGCAAAATTGCCAAAGATTGACATAAGCGCACTGCCTGAAGAGACAGAATGATGACACATATATACCATACTTTTGGTGGAAAACCACGTGTCTAAATTAGATTTTACAACCATTCGAATAATTAAGAAATATTGACTTGTGCGTCACGCAAGTATTAACAGAAAGTTACATTACACTTTCTAGTACGAGTAATCATTTATATTACATAAATGATTTCGGAAATACGTAATTAGAAGAAAGACAGTCACCAACATCAGCATAAGAAACGACGTTTTAACAGAACCTTGCTTGAATTACATTGCGAAACAAAGAATGAAGTTATTTGGCCACTTAATAAGAATGCAACCAAACTCTACTATATAAAGAGTCTTCTGAAACAGAATATCAGGAAAGAATGCGAGAGGAAGACCACAAAAGAGATGGAAAACAACCAAAAAAATGGTTGGATGGCATCGTAGAATCCTGTCAAAAAACAAAAAGAACTATCACAGAAGCTTCTAGAACAACGCAAGACAAAAAAAGAATACCACGACACTGTGCAACAACTCAGTAACAGTGTGACGACAAAATAAGAAGATGAAGAAGAAGAAAAACTTAATCAGAAAACAAAAAACTGAGACGTTGGTCTGGTCTAGAGTTTAGAGATGACCAGTAAATTAAGATATAATAGAACTGGTCAGTAAATAATTAAGATGATCTTCACCTTATTAGCAAGAAATGTGAACCGTACGATGTTGTATTGTCAGTTCTGAAGAATACAAACAAATTGTAATAGTATTATCTCATTACCAGATCTTCTGTTGTTGCTAAATACTTCATCAAGGAATAGTAGAAGAATAAATGTATAATGAAATACTTCTTCAAGGAATAGTAGGAGAATAAATGTATATTGAAATACTTCTTCAAGGAATAGTAGGAGAATAAATGTATAATGAAATACTTCTTCAAGGAATAGTAAAAGAATAAATGATAATGAAATACTTCTTCAAGGAATAGTAGAAAAAATAAATGTATAATGAAATACTTCTTCAAGATAAAAGAAAATGAAGTGTAGTAGAAAGAATAAATGTATAATGAAATACTTCTTCAAGGAATAGTAGAAAGAATAAATGTATAATGAAATACATCTTCAAGGAATAGTAGAAAGATAAATGTATAATGAAATACTTCTTCAAGGAATAGTAGAAAAAATAAATGTATAATGAAATACTTCTTCAAGGAATAGTAGAAGAATAAATGTATAATGAAATACTCTTCAAGGAATAGTAGGAGAATAAAATGTATAATGTAAATACTTCTTCAAGGAATAGTAGGAGAATAAATGTATAATGAAATACTTCTTCAAGGAATAGTAGGAGAATAAATGTATAAAACTAACAACAGTAACAAGAAACCGGTTGGCAACGTAAAAGAGTTGACAACTCTCGATGTAAATGATAAGCATAGTCCAAACATGATGTCATTGAAGACCATCCTCATAAATAAATCCATCACAACATCGATGTTAAAGAATGAAGAAGACAAGTCATCTGTCAAGTAAAACATCATCAGATTTACTATGACATCGATGTTAAAGAATGAAGGAGAAGAAACATCTGTCAAGTAAAACATCTTCATCGGATTTACTATGACATCGATGTTTAACTTACGACAAAAATAAACAACTTAAAAGCACATCTTCCCCAAGCCCCCACTCACAACAAAACGAAATACATGTTAAAGAACAATAAATAAGAAAAAATATACAACACAACAAGCAACAAGCAAATAAGAGATATTTTGATATCGAGTGTTTTATGGAAATCGTTGAACTTTGTATATAACCCAGAACCTTATTCTCACTTGGAAATAAATTTCAAATCACCATACGATTTACATATGTTATATTATTTGATGAAACAACACATATTTACAACAATTTTCAGATCTAAATCTCCCAACGGTCAGAAAGCATGAATAAATATACCGACATTCATCATCAGTGGCGGCCAGCATGAATAAATATACCAGACATTCATCATCATCAGTGGCGGCTCGTGATCTTTTTTGTTGATGGGGACAGACACAGATTTTCGGGAAAATAATGGTTTTGGGTTAGGTTATATTTTAATTTATTAAATAATAAATGCACGTTACGCATTATTTTTGATGGAACGCGGCCCCTCTGGCCCTTAATGACGAGCCGCCACTGATCATCATCAAATAGCTTGTCCTGAGCAGAACTTTGCCACCCCAACAGTCCCCCGGAATTTCTCTCTCTCTCATAGGCCAGATGTCCTGCCTCTGCACCCGTCACGTTCAAACCCTCAGTTACACCAGTTACATTCCAGACATTGGGAAGAGCAAATATATGTTTAGTTTGATAATGTTATCTGGAAGGTAGCCTTGGTTACCAAACGTTACACTATTTTTAGATCACAAGATCATTATGTAGTGAACTCGAGCCACGTTTCTGCGCGTGAGCTTTGCTAGCTCGACCTTTCCATGGCAACAGACAGGAACAATATGAAGCTTATTATCATCGTCACAGACGTATTGAAGTTGGTAAATCAGTTCTTTTAAAAAAACTGTAGTGTGTGTATTGGTGTACTTGAGAAACCGATACATTCTCATGTGCCCTTTGCTTGCTTTCTTAGGTTCTATTTTTAACTTTGGTTTGTAAAGTTGCCAAAAACAAACGATTCAATCTAATCACCGATAACATTTTGCCTGTATACTTCCTACTCCTTTCAGACATGTTTCTTTAATATTGCTTTCTTCCAATATTTCATTCTTTAATGTCCTTTCTGTCCTTCATCTGTCCGGACCGTCATCTGCAACTAGATCAGTGCAATTCAGTTCATAAACCATAAAAAATATAAATGTGTCCCTCACAACGTAATAAGAAATGCACTAACTGGAACCAACAGAGAAAGAGAAAATTGAGGAAGCTGAAAAGCAGTATAACAAATTTCAAGAGAAACCAGGCTCCCAGCGGTACACTCTAGAAGACGATATAAAAAATATATTGGAGACAAGTTGTTGAAACGCAATATTCCCTATAAAAAAAAGATAAGTAATTTAAACAAATGATGCCCTTGATATCAAACACAAGTTTATTTTGTTTACTACTTCAAACTTGGTATGACATGTTAAGAATTTACAGATAAGGTATTGAATAATCAGCATCAATCTCCATACATCAATGAATCAATCAAGTGCCATGCCTGCTGGTGTAGGCGATCATGTCTCTTCACAACTCTCTCTGCTTGGTGCATGTAATCAGTTCTGACGTCTATATTGTGTCGAACCATAATGTCAGGCCACCCAGCATTTTCTCCCTCTGTCTTCCGCTATTTCTCCTTCCATGAATTTTACTTGTTGTTACCAAATGTTCTAAACCTTGTCTTCGCATTATATGCCTGAAGAACCTTGATTGTCGGATTCTTATTCTTTTGATAAGGTTTCTTTGTGAGTAGGCCTGATTTAAAACCTCATTTGTTTTCCACTCAATATCAAACCTAGTCATTTGCATGACTTTAAGCTCTGCTTTATAAAATCGCCTCCATATGCTCATAGGCCTCTTTCATTTCCACTGTCCCTGCGTTACTCACTGAATTGTATGCCTTGATCGTCTTACTTATTTTCATCCTGAGGACATGTCCACTTCATCGACATCTTCCAGACATTCTAGAAGTCTGGCATTGCTAATCTTATCTTTCCTGATACATCCAACCAGTCTTCTAAGTAGTCTTCCTTTAAATCCTTTTTTCTATTTATGTATCTATTTTCCAAGTCTCACGTCCATAAATAAGGACTGTCGTGACATATGTTTTGTATATGTGGAAGTTTGTCTCAATGTCATAAATATTATATCTCCATATGTTGCTAAGCCTACTGTAGGTTGCAGTTGACCTTACAATTCTTTGTTTAATTTCGACTAAAATGTTCTTATCTGAAGAAACATTACTGCCCAAGTATTTCAAATATATTACTATCTTTTAATCAATATCCTCTATTTGTATTAGCGTTCCGGTCTTCGGGTTTATCTTCATTATTGTGATTTATTTGTTGACACTCAGTTTAATCTGTTGTGCTAATTTATTGATGCTGTCTATCTTTTACTGTAGAAGGTCTTTGCTTTGACTAATAGCACACGTACATCATCTGTAAAGTTTAAGTGTTCTAGCAGATTCCATTTCAGTATTGTTTTGAGTATCCTTTATTGTTTTCGTCATGGAGTAGTTCGTCACAGTCAAATATAGAAGAAGGGGTGTTATAACGCATCTCTGACGTACTCATCATGTTACTTGCAAGTATGCGGTTTCTAAGTATCTGACATTGAACAATACAAAGGAGTAAATCCTTGAACAGAACTAGAGGGAGTCCAAAGTCGAAGGATTGACTTTATTGCACCGGGCTTCCTCATATGGTTCCGTCCCTGCCAACGAGAGTGTTGCTGAAAGCACGAACACTGTATCGCCACAACAATCCTTGAGATCTCAAGAAATGAATGCACATGTGTCTCGGTTCGAATTCGAACCTCCAACCTTTAGTGCGACAGGTAAACGATTTAACCACTTCGCCATTGAGACCCGCATTGAGAACCAGAGAAAAGATAAAGAATTTAACAAAACGATATACTGTAAGCAAAAGCTTATTTAAAAAAGCGCATTGGTGACTGCCTGTAAAACATAAACCAGTAAGTGTATAAATAAACAATGGAACCCAAATCACCTCGGAGTGTTCAGTTTTCACTGTCTTGTTCTCCAGTAGCACTAGATCGTCATTAGATTCATCATTATCCTATAGAAATGTGTAACCAAATTAGTCAATGTGTGCTAGCGCAGAGCCAACTATAAACGTATGGGCCTTCAGACTCAGGTAAGAGTTATGGGAAATCAGACCCCAACTACACCATGTGACCTCACATTCCAGTATTTGTGCATATAGACGAATTTATTTTAAAATCAACACAAAATGCTAAATCAAAGTTATATTATGCAACAAGTTAAGTTTAACAATAAGGAATATCAAAATTATGAATAACTTTCACCAATAAATAACATAGAATCACATAATTGAGTAAAATTGCAAAAAAGCTTGCAGTATTCTATCAAACATCTATATTTTCCAGCCCCTTTTCTGATTTAGGTCAGGAACCCCGAGTCAGTTGTCTGGCCTAGTTATCTAGAGTTGGCTGTGGCTACAGTGTGCTCTAGTAATCAATATATTTATAGACGTTATCTGAACATCGACTAGATAATGACAGCATTGAAGAAATGGAATACACATTTCAGTGTCAAATAAAATGAGCTAAATCGCATAGGGATTTCGGTGTCAATTTTAACGAACTGAAATAGTATATATATTTTTATGTAAAACTAGATGATTTGAAATCGAATATATGTTTCATTGTAAAAACTAGATGAAATTAAATCGAATATATATATAAGTAAAATGATTAATGTTGAGGTATTGAAGGAATATATATATAAGTAAAATGATTAATGTTGAGGTATTGAAGGAGGAATAAAGTCAAGACATAGAGAAAGCTTACCATCAATAAAAGAAAGAGACAGTCATCATTGTTCGGATATGTGATGAGGAAGGGAGGTTTAGAATACATTGTGACAACCGGTAAAATCGAAGGTAGACAAAACAGAGAAAGACAGAGAGAGAAATTTTTGGATATCCTGGCTTCATGACACGGTAGAGTGTCAACATCTGAGATGACAGCAAACACCAAAGACACGAGATTTGGAGAGATCCATGATCGCCTACGCTAGCCAATGAAGATGATGATATCAGTGCAGAATGATTCAAAATGAAATCATATTTATGAGTATAAATTTCAGTGTAAAATTTAACACATTAAGTATAAATTAGTGCAAAATATTATACGCCACAAAAATATCAAATATTCATTGCAGAGACAGATGAACTGAAATGTAAACTATTTCCGTTTTGAAGTGAAGTGGTAGTAATCTCTGATGTAATATATTTCAGTAAAACAGTAGATACAACTGTTTTGTTTGAGTGCATATCTTGGCTGTTTGTTTTTCAATAAACATTTATATTTATAATTTAAACATAATTGTAAAGATAATGCAGCACACCGAAAACGTTATAGTAGAAGATCAGAGAAAAACATCAAAGGCAGGGAAAGCGGAATGGCAGAAATGAAATGAGCTAATGCTGGTGAGGATATTAAAACACATTAATGAAATATGTCATAATCTAATGCTTCGGTTCCGTAGAACTTGAAAGGAATTGAGAGGCATAAGATGTTGCAAATAATTATGTTTCCGAACGTAATGGCTCTAAGGTCGATCCAGCCTCAATTTTGTATCAGGAAAAGTATTGGGAAGTAAAGTCGGCCGGCGTGATGTTAACCACTACTAACATCGTGTGATGACGGTCAATGAAAAATACGGGCCCAATACCGAATTACCATATATATAACGTGGTATAAAAAGGGTTGCCTTACTTTTAAACAAAAAATGTGAAGTCTAGATCAGTCACAAACAGTTTATAGATGATAGATAGCAACCACCAAGAGTTGTATTGAAAGTTGTTCAATAGAATAGTTTTTTTCCCTTTTTTTGTGAATTGATATTTTCACATTTTAGTTATATCTTTATCAGTATTGGAAGTCGATTACGGATATAGGATTCGATTGTTTGAGCTATAACAAAACATTATCATCCATTGGAGAAGATGAATTCAGGATGTAACTGATGGTTTGAAAATGACGGCTGCAGAGGCGGGATATCTGACCTATGAGAGAGAGAGAGAAATTCCGAAAGACTGTTAATGTGACAAAGTTCTGCTAAGTACAAGATGATGATGATACATAATAATGTAAACTACAAAAACTGAGAAAATTGAAATATTTTCGACATATAAAAAGACATGAAGGGCTGGTGAAGACCATCATGGAAGGAGGTATACCGGCAAAGAGAAGAAGATTAAGACCACGGAGAAGATGGATTCAGGATGTAACTGATGGTTTGAACATGACGGCTGCAGAGGCAGGACATCTGGCCTATGAGAGAGAGAAATTCCGGAGGACTGTTGTGGGAGGGGGCAAAGTTCTGCTCAGGACAAGCTATTTGATGATGATGAGGACAAAAACAGCGCAAAATAAATCAGCAAAGAGATTACGAAACATCATAAGAAACAGACATGACAGATGCACATAAGAAACAGACGTGACAGATGCACAAAACGCAAAACACAGACATGACAGATGCATAAGAAACAGACATGACAGATGCACATAAGAAACAGACATGACAGATGCAGTAGACACCATATTTTTAACATAAGAAATATCTTTAAAAATTGCATAGAATGTATTGTTGATCTCCATATTTGTTTGATATACTGCATCAAGGCTTTGAACTATGTACAAGATTAGAAATTGTGGAACATGAGGGACATGGGAGCTTTAATTACATCTGATTCTACGGGTCTAAGACCGAAGGATTGACTTCATAGCACCGAGTTTAACCCGTATGACTCGGTCTCTCTCTGCAGAAATGACAAGCTTTCTGCATTGGAGAGTTTTCCAAAGGCACGAACTTCGTAGCGCCGGAAATAATTTTGGGAGTCTCTGGAACAAATGCACTCGTGAACAGATAGGGACGGTCCGGATTTGAACTTACGATTTTTGGATCGCGATTCTGTTCACGAGGGCTTTTTTTCTCCAGAGGTCCTTATGACTATTGCCGGAGCTACGGAGTTCGTGTTTTGTGCAATACTCTCGGCAGAAGGCTTGCCATTTCTGCCGAGAGGACCGAGCTATATGGGTAAAACCCGGGTAATGAAGTCAATCCTTCTGCTATAGATTTTTTTTATTTAATTGAATGTGATTAAGACAATAGAACAAAGATGTCTACGATACATCATATTTTGAGGAAATGATAAAACAATGGAATAAGTTTATGAATGTTGGCGACGATTATTTAGAAAAATAATGAGACATGAGAGTATAATAATATTCAATGCTTTTTCTTCTTCAGCGATATCATGCGCTGAAGTCATGCGTTTAGTTTACTGTGGGCCACAAACTGGGCAGTCAGCTTCAGGTCTGTCAGGTTTCCGCACAGCTAAGTTTTTAGGTCAGCTGGGTCTGGTCTAAGATGTTAAACAACATACTATACAGAAAAATTAGATACTTTGGTCACATTAAGTGCCACGTTGGCCTGGAAAGAATAATATTAGAGGGCAGGGTCCCAGAACGCAGAGGCAGACCAAGAAGAAGATGGCTACAAGATATTACAGAAACCATGAATATGACCATCGACGAAGTGGGTGAACTGACTAGAGACTGAATGAAGTTAAGATGTGCTGCAAAGAGAGCTACGTACTATAAAGAATATTCACCTTGTTGATGATGGGTGTGGCCACATTTTGCTTCTCAACTCACACAGGAGAGGACAGTCTTGCAGGATATGCTCCGGTGTCTGTTCCGCCTGTTGACACTGCCAGAGAGATGTTTGACTTATTCCTAGTCTATGTAAGTGTTTGTTGGGTCTGCAGTGTCCATTGAGTTATTCGTTTGTGTCGATTCCTCCCAGCGAATAATGGTTGACACATTCCGTTTCTGATGACATCTTTGAATTTGTTCTCTATACTAGACAGTTGCAGTTCCCTTGCTGACGAAGTCTGTCTTCCTTTGTTTGTCTGGAGTTTTCCTATTCTAGGTGACTTCAGCTTTCTGTTTAAGTTTTAACTTTTTAAGTTAATATCTAATTTTTTTGCAAATAATATTCATTTATAACACTTTACTGACTTGGATTTGCATTTAAAATGTGTATGGATTTGTCACCTGTTACGCTGATCATATGTGATTGTATATGATTATGTATGTCCAAGTTCACAGGTGGGCTCTCATTTCACTTACGTTTAGTCATGGAAAATTACATTTAATGTGGGTACGGTTTATTGAACTTAAAATAAGGGCTCTTCTACACTAATATTATGCCTTGTTAAGTTCAAACCATTTTATGTTAGTCTCTTTACTATTTAAGTGTTAAATATTTTTCATGTCTCCGTCTCTTCACTATTTAAGTGTTTTTTGTGGTGGAGGGGGTTGATCCAGAAGCACTTGATCTGTCAGCTCTTCGGTTCGGTGCCATGGATGTTGTAACCCTTCGGTTCGGTGCCACGAACACCGTAAATATGGAGAATCTGTGGCTTTTCTGCTAGCCCGCGGAATTGAACCTGCACCCACAGGGAGCTTGTCACCCGTCGTCCAGCGCGCTACGAACGCGCTGCGCAGGGAGACATTTAAGTGTTTAAAACCTTTCATATCTCTGCCTCTCTACCCTTAAGTGTTTAAAACATGCCATACTGGCTCTCTCTCTCTCTCTCTTTCTCTCTCTCTCTCTCTCTCTCTGCCTTTCTACTCTAAGTATTTAAAACATTTCGCTTCTCTGTATCTCTACTTTGTAAATATTCTAAATATTTCATTTCACTGCCTCTCTCTACTTTTTAAGTTTTTACATTTTTGGTGTCTCTGTCTCTAATGTCTCTCTACTCTCTAAATGTTCAAAACTTCTCGTTTATGTCTCTGTCTCTAATGTCTCTCTACTATCTAAATGCTCAAAACTACTCGTTTATCTCTCTCTTCTTTAAGTGTGCAAACATTTGATATCTCTGTCTTTGCATTCTTTAAGTGTTTACATTTTCGATGTTTCTTCTCTCTATTCTGTGTTTACATGTTTGATGTCTCTATCGCCCGAGTGGTTACCGGGGTCCACATTTGGGTGTAAAGAATAGAACCATTGTTACCTGCCACGCATGTCGTAAGAGGCGACTAGGAGGTTTGGCTGAAATTGGATGCATGTGTCCTAAACCTGTAGAAGTCTATGCGTTTAGGGGCCCTCAAAACCAGTTTGCAACGTATACACGTTCTTGACAAAGATCAAACATATCACAAAGAGTGATTAAAATTGTCGTAAAGAACGAACGCAAAGAAGAAGAAGATATCTCTATATTTCTCTACTCTATAACTATTCAAAACATTTAACCTGTCTCTCTCTCTCTCTCTCTCTCTTCTATATTTATTCATGATTTATCATACGTGATTTTGGGATCAACTTTTTTATTTTTGAGCTTTCGTGTCAAGAAGCTGTCACATTTCTGTTACCACACAATGGCGAATGACGGTCTCAGAGATATTAATCTTGGAATATATTATCTCTGACTAGATTCCAAGCAATGGTTCCACCACCTTCCTTCTGTCTCCCTTACCCACTACCCATTTCTTGTCCAGGCAAATAAATGCACTAGCCAAACCATCCAGGTCCACATATTACTGGATTTCTCACTTTAGCTGCCCGGTTGCTATGGTAACTAGTTGTACTAATAATAGTCAAATATGCTAACATATACATTCATCCACATCAACAACAGCAGTAAGATTGATAGATAATGAGATACGCTAACATATACATTCCTCCACATCAATAACAGCTGTAAGATTGATAGATAAGCAGCAGTCTTGCAGAAGACGGAGTGTGGCAGTTAAAACATAAATGTCCGGACAAAATCAGAAAACAAACGCATCTACAGAAATATTGCCATACGACAGTTAATGATAACGTGATGCTGCTGTCCTTATCAGACGGGATGGGCATTAAATAACATTGTGCAACCACTTGTCAAAGCGATATAAGCTTTTACAAAACTAAATAAAATATGCAACTCTACTTTAAACAACTGTTAATCTAAATTACCAATAATTTTGTATTTCAAAGTGAAATCAATCCTAACAAATACCAGTGAGAGTTGGAAAATGACTAGAGATAAGGAAAGTTGAATGTATTTGAAAATAGATGTCTGCAAAAAATCATAAATATAAAATTGGATGAAATCATGAAAGGTGTAAATGAAAGGTGAAATTAGAGTCAACACTTCTTCTTCTTCTTTGCGTTCGTTCTTTACGACCAATTTTAATCACTCTTTGTGATATGTTTGATCTTTGCCAAGAACGTGTATACATTGCACATTGGTTTGGTAGGCCCTAAACACATAAACTTCTACATGTTTAGGACACATGCATCCAATTTCATCCAAACCTCCTTAGTCGCCTCTTACGGCATGCGTGACAGGTACAGGCCACTGGTTGCACTGATAGGATGTTGCATACTTAAAAATTCCCTCAAATTTAAGGAGGCATACAGACAATCTCGAGCAAGAGAGAAATAATGCTGTTATAAGAAGAGATTGGAGAAGTTGACCATGAATGGAGAATCAAATAATCAGTGCTAGCAGATAGTAATGCGGAACGAAAGAATATAATAAAAAACAATAATAAAAATTTCCTAAAACGACTTCCGAACCAGGAAAGTATAATAAAGATATTTTTTTAAAAGATTGATATGTACGTTGTAGAATGAGGAATCATTTGATATGTACGTTGTAGAAACGGAAACATATATAATAATAACAATAAAAAAATTTTGATAGCACTTCCGAACCAGGAATATTTTGATATGTATGTGTTGTAAAACGTTTTGATATGTACGTGTGTTAGAAACAGGAAACAAACACACTGTAAACTGCAGACCCACTGGTATATTTCCCTTTCTCTCTCACTCTTTCTCCCTCTCTCTCTCTGTCTCTTTAGGACATTTGTAGCCACGGTTGGGACATATCTATGTATCGATATCTTCTGTTTGTCCCGTTTGACACATAAAGTTTCTACAAGAGATTTCCATTGCTGCCGTTATGCCACCTTTCTACCGATTGTTTCTCATATCTGACCACAATCTTTCAAATATTTTTCACAGTTCGTTTCCACGTTTCCTTTGGACGTCCAGGATTTATTTTCCCATCAGCTGTCCCTCGGACAATCTACGTACTATCATACGAGCCTCATGACCAATATATCTCCATTTTTCTAGTGATGCACAGTTTGTTCATTTTAAAGCTATTCTTTTTCTTTAGTATTTACCAAAAGTATTTCCATGCAATTTTCTAAAAAGCCATGGAACATACAAACTCATGTCAAGTTTTCATATCTTTAGCTATTTATTAAATCTCTTTCTAGCTTTTTCGTATATCGTTAATCTCTGCCTCCAAATCTTTTCTCTGCTTATTTCTACGTGCTGCTCTCTTTTGCTTTTCCTACGGGTTCCAGGAAAGGGTCTTCTTGTTATATTCCCCTCTTGTTTTCTCAAGCGGCGTCCTATCCAGCGCCTTTTCTCCACCTCTTGGTTCACCGAGATCTATCTTGCTCGTTCATCATTACTGGCATACGTATAACACTGTACATCTAGTTAGAGTACCAAACATAGAAATGGCGAAATAGAAAGTACAGATACAAACAACACATAGAATCTGCAGGTAAAGAGAGTCACATCTATAATGAAAATTAAATACAAAAAGATAAATATAAATTTAAGTTCTGGGAAAGCTGAACAGCCTTGGATAAATAGCATTGATACAAATGTACAACCAGGGTTTTAAGCAACTTCAGGTCAACTTACCGTGTGGTCAGATTTTATGTCCTGGAATTAACATTGAAGTTAGTTAATATTGCTGGACATTAAATGAAGATATGGCGAGAATAAATTCAACTTGTGTGAATATAACTGTTATAGAATGATGTTCTGAATGTCTTACATAGAACGTAACGTAAACAAATGTGTTTGGAATAGAATAATAAGGGAGAAAGTTCTTCTGGAAGTGATGAGACATCGTTAATGATGATGTTCGGATAGATGGATAGAGATGTCTTCCTCTCAAAAACTATTCTTCATGGGACTGTCTAGAGTGCAGAAGAAGTGGAAGAAAAATAAGATGGATACCTCTGAAGTCATGGCAACGGCGAACTATCCTGTGTTAACGGGTTCAACTGGGATGGAGAAAAGCACAGATTCCCAGATTTACGATGTACGAAGAAAGGGTTACGATGTCTGGAATTAAGAGCTGAAAGCTGCTTCGGATCGGAAAGAAAAAAAATAACGGAGACACTGGTGATAAGAAACACTCCAACATCAGTCAGAGACGTTAGTGACTGAATTAATAGCGTGTGAATGAGAAAAAACAACCTCAACAATCAGTAGAAGACGTTGATACGTCGGATTATCGTGGATTGAGAAAACACCTCGAACAATCAGTTAGAAGGCTTGATCGTCTGAATTAATGGAGATTAAGAAAACAAAAGAAACGCATGCATTGATAACATCAAGGCTGGTCAGAATGCTTTTATCCTCACTCAACTCACAAAAAGAAATTTGAAGAGGACTTGTGTGTTGACGATTCCATCGAACAACATCTACATCCAAAATGAGTTATAAACTTTATTCTGCTTATTTGTTCTTCTATTTGTGTTGCTCACAGCGTCAGGATAAGAAGAGATTTATAGAATAGCCTTTTGAGTGTGGTTCATGATATTTTCATCGCATTTTGTCTCTTAGGTCCACCTTTCGTTGACGGCCTTTACTTTGTACACTGTATCAGAAAGATTGTTTGAGGCAGTCTGTTGGTAATCTGCTATGGCGAACCATTTAATTTATTGTTTCTGATGAAGTTCAGTTCTCACTTTTTTCTGATGTCTTCATTTCTAAACCAGTCTCTTCTTAATAACATCAGCATTCTTCGTAAACATTTCATCTCTGTTGTGATTAGTTTTCTTCTATCATTTGATGTCAGAATAGCTTTTTTGTTTTTAGTAAATTAATATTAAATTTAATTAATTTAACTATGCATTAACTCTTAGTTTTTTGTTTTTCCGATCCAGAAGCACTTGAGCTTTTCAGCTCTTCGGCTCGGTGCCATGGACATCGTAACCCTTCGGTTCGTGCCACGAACACCGTAAATCTGGGGAATCTGTGGCTTTTCTGCCATCCCACGGAATTGAACCCGCACACACAGAGGGATAGTCAACCGTAGTCCAACGCGCTACGAACACGCTGGGCAGACGGGCAAACTCTTAGCTTAGAAAACATAACGAATATTTGTAGATTATCTTTGAATGAAGTTTATGTTAATTATGTATTTAATATAAACTTTTGGTGGAAGAAGTTCAGGTAGGCTGTCATTGTCGGATCTCGACCAAGTATTTCATATTGCTTGTTGTGTTAAAATGTTAACTTTTCATCTATGTAGTGGATTTCCTTCTGCGTTAACACCAAATCTTTTACTATTGTAGGATTTCTGTAATGTTATTTGTTAATTAGCATCTTGAACTTATTTCTAATCCAAAACCAGATATATAACTTATTGAGTTTTCACAGTATTGTCTATTTACTTTTTGCTCTTTAGTTGACTCTAAATCCAGATTATTTTATTGTTCTATGGTTTTTGCAATTTTGTACATCTGTCTCTTGGTCTTCCTCGGGTTATAAATCTACATCTTCTATTTTTTCATCCACGTAATACCGTATAATTTTGGTTATATTTTCAACACGTACACAAACACTTTATTTATTCTCTCTTTCTCTCTCTCCTCTTCTCTCGCTCTCTACCGTGCTATTAATTTCCCTTTCCAAATACTTAACACGAGATGTGGAGTCCACACTTGTCCTAGTTTAAACATTTCAAATTCAGTCTCTCCTGATAACATTTGATGGTTACAGACAAGATAACTTTTAGGTTAGTTGGACAACATGACCTCGTAGTTTGTGCTGTTTATCATAGTTGTGTACAATGTACAGAAATCCAAACATCAGAACACGAAGTAATGTATAGCAATACTTTTTTTCTTTGAGAATCTGGTTTTATTTATGGATGACATTAAATGACTAGACTTTTCTGTGAGAGCCTCGATAGCGTAGTGGTTAGTGCACTCGCATCTTAGGGGCGTTGTCTGGGTTTAGTTCCAGAGTGGGAAGTTGATTTATTCCGGTTGTAACAGTTCTCAGCTCAACCTATCGCCCGAGTGGTTACCGGGGCCCAAATTGGGGTGTAAAGAATAGAACCACTGTTACCTGACACGCATGTCGTAAGAGGTGACCAAAGGGGGTAGGGCGTGGGGCTAGCTACCCCACACCGTAAAAACACTAGATGGCTACAGAACGGAGAGCGAACCGAGTAAACGATGGCTGAAACCGGACACATCGTCGAAGGATAAGCACCAGAGCTCCAAATGGTGCTGAAAATGTGACGCAAAACATACTAATTCTAAGGTTTTATGAATCAGATTTCCACATGAATAGAATTTATGGGGAAATCTGGTACATCGGTCTGGGTGGTGATCACAAGAGAGAAAGAGAGAGAAATCAACCCATTCTCAATTGAGCAGCATAAAATCACTTAGAAGTAAAGGTTGCAGGGGTGATGTTAATCACAATACCCATCAAGTACGAACAGTCAATGAAAAATACGAGCCTAACACTGTATTCTCCAATATACCTCAGGGAATGGAAAACATTCTTTTTTTACGTTTTTCCTTTTTATTAGACTTTCCTGTAGATGTAATCTTCTTCTCTTCTTCTTTGCGTTCGTTTTTTACAACCAATTTTAATCACTCTTTGTGATATATTTGATCTTTGCCAAGCAGGTGTATACGTTGCACGTTGGTTTGATAGGCCCCTAAACACATAGACTTCTACATGTTTAGGACACATGCATCCGATTTAAGCCAAACCTCCTCAGTCGCCTCTTACGACATGCGTGGCAGGTAACAGTGGTTCTATTCTTTGCACTCCAAATTTGGGCCCCGGTAACCACTCGGGCGGGTAGATGTAATATGTTACCATGCTCAAATGTTCAATGTCCTCGGCATGCGGGTGTTTGCCGCAATAAGAAGAGAGGACACGCTCGCTTGCATCAACAACATTGATTATCGGGAGTTGAAGATGATGGATAAGCGGAATGTTCTGCCTGACTCTCCTGAGTCATTTTTCCCCTTACGACTGCCTGATTATCGGAATATGCAGAGACACTGATGTATAAGCGGAATGTTCTTCGGTCTCTTCACGGAAAACCTAAAACCCATCATGCGATTTAAGGAGTTTTGAGTAACCAGTTGTACGGGTAGACGGATACAGGGGCAGAGTGAGCAGTTGTCAGGTAAACTGGATACCTGAGGAGAGGCAGTTGTACAGGTAGAACTGGATACCTGAGGGCAGAGTGAGAGTTGTACAGTAGACTGACCTGAGCCATTCGGTAAACCGATCCGTTATGAAAATGCATACCTTTCAACATCTGTTGTGGAGACTGAGCACTTATTGCTCTGTCCGGAGTGCAATGACGACTATTCAGTACCTTCCTTCCTTCCTTCCTTCTGTCGTCACACTGCTACCGGGTTGTTGCCTAGTGTCGTGGTTTTCTGTTTTTGTCTTGCGCTGTTCTGGTGGCTTGTGTGATTGTTATCTTTGCTCTTTCACAGGATTCTGCTACGCCATCTAACCATCTTTTCCGTGGTCTTCCTCTTGCCTTCTTTCCCGATGTTCTGTTGTAGAAGACTCTGTATACTGTGGAGTTTGGATGCATTCTTATTAAGTGGCCAAACCACTTCATTCTTTGTTTATCTATGTAATTCAAGCACGGTTTTGTGCCAACTTTCTTTCTTATGCTGATGTTGGTGATTCTGTCTTTTCTTGTGTTGTTGGTAACTTTTCGCAGGCAACGCATTTCACATGTAGTTATTTTTTGTGACTGCGCTTTGCTCAATGTCCATATTCAGTACCTAATCACCAATAATGAATCACATGTACAATTACAAATAAGCCACTATTTCTTCATATATCATTTATATTCACATTATGTGTTCAATAATGATCATGTGAACAACGATGCAGGTGATTCACTTAGAAACATTATGTATCTAATTTATTTATGCATTTTTGAAGTGTCGGTTTATGAGCAGATAGTTTTTTTAATTGTTATTACAAGTATGATAATGTTCTATGCAGGTTCATCTCTAGACTGTAACAGCTGGTTATGCAGTTGCATGAACCTTGTACATTTAATGATTATTTTATTGATAGAACCATTATCATTGCACTACATTTGTGTTCCGAACTCTTTATTTCACAGGAATATCTCCCCGGAAGTGCACGAATTCCGTAACATCGGCGTAGCATCGCCCCAGTGTAATTTAGAGATGATGAACAAATTTTGTATGAATTTCTTCTTTCTTTTTTTAATGAGTTTTAACCGGGCAGCGGCTTTCCAGCCTGCTCTTTACGATTTTTAACTGTTAAAGATTATTTTACTTTACAAAGGTTCGTGCTCAACTTGAACACGAGACCTACGTTCTATCGTCCGTCTCCGATAGGACTAGGAACTCGACTTCACCTACATTGATATCAGGGATCTCTGGAAATATATCCCGATAGCTTTACAAGGGAGTGAACCGGGTTACTTTGGAACAGAGGTATCACCTAACTTCTACACCACAGAGAGACGACGCACATATTTACATTGTACATTTACTGAGCAAAATCTAGTCTTTAACAGCTTGTCGGCTTGTTGATGTGATTATTTACTTTACTGTACACAATTTCACTTGTTAACTATTATAATTTATGAGATTTCAAGATTCTGACTACTCACGCCAGAGATGAAGTGTCAACGCAGAATGTTGGGAGTATCAAGAAGAGACCGGCTTAGAAATGAAACATCAAGGAAAAAAGTAAGTACTTCTTCTTCTTCTTCTTTGCGTTCGTTCTTTACGACCAATTTTAATCACTCTTTGTGATATGTTTGATCTTTGCCAAGAACGTGTATACGTTGCAGATTGGTTTGGTAGGCCCCTAAACGCATAGTCTTCTACACGTTTAGGACACATGCATCCGATTTCAGCCAAACCTCCTAAGTCGTCTCTTACGACATGCTTGGCAGGTAACAGTGGTTCTATTCATTACACCCCAAATTTGGGCCCCGGTAACCACTCGGACGCACATCAGTACTGAACTTCATCAAGAAACAACAAATTATATGATTTGACCACATAAGCAGATTACCAACAGACAGTGAACATTGAGGAGCAATGCTCGTTCTATACAGTTCCTAATACTTGTACATCGTCTATCTAATGATCATATACATTACTTCCGTTGCTTCCCTGGGTTTCTTAAAACGTCTTATTCTCATCCTTCGATACAGTGGATACATTAGATACAGTCGATACCGTGGATACAGTGGATGCAGTGGATACAGTGGATGCAGTGGATGCAGTGGATGAAGTGGGTACAAGCAAAAGCCGTCCACGCAAAAAGGAAGATCTTAGAATTAACAGAGTCGTTAAAACACTGTTTATGAAGCGCATACAAAAGCCCATTCTAGAAATCTCTTCTTATCCTGACGCTGAGGTCAAACAGGATTAGAGAAAAGAAGAGAATAAGAATTTAACTTGTATCAGCTTAATCTTGTATCAGCTTGATCTTGTATAGCTTGATCTTGTATCAGCTTAATCTTGCATCAGCTGTCTTGTATCAGCTAATCTTGTATCAGCTTGATCTTGTATCAGCTTGATCTTGTATCAGCTTAATCTTGTATCAGCTTAATCTTGTATCAGCTTGATCTTGTATCAGCTTGATTTGTATCAGCTTGATCTTGTATCAGCTTGATCTTGATCAGCTTAATCTGTATCAGTTGATTTGTATCAGCTTGATCTTGTATCAGCTTAATCTTGTATCAGCTAATCTTGTATCAGCTAATCTTGTATCAGCTTGATCTTGTACAGCTTGATCTTTATCAGCTTAATCTTGTATCAGCTAATCTTGTATCAGCTAATCTTTATCACTTGATCTTGTATCAGCTAATCTTGTATCAGCTAATCTTGTATCAGCTAATCTTGTATGCAGCTAATTTGTATCAGCTAATCTGTATCAGTTAATCTGTATCAGCTAATCTTGTATCAGCTTAATCTTGTATCAGCTTAATCTTGTATCAGCTAATCTTGCATCAGCTAATCTTGTACGCTAATCTTGTACAGCTAATCTTTATCAGCTTAATCTTGTATCAGCTAATCTTGTATCAGTAATCTTGTATCAGCTAATCTGTATCAGCTAATCTTGTATCAGCTAATCTTGTATAGCTAATCATGATAGCTTAATCTTGTATAGCTTAATCTTATCAGTTTAATCTTGTATCAGCTAATTGTAACAGCTAATCTGAATCACTAATCTTGTACTCACTGGAACACTTCGTCTTAACAAGTTGTTTGTTGACGTAGTAATCTTGTACTCTACCGGAGACACTGACTTCAACAATTTGTTTGTGTGACTGCATGAACTTATCACTGAGAATCTCGTCTTCAACAATTTGTTTAGCTGCAGTGAACTTGTACTTACCTGGAACACTCCGTCTTCAACAATTTGTTTGTAGGACGCAATGATCTTGTACTCTACTGGAGACACTTCGACTTCAACAATTTGTTTTTGACGTATGTAATCTTGTCTCACGGAGACACTTTCGTCTTTAACAATTTGTTTGGAGGAGCAGTAATTTGTACTTACAGGAGACACTTTCGTCTTCAACAATTTGTTTGGTAGGACGCGGATCTTGTACTTACTGAGACACTCGTCTTCAACAATTTGTTTGTGACGCAGGATCATGTCTTCAACAATTTGTTTGGCTGATACAGTAATCTTGTATCTACGAGACACTCTCGTCTTCAACAATTTGTTTGATAGGTTGCAGTGATCTTGTACTCTACTCGAGATACTCTCGTCTTCGACAATTTGTTTGGTAGGTCGCAGTAATATTGTACTCTACTCGAGATACTTCGTCTTTGACAATTTGTTTGTAGGACGCAGTAATGTTGTACTCTACTGGAGACACTCTCGACTTCAACAATTTGTTTGATAGGACGCAGTGATCTTGTACTCTACTGGAGACACTCTCGTCTTCAACAATTTGTTTGGTAGGACGCAGTGAACTTGTACTCTACTGGAGACACTCTCGTCTTCAACAATTTGTTTGGTAGGACGCAGTGATCTTGTACTCTACTGGAGACACTCTCGACTTCAACAATTTGTTTGGTTGGACGTAGTAATCTTGTACTCTACCGGAGACACTTTCGTCTTCAACAATTTGTTTGGTAGGACGCAGTAATCTTGTACTCTACAGGAGACACTTTCGTCTTCAACAATTTGTTTGGTAGGACGCAGTGATCTTGTACTCTACTGGAGACACTCTCGTCTTCAACAATTTGTTTGGTTGGACGCAGTGATCTCGTCTTCAACAATTTGTTTGGTTGGATACAGTAATCTTGTACTCTACTGGAGACACTCTCGTCTTCAACAATTTGTTTGATAGGTTGCAGTGATCTTGTACTCTACTCGAGATACTCTCGTCTTCGACAATTTGTTTGGTAGGTCGCAGTAATCTTGTACTCTACTCGAGATACTCTCGTCTTCGACAATTTGTTTGGTAGGACGCAGTAATGTTGTACTTACTGGAGACATCTCGACTTCAACAATTTGTTTGATAGGACGCAGTGATCTTGTACTCTACTGGAGACACTCTCGTCTTCAACAATTTGTTTGGTAGGACGCAGTAATCTTGTACTTACTGGGTACACTCTTGTCTTCAACAATGTGTTTGTTTGGATACAGTGATCTTGTACTTACTGAGACACTCGATCATTTAACAGCATGTTTGTGTGGCGGTTTAAATAAGACATCAAATACCATTTCTAATAGTTATAGCTCATTTGTAAATTAGTAGCTGACACTTATAATCTGGTTTTTCAACACTTCACAAATTGAATATGTCCATAACGTCACTAAAATGTTTAGTAAACTGTCGTTACAGTCTGTAATATCGCTTTCTATTAGCAGTGTACGCGGTGGTTAGTAACAGAAACATGATAAGATAATATAATAACAATTAGATTGTCAGTGTAAAAATAGTGATATAATAACAATTAGATTGTCAGTGTAAAAATAGTGATATAATAACAATTAGATTGTCAGTGTAAAAATAGTGATATAATAACAATTAGATTGTCAGTGTAAAAATAGTGATATAATAACAATTAGATTGTCAGTGTAAAAATAGTGATATAATAACAATAGATTGTAAGTGTAAAAATAGTGATATAATAACAATAGATTGTAAGTGTAAAAATAGTGATATAATAACAGAATAAGGTAGAAAGTTAGAAAATTAGTGAAAGAAATAGTGGAACAAAAAATAATGTGAGAGAGAAACACGAGTGTGAGAAAGTAATAGAAATGGATATTGAGACTAAAAGAGACTAAACGAGATTAATCATGAAAAAGAGTGTGAGATGAAAAGTGTGATATCGTGAAGGAAAAATAAATGTTAAATGTGCATGATATATATCAAATTACCTGCACTAAATTTACATACAAGCAGGTAGGATAGCTTACTCACCTCGTCCTGGACTTTTATGTTGACTTGATCCTGAACAGACACCCCATGAGCTCCATCTGTGTACATCAAAAATAAGATCACAACAATAAAACTGTAATCAGACTTAGTTCACCTATATTTATATATATTTTAAAACATAATTATGATACGAATTGTCAAAGCAAGATCAGCTATTCAAAGTGTAAATGAAATATGGAACACTAAGGTAGATAATTTCAATACTAAATGAAAAAAATATTCACTTTCAATATTGTTTCAACGTAGGTCAGCGAGAGTTGGAAAATAATTAAAGATATAGAAAATAAGTTTCATGACATTTCAAATAGATATCTGCGAAAAATAATGAACATCTTCTTCTTCTTCTTTTGTCCTCACATGTTACTGGGTTGTTGCCAGAAATATCTGGTCAACCATTAGTAATAACTTATATAAACAATAGAAGATGTAGATATGTTGAGAATACTCGTTTAGAAGGAATGAACAAAGAATCACAACGCAGGAATTGAACTAAGAGAGGCGAGTCTTCCAGAAAGAAAGAATCTGAAACGAGTTTTTCTAAGAGTAAAAATTATGGAAGTCAATTCCATAGAAGACATTGAAGATGTTGGTATGGATAGAGCGGTATGGAGACGTTACTTGCAGACCGTAGTTATCATTTAACAGTAGGAGAGGAATATAAAATGGAACGAATTCAGGAGAAGTGATGAAATCAGAGACATGTCTGGTCAACCACTAGTGACAACTGTTATAAGAAATAGAAGATGGAGATATGTTGGAACACCTTGAGGAGAAATGATCAACGAATATCAAAGCAGGCATTGAAGTGGGATGCAAAGGGTTCAAGAAAGAGAGGATAACCTAAGGAGACCCAGAAACGAACTTTGCTGAGAGAGGCAAGAAATATCGGTCTCAGTTCCATGGAGAGATTGAGCGAGTTGCCCAGGATAGAGCGGTATGGAGAAATTACTTACATGCCCTTGTAACGTATAACGGTACGAGAGGAATTATTATTATTAATATTATAATAACTCTGTGAAAATTTTCAATGAAACGTCAATGGGAATCTATCCTTCATATTTTGGTATGTTCGCAACTGCCATTACCTGGCATATTGTCTTTTAAAACGTGCCCGTCATATTCTCATACCCTTACTATAATTAGTATCTTTGTGTAGTGAGTGTCTCTAGTCGGCAGCGATACACATATACGATTACACTTAATATATTAAACCATCCGTTTGGTGACGTGTCTTGGTTTGGTTATTGGTTACTAAAATGACGTCATTGCACTCCAGGCAGACCCATAGATGCTCAGTCTCCCCAAACAGATATCGAAGAGTATGCATACTGATATTTCCCGTGGCTCGTTGATTAAACACACCTCTCACTCTGCCCGTCATGCATCCAGTTCTACTTGTACAACAGGTAATTCCAAACTGTCTAAATCGCTGGATCGATTCAAAATCTATTTTAGTGTCCCCATCCAACAGACAGTCGCGAAGAGACCAAATGACATCCCTCTTTTCCATCTTCAACTACCCAACAATAAATGCTGTTGATGCAAGCCTGTCCGCTCTCTTATTACCGTAAACACCCGCATGCCCAGAACAGTATACCCACGTAAGCTTCTGAAGATTATAAACTTCTATAGATGACATCCACTCATACCGAAACATGCCCTTCTGAATCTTGTGAAGCATCAACGGAGAGTCAGATACAACAACTGCCCCAGTAAATAAAGTCCCAGAGAGCCAATGGCCGACAGAAGCTTTGCTATTAAGGCATAACAAAGTGCATGGTGGTTTACCGGATCTTCTTTTGTTATATTATTGGGCGGGTGAGATAGCTTCACTAATCGTATTTTATTTCCTTCGGAAACTTGAAAGTAGCACATGCAGTTTCCAAATAACATTGCATGTCTGTATTCTATAGTCTTAATTATATTGTTGTTGTTATTTGTTTGCGTTTGTTCCTAGCAATCAAGTTAATCATTTCTTGTAATTTGTGTGGTATGTGCTGAGCACTTGAGTACGTTGCGCGTTACGTGTAATAATATCTAAGCTTCCTACTTGTTAACCATGTTTTAGTCATTCAGTTTTCTATTTTGTTACAAAATGTGTTTTATCTTGATAAAGACCTATCGGTCGATATGTATACTGTTATCTTTCATAATTGATTATTTTATAAATCTGTGATGTACTTATTTTTGGTAATATCATCTGCTTATTTACGCACGTGTATTGCCGGGGCCATCAATGGGAGGAAAAAATAATAACACTGCAACCTACAAGGCATGTCATAAGATGCGACTGAGGTAAGGGCCTAGGGAATCTACCCTAGTAAATAAAAAGCATCACATACATCGGATGCACTTGTAGAGACATAACTGGCACAACGTAATTTCGTCCTTAGGCTTATATTACATACAAATCACACAGAGTGGTTAACAAGTGATCGATATGGAGCATTCGGAGAAGATCTACAGTTAAAAAAACAACATTTGTCGACAGGCTGTTGAGAGATTTTTTAGACTTCAAACAGTTAACATATATCAAAATATATAATTAATAATAAAACATATATGTACTACATAATCATACATGTATAACCTGCTGCCTTGCAGGACGGCTGGGGACAGCCAAAGAGGGAGAGAGAGAGAGAGAGAGAGAGAGAGAGAGAGAGAGAGAGAGATACATGTATTATTGTTGTATAGTGTTATTATGAAATGTTGGTTTGCTTCAAGACCTCGCATAGTTTCATCTTTGATTATAAATGGGACATAAATCTAGAACGATGTTTGTAGTTGTCCCCCTTATAAAGGAAGTAATAACATTCAAATATGTAATAGATTTAATTTCATAAGTACACAACATCTGTAGGAGTGGGTGAGATGCGTCCTACGTTTAAGGAAGATAACTCAAAATACCGACGATAATATCAATATGTTTGAAACAAATATAACTTCAATAATAAACAATCAGACTATAACATTAAGTTCTGAACATGCTGATTTACGAGGATTATGTATAATTCATATAAAGATAAAGATTCCAGAAATGTTGACATTTTGGATGGGAAAAAAGAACGTTCTGCTATAGCAATGACAGACAGGGTCTAAATATGAGGGTTGTTAGAAGACAGGATGGGGGAGGTAGGTATCAATAGCTATAAAAAATATCATTTAGAAAAGCATAACTTAATCTAAAATAAAATTATAAACTTTGCAATATTTTTTACAGTGTTAGTGTCCTTGAAAAAAATTATTAGTTAAGTTTGTTTTATTAAAATAATAGTGCAACTTATGTTTTAGTTGCAGATAGTAATAATAAAGGTACTTTAATTATATTTTCATTTAGTTGCAAACAGTAATATAAAGGTACTTTAATTATATTTTCATTTAGTTGCAAACAGTAATATAAAGGTACTTTTATTATATTTTCATTTAGTTGCAGATAGTAATAATAAAGGTACTTTAATAATTATATTTTCAATTAGTTGCAGATAGTAACAATAAAGGTACTTTAATAATTATATTTTCATTTTCAACATTTTTAACATTTTCATTTTCAGTTTGGAATATCTTCATTGTATTCCGGACATGCCCGTAGGTGCTCCGATCTCCATCCAATGCATCCAACAGGATTCAGCGACCAACTTTGCAAGTTGGATGTTGATTGATGCGTCTACTTATACGCAAGTTGTGATGTTCTTTTCTTGATAGTCAAAGCTCTTGCAATCTAGCAGTTGACGTGGATTGCAGTACTTCCATTGTCATGTTACTTATTGTCATACTAAATGTACCACTGACTTCCTTCCCCTTACTTTAACTTAGTATAAGGTCAAGGTGGGTCCACTCTATCAAGGGCCGACTTGCCATCAGGCAAGCTAGCAACTTGGTCAACCCATCACTGTGTTACTACTATATCACTACATTTGTCTCATCACTTTCTAACATAAAAAACATACCAATATAGAGTTGCTGGTTGTTAGAATATCGAATGTATTATTTATGTCTTTGTTAGTACATTTTGCTATCGATTTAGTAAACATTTTTTAAATAAACATTAGTAAACATTGGATGCACGAAAAGAAAATGACTATATATTTTCAATAGTTTATCTGTATGGGAATACATAAATCTAGCAGTATTTTGAGAATAACATTCAATTGAAAGAGGCAAAAATAAAATAAAGTAGCTAGTTAATAATTAAGCATGAACATATTTCAAAAACATGAAATCACTAAACAAGCTGTAAGTCATTTGAAAAGTAACGAAATTTAAAATATGAAATCACTAAACAAGCTGTAAGTCAATTGAAAAATACTGAAATTAAAAAAATTAATGAACTAGCTAGAATTCACAACATCGAACAATTACAACAAAGAATATGAAGTATTTAGAAATATATTTTAAAAGCACAAGTATATTATGTTTAAGAGAAGTAATACATTACGCACTTGTATCTTCCTCAGAAACCAGCGGCTGTGTAGCCTGAAGTTCTATATCGCTATCTTGTGTAGACGACATGACCAGCCAGGATTATATCATACAAATCTGAACTCAATTATCGCATCAGCGAATCAATAATACCGGAAGTAATTATCATAGTCAAGAAGTTCATTAATTCATTAATGTTATTCCTGTAAACATTGAAATCACTCCACGGTAAAATTGAACAAATAAAATAAAAAAAGAACAACGTGAACTCGGGTCGCAACGACAAGACATTTAAGCTTTCCATAAGACGACGCTATTATTCTTGACAAAGCCTCACTTTGTTTAATCAACCCTTCCCCTTCCGTATCCCCGTTCTTGTCGATTCTACACACGACTTATAAATCACATTACAAGTGTTGACATAATTGAATATCTCATGTGGATACTATTACGTCACAAGAAACTTGTATGTTGTATGACAATGTACAACATAAAGGAAAAATAGAAATCAGAGATTTGATAGAATCGGTTTACTATTGGAAGTTGAAGTCAACGACATACCTAGACTCGTATCATCTATCTGTCTGTCTGTCTGTCTGTTCATTCCTATATCCATTCATCGTCCCTCCTTGCTCCATCCATCCAATCGTATGTTTGTCCGTCGGTCTGTCTGTCTGTCGGCCTACCTGTCTGCCTATCTATATAATCTATCTATTCATATAGCTATGTATCCATCTAGTCACTTATCCATCTATCTATCCACCTGTCTGTACGTACACCAGTCCGTTGGTCGGTCTATCTGTCCTCCACCCAACTATCTGTCCGTCCATCCGTTGTACGCCTACACGCAGTCCGTTGGTTGGTCTATCTGTCCCTCCACCCAACTATCTGTCCGTCCATCCTTCTGTACGTACACCGTCGGTCGGTCTATATGTCCCTCCACCCAACTATCCGTCGTCCGCACGTCTGTCTGTGTGTCTGTCTATCTGCCTGTCTGTCCGTTTGTCTGTCTGTCTATTCAACTATCCATCTATGCATACATCATGTAAACACACACATACTGACACATATATGCACAATTCACTGGTGATATCGACAAGTATCCTCTGACATGGTCTGGTATGTAATGTATCTTATATTACACATAAACTATGATACATACTAATATCATCAAACCCATCATGATACTTGTACGATAGATATGAAGCAACATGATACTGTTATCTGTAAGATATATGATAACATTTAAGAGAGAGAAGACGGTAAATGTGTGTACAGTTTTTTTCTTGTACTCGATAGCTGCAGTAAAACAATAGGTAGCATATAATGTGTGAGTCAGGTAGTTCCTGGATTGAAGCCAACATGGTAAGAGAACAGTGGGGCGGTAACAAGAGAACCACATTAAGAACAGCTGCAGAGGAAGTCATGACATTTGGAACACAAGCGAACCAAAATAAAATCGATTGTAAGGTGTTGCGTTCTGTATTTCAATGAAAAGAAAAGTGGTTACCAACATCAGTACAGAGCACCATCAAGAAGCAACAAATTAAATAGTTATGTCATATAAGCAGGCTACTAACAAACATTGCGATTCAATAGGCAATGCTAGTCATATACAGACTGAACGTAATCCGTCTGCCCAGGTAGTTCGTAGGCGTTACAAGGACTATCCCTTAGTGTGCGGGTTCAATTTGCATGGACAAAGCCAGATTCCAGATTTAGGTGTTCGTGGCACTGAACCGAAGGGTTACGATGTCCAGGCACTCGAGCCGAAGAGCTAAAGCTCAATGCTTCTGGATCGGAACAAAAACTAACGTAATAATTCCTAGAAAAATCACACAAACAGCGTTAAAACTGGGGTTGATTCGCAAAGTCCTGTAAAGGATATGCAATTAACCCTAGTCATATACAGAGTATACAAGGCATTAGGTCGACACGCAAAGGTGAGCCACACAATAACCCGTTCTAGAAATCTATTTTTGTTCTGACGTTGTGGGCCAAACATTATTAGAGAGAAAAAGATATTGTAAATAAAAGTTGATGTTAAGTGAGCAAGAGATAGACACCGATATAAATGGGATAAAAGATTGACACTTAACAGCAGGTAGAAATTAAGTATCAGTGCAAGGCAGAGAACTTGTTGGAGATTTATTACAGACTATCTTACCTATGAATTTTTTTAATTTTTTTTCTCGATCCAGAAGCACTTGAGCAGAAAGCTCTTCGGCTCGGTGCCATGGACATCGTAACCCTTCTGTTCGGTGCCACGAACACCGTAAATCTGGGGAACCTGTAGCTTTTCTGCCAGTCCGCGGAGTTGAATCCGCACAAACAGAGGACTTGTCACCCGTAGTCCAACGCGCTACGAACACGCTGGGCACGCGGGCCTTACCTATGAATAATGCAATATCAACTAATTATGACCAACTCCGAGCAGCTGTTATTCGAAAGGATGATGACGCTCGGAGTTTACACGTTCAAAAGTAGTGGGTCCACTAGTTGTGGCACCGAGTAGGGTCCAATAAAATAAAACAGTACAGCTCCGAGTAATCTACTAGAGTGTTTTACTGCCAGCAGATTCTATCATCAGTTTCTACTACAGACAGCCACACAGAAGAAGTATGATGAGTACAAAGCAAGAGGAAGACCACTCAAAAGATGGAGCGATGGCATCAAGAGCAGCCTTACAAAAATGAATATCACCTTACAAAGTGCCATAAACCAAGCACACACAAGATCACTATCCCCACTTCTATAAAGAAGTAAATGGTGGAAGAGAAGAAGAAGAAGAAGATGCTGTCGGACTGAACAGATTTGCGTAAATAATAGTTATACATATAATTATATATACACCACACACACACCCCACGCGCAAGCAGACAGACAGACAGCCTGCCAAACACATACACACATACACAGAGACAGGCACGCGCACATACGTTCTCACACACACTCACACGCTAGTGCACAATAAAAGCAGCAACTATTATTAGAAATCGGGAAACCACTGTAATCTCAGAAACGTACATGTATATTATATTTTAACTAACTTAACGGAACAAAACGTCGACCAACAATAACCAATAATGATAACAAATACAGATAACCAATAAAGATAACCAATAAAGATAACCATAACAAATTAGTTATAACACAAGAAGAAGAATAATAACACAACATTTGCTGATGATCTATTCTAGTACATTTAGTAGCGACTAAAGCACAAACAAATTATTTTCTATTTCTGTTGTTTTGTTTATCACTTATCACTATCAGCTAGTGCCGTATGCAGAATAATGTTGCTATCCGTAACTTACTAGTGTTACACGTAACACCAGTGCACAACGACTGAGCAATAGGTTGAATATTGGGCAATTATATGGTATACATAGAAATATATGATGCCTACAGCTGTAGTGGTCGTCTAGGCTATCAAAATCGCGTTGCTCACCATCTGTCTATAGTGCAAACTAAACGATACCGAACAGATTACTCTAATATGTCACACAGCACGTGCAACAGTCAAGGAGATTAAAGGTATTAACTACCATCATGTGCAGTTATGCGCATTGAAGCAATAAAAATCACTGACCTTCCGTAATCTTGATTTAATTTTTAACTTAAGTACTAAAGGTCTCAGGTGTAGGTAGTCTTCATTTGACCTTTGTGTAATGGAGTAATGAATTACTAAGTTATAAAAAGAAATGTTATCGAGAAAGAGAACAGGTATCCACGTCTTTAAACTATACGAGCTACTACTATGGGATGCCAGACAGTGTCGTCTTCGTGGTAGAAAGAGAAGATATAGTAATCAACTTCTCATGGTACGGTGAGCAAATGGACTTTGGGATGGCTGCTGCAGCGGAGGACAGAGTATGAATGGGAATGCCCAATGTGCCATGACGTCGATCGCATAACATAATATAACTATGGGATCTCTGTTGGAAACTATGTAATGTTAATACTACTACTACTACTACTACTACTACTACTACTACTACTACTACTACTGCTGCTGCGCAGCTACTCTACTACTACAACTAACACTACCACTATTAATAAAATTAACTAATATTATTAATAATGCAACGAATACTATAACTATTACTGATAAAACTACTAAATATTACTATTACTACTACTACCACCACAACTACTACTATTACTACTATTACTGCTACTACTATTTCTTCTACTACTATAGTCCGTTCACATGTCATGCCCACAGATAAAAATTTGTATCTTTGTAACCATTTGATGAAATAACTTGAAAATTTGCAGTGAACTACACATATTCTCGACGTTACAAAATATTTTTGACATTCAAACAATCATACCATCTTGAAGTTTCCTTCTTTGTGCTATATATTTAACGCATCCATTGGCATGGTTGAAGAAAACTCATGTTTACAGACATTTAATACATTGATGACAAAAATAGCAACATTCAGGACGAATTCCATGTTTTTTTTAAGCAATTCTTGCATTTTCCATGCACCAAAAAGACTCGGGTTTGAACATGGTAATTAAATGACGTCATAATTGCGACACGGACATTTAGTTAAAGGCGTATATCGAAATTAGTGTGAGGCTATTGGGTTATATTGTTGACTTCTCAAAACAGACATTGATATAACATTTCTAATGAGTTTGAAGTTACAATGCATAAGTATCATTAATGCTATACGCGCATTTCCGCAAAGAGGCACATATGGGTCATTTGTACTGCAGTATACAAGAACCAGAGAAAAGAGCTATTTTATTGTAGTGATACCTCCTACCACATATGTTAACACACGCACATTGTAACGAAGAAGTAGCAATTTGAAAATAATCTCTCCAGTAGCTCCGCCATAACAAGGTGCTCTTGAAAAGTTCTTAGAACATCCTGGACAGAGAAAAGAAGAAACAAAGACATCTTACAAGACCTGAATATCAAGGAGCATTGACTCATAAATAACATTATGTTCCGGAAGATGAAATATTTTGGCCACATTAAACGCCACAGTGGTCTGGAGAGAAAGGCAATGGAAGGCATGGTTCCTGGAAAACGAGTCAGGGGAGGACCAAGACGAAGATGGCAGCAGGACATCAAAGAAACCTTCAACATGACGCTGGAAGAGGCAGGAGAGCATGTAAGAGACAGAGAGCTTTTCAGGCGGGTTGTGACGAATGCGACGTTCCGCAAGGGACATGCTACTACTTGAGTTCCGCCATTGCCAGTCCCAAGCCTGGACGTGAAAGGGGGGTGGCATTATGACATGGCAGCTAACTCCTTCAGTAATGTAAGTTGTTTAAAAACAATGATACAACTATGTCTACATTTCTTGTTTATTTCATAACTGTATTGCAACATTGGCCCCCACGTATAAGATGAGATGATACGCCTTTGCATGAGACTTGTCATCAAATGTCATATGTGTACGTTTACTGTAAAAACTAAAATGCTGTATCAGACTAGCCAAATATGCCGCCAACATCAAAGGAAACCGTTATATTACAAAATCCAGGTTTCTATAGCAATTTCTTCCATCAGACATTTGTGTCGGTATAATTCTAAGGTTGGGTGCAAAGTTTCGATACTGTGGAACTGATGGTGTTGCTACAATTCGCATTGGACTGTGGGCATGAGTTGTTGAACGGACTATAGTACTATTAATGATACAACTAATACTGCTATTGTAAATACTGCTACTATTACTACTACTACTAGTACTACTGCCACAACCAAAAACTAATATTACTACTACTACTACTACTACTACTACTGCCACAACTAAGACTCATATTACTACTACTCTATTATCTTATCCCCAGGTTAGCATCGGATACAGATACCATTTTCCACTTAATATTATTCTATGTCATCTTGAACTTTGTATATGCGACTTCTACCTTTCTGACTTTTTACCGTTAGTATTTTTCAACATATTTGACTGGACCTCCTCATTGTCCTCAGTTTCTGTGGGTTTCAGCTAAGTACATTTTAGCTTTTATGCACAGTTGATTTCGAGGGTGTTTCCTGTCCGTCATGTTTTTATATTAGTCTCCAGTTGGATTAGTTTATCTTGTTTTCTTCCATATGTCTATGTCTGGTATCACATGCCGTTTTAAGTCTTCCACGTTTTCTTTCACCATCTGGTTTCTTTCTGCTTACACCACTTCCAGTTATATGAGTCGTTGACTGTGGTAGTGTTTCGTGTCCGTGAATATGTAGTGTCTTCCTTGTTATTTTCGTAGCATAACCATTTTTACAGAATGGTATTGTTAGTCCTAAGTCAAACCACCAAACCTGGAAGACCAGAAAGTCAAAAAAGTTTGACCACTCCTCAGTAACCTTTCCAGCCTGGGTGACCTGTCCAGCCTGATGACCTGTCCAGAAGCAAATGTTTATGCCATTTACTACTACAAGATAGGGGCCTCATGGGGATGATTCCTTGTTTGGTATTTTTGAAATGGACATTCAGGGTTTACATTTTATAATAGGAACGTCCATCAATCATCCAGGTGTTATCAAACGTTATTATTCTAGACTATCAGTGATTGATTAGTTTGTTGATATTAGACAAGAATTAAAACGCATCATTAGTTATATAGAACGAGATAGTATCAAAGAGAGTGAGAGGGCAAGGGTGAGATAGTGCTTGAGAGAGTGTGAGGGCAAGGGTGAGATAGTGCTTGAGAGAGTGTGAGGGCAAGGGTGAGATAGTGCTTGAGAGAATGTGAGGGCAAAGTGAGGAAGGGTCTGAGAGAGAATCAAAAATATAAGCGAGAGTTAGACAAGCAGTACCGATGTGTGCGTGCATGAGAGTAAGAGAGTGAGAGAGAGATAGAGCGAGAGAAAATATATTTTTTTTTTCGATCCAGAATTACTTGAGCTTTTCAGCTCTTCGGCTCGGTGCCATGGACATCGTTACTCTTCGGTTCGGTGCCACGAACACCGTAAATCTGTGGGAATCTGTGGCTTTTTCTGCCATCCCGCGGAATTGAGCCCGCACACACAAAGGGATAGTCACCCGTAGTCCAACGCGCTACGAACACGCTGGGCAGACGGGCAGAGAAGAGAGATAGAGTCACGATATATATTTTTTTAATTTAGTGATTAGACGGAAGCGATGTCGACATTTTATGCATTGTCAGATGATCAAAATGATACAAGTGACAGAAGCCAGTTATCATACAACAAAATCGTATAGAATTAAAAACAGGTTGTATGGAAAGATTAACACATACAATATATACAAGAAGATCAAGACAAATCTCATTTCTAATTGTTACTTTTCTCTAATATAACATAATAAACATATATTTGTGAGCGAAAGGGACGTGATTTGTAAAAAAATGTTACCATCTTGAAAGATGTACATATACATACAAGTGTTCATTAATTCATGAACATAACATGGCTTCAGATTTATTGAAACAGTTTACAACTAGTAAAGCTACAGAAAGCGGATTAATAAAGCATGATATTTAATCCTCCATGTCTGTGTCATTGAAGTTTTGTCACTGAGCTATTCAAGTACGCTATCTGTGTGCTACTGAAGTACAATATATGTGTGTTACTGAAGTACAATATATGTGTGTTACTGAAGTACAATATATGTGTGTTACTAAAGTACGCTATCTGTGTGGTACTGAAGTACAATATATGTGTGTTACTGAAAGTACTCTTTCTGTGCTTTTGAAGTGCAATATATATTTTACTGATGTACAATATCTGAGCTTTTGAAGTATAAATATATGTTCTATTCAGATACAATATGTGTGTTATTAGAGTAAATATATTGTTCTATTCAGATACAATATGTGTGTTATTAGAGTAAAATATATGTTCTATTCAGATACAATATGTGTGCTATTGAAGTACAATTTCTAAGATATTAGCTTGAATAGCTAAACTACTAATTACAATAATACTAAAATATGAAATTGTTACATATCTCTGCTGTAACAACAGAAGCCAAATATAATCTAATAAAGAGAAGCAGACTATGAATAATAATAATATATCTAACAATTTTATTATTTAAAAAAATAAAACTAATAAGATAATGATGCACATGTAAATAGAAAAGAAGTAAAGAATGACCTGGTAGCTGCTTGATTGACAAGACTGACACATTTTTCTCTAAACCTGTGAAAGCATGAATCATTCATTTAACATTAAAACGTACAATTAAAATTTCGTATCAGCTGGCATTCACTACATGTGATATAAAAGTTAATTGCTTATCCTTTACAGGATTTTGCGAATCAACTCCCAGCTTTTTTAACGCTGTTTGTGATTTTTCTAGGCATTATTACGTTCAGTAGTTTGCCATTGCTTTCTGAATGGGTGGTGCCATCGTCCTTTTCTAAAAATACACACGAAACAATTTGCAACCAAACTGTCCGCAGCGTGATTCGAACTTAGAACGTCGGGGTTAATAGACCGAGTCACTAACCCCTAAGCCACAGACGCCACCCAGAAGTGATAAAATCAGAGAAATGTGTGGTCAACAACTAGTTGATATTTTCCATAAATAGCTACATTACTAATTATGTAAAACTACTGTTAAAACGCCCTGTAGTATCTGTAGACCGTACTGAAGTCAAGTATGTGGGAGACAGAAGGGCCAGTTAATTTTCCCACTCGTGGATCGTAGGTTGCTTGAGTTGAATTTATAACTCATAGACGGACCTGTTAATTTTCTCACTCGTACATCTTAGGTTGCTTGAGATAAACTTATACCTCTTGTTTGCTCGATTTCATGTGTTCATGTAAATCTAGACATGTTGTATTTCATCATTTATGTGATGATGATGATGATAATGACGTACTCTTAGTTTCAAGAGACAATGGATATTGAACCGGTGGTGGAAATATTTATATTTTTCCCTGACAAATTTCATGTCAGCAAGTTGTTGTCTTAGTCTGGCTTCACCAGTTTTCAGGCACGTTAACAGCTCTTGTCTCCAGTTGGATCTTTCCCTTGCGAGTTTCACTCAGTCTTGTGTCATATTAAGTGCCTTCAAGTCACGATTATACGTCTTGTAACAAAACGAGTGAACTCTCTCTTTACGTTTTCTGGAAGCCAGTTCCACTTATAGAACATCCTTGGGGATCGGCGGTCAGATGACCCGGTCATTTTAGGCTGCGCTGTCGGATAAGTGTATCTGCTAGTAATCATAACGTATTTCAGTACCTCATTATATGTTACTTTCTTACTATATGAGATCGTGAGTATACATCTCAAGCAGTGCATGTGGCAAGCATTTCTTCTTTTCTCTTGCAATGTGTCTAGGGACCAAGATTTGATGGCACAGGTTAGTGGTTCTGTACACAGCAATCTTGATGTTAGTGGTCAACATCGTTGCTGGTTTGACACAATAACTTTAAGACTTGTAATAGTAATAGACGTCCATCTCAAACTGTGATGACAACAACCTCAGACATAAGTTGATGCACGTCTCTGGTGTGTGCAGATGTGACTGTAGAGTTCAATCATGGAACACAATCTCCAACCACAGGTTGGGTATATATGATCAAGGTTGGACGAGTGAGTGTTGTGTGGTCTGTCTTTTCTTGCAATTCGTTTTCTTTACACCTCAACAGTACGACAATTCTCAGCTATGCCAGTTCCTCTTGTGTTGTTACAGCGCCACATTTCGGAATCTTGAGTAAGAGATTAACAGAACGTAGGTTCTATATCGAAGCATTTTCGAGACAGATGTCTTCAAACCATTTTTTCTGTCTAAGAACTGATCGGCTGTCCCCATTTAAGATAGCTATTCATCAGCTGGGATGCGTTTATCAGGCATCTGCGCAACATGATCGACCCATCTCCCCTGAGTCTTCTGAAATGTGTTGTTTCAACATATATACTAGTTGATCGAAATATCTCTATATTATTTTACATCTGTTTCAAATTCATAGTATAGCGTGCAGTGAATTTCAATTGTGAAATGTACCAATACCTTTTATTGCTGAAAGAGGAACATGTGGTGTTAAAAGGCAAAGCTAGACTAGCCAGAAATGTGTGATTTATGTTATTAAAGTGAGTGCCAAAACAAAATAATAATTTGTGGAAGCAAATTCAAATGTTTACCTGGCACAACATTGGAGTCTCCTTGGAAACCTTTGTTAGTGATGCCACTGAGAGAACGTTTACTGGGCGTGGCTTCTGTCATATGAAAGGGTGTTTCATAGATTCATCACAATTGTCATCATGTGTTGAACAAACATATGAAAGTAATGGTGGACATGCAAGTAATTGGTTTGTATTAGAAAGTTAATATAAAAATGCATGCAATTTTCATTGTATTTAGCGACTTGGAAATGTGGATGGGAGGCATGGGAAGAGTGAGGGAAAGAAAACAAGATAGAGTGGAAGAGAATGAGAAGAAGGGATGTATTACAACAGAGATAGGAAGGGTGGGGAGGAATGGGTAGATAGTGTATGGTGCAGTAGGAAGGATAGACTAGGAAGGGAAGAAGAACAAAAATTAAATCGTAGAAAGAGAGCAAAAATATAGAGTGTAATGCACAGAGATAGAAAAATAGAGAGATGAAAAGAGAGAAAAAGGAGATACAAACAGAAAGAGGTGAGAGAAGAAGAATGAGTGATATCAAGGAAGGAGAGAGATGGGGAGAGAGATGGGGGTGTAGAGAGACATATCGAGGTATTGAGATGGAGTACAGAAGACAGTACGTGTAGAGAGACATATCGAGGTATTGAGATGGAGTACAGAAGACAGTACGAAGGAAGTAAGAGAGAAACTAAGGCAGCAAGGAAGAGATATAAATTACGAGAGCGGAAACGAGAGAGACTCAGAGACGGAAAGACCAGAGAATGAGGAGAGAGAGAGAGAGAGAGAAAGAGAGAACCAAGCATTGCGTATGTAGGAATAATGGCCGTGATTGTAAATATAATTGTTAAAAATCACAGATTGTACATGAACAAATATGGGACACACACATAATAATACAAATCTATACTAATTTAATACTACTAATTTCCTTCCTTCGCCAAATCGGTCCCATTACTAAAAATAGAAACGTGTATGTGGTATGTTCATTTGATGTAGTATAGTGCACCGATCGACGCCTGTTATCGGTGCGATTAATGCTTTGGGTGACATGCGTTCTATTTTAGAATTGATTGCAAAATGGGAACAAAATAATTTTAAAAAAAAAGAAAATGATTTATAATTGAATAAATCTAAATGAAAAAGTCAACATATTTTATATTTGTGATTTGTTTCAGTATTCAGTTACAGTATATGAGACTTCAACTATTATTCTTTAAATACTGTTAACGACGTTGTGGCGTCTGTGGCCTAGGGGTTAGTGACTCAGTCTATTAACCCCGACGTTCTGAGTTAGAATCACGCTGCGGACAGTTTGCTTGCAAATTGTTTCCGTTGATTTTAACAAAGGACGATGGCGCCACCCGTTCAGAAAGCAATGGCAAACTACTGAACGTATAAGTGGTCCTAGAAAATCAACGACTTGTTTACTGTGGTTGATGGCTACGTCCTTTGGGATATGCCACGATTTTCATTTCTATCACACAATGTAAGTTTAATAAATATATATCATTTGAAAACTGTCCAATTTTTGTGTATGGGTGAATGTGATGGCATGGTCATTCTATAAAGATTCCTACCTAACGATTCCAGTTACCAGCCTGAAACCGTTTCCCTTATCTCTACTAATACTACAAACATAGTTGCATAATTCTTTTGATATTAGAGACTTGATGACTGTAGAAAAAAACCTTGCTCTCATATTCTCATTATCCCAAAAATCGATATACAATGTCTTTTCATTTTAAAAAATACATTATTTTGATTAACCTATTGATTCTCGTGTCTAGTAATATTAGTCAAGAATTGATAAAATATTACAACGTTCCGACGTTTGTCCGTTGACCTTTGGTTGTCCCATCTGCATTAACCGTTGCTCTGGTATGCTTAATTAAACAATATTATATGACAAAACACACACAAATAGAGATCCTATGAGTTTTAATTAAACATGAACCTGCCCTGCTATAAGTGAATATTCACTGTAAACTTCATATTAACATTTTGACTCTTGTTTCTGTAGATCGAGTTTGTATGAGTAAATCGTATGTATATTTGATGTCTGCTAACAACGTTTTATTTGTTCTTCGCTTGATATATAAATACGAGTGACATTCAGGAAGCATTGCATCACATCGATTTTCTCAGCTAATATTGAAGATAGGAGCATGAAATTTGACATCGATTATAAGAGGACTTTCATCATATCACGTTCATGTTTATATGTGCTCCGATCTCGCCTCAACAAATCCAGAAGCGTCCAGCGGCCCAAGCATATGATGTTTGATTTTGATATTTGGTATGTAGTTCTTTTCGGGCGGCACCAATATCGACACCTCAGCTGTCTTCAATCTGAATGTCAGCAGAGTGAGATTCAGAACTCTGAAAATCTTCTGTTCGAAAGACTCTCTCATTTGCGTTAAGAATGTAATTTCGGCCATTGCAGTTCCTTCTGATATTGTACCCTATGCCAGCTAATCTATCAGCTCGTTCATTACCACTGACTCCTACGTTGCCAGGGACAAAATGAAGGTGAATTCTCTTATCCTTTCTGTACTAGTACCTCCACCCAGTTTCGTCTCACCATTCCTGTTTCGACTTTACGAATCATGTTCATGGAGTCACTGAGTATGAAAACACTAGAGTAGTTATCAATTATCGTATGTGCTCATTGTATGTACCAAATTGCCCACTATTTGATAAATAATACAGCTGCACTAAACCGTTAAAATGGAGCATGTTAGCAACTTGTGTTATAAGAGGCGACTTGTGATTTAATTTCTCGTTACAGAGAAGAAAACAGTTGTGAACATTCATAAAGCGTCTATGTGATGTGTATGGAAGTCTTGCAGTTGACAAGAGTTCAGCAAATCACTGGGTTCAGTGAATAAAATAATCAGGGAATGGAGATACGGAGTTGCATGATCTGTTGCACTATGGACGTCCTGCCACAGCTACTACCAATTATGAAATGGAGAAATTAGCTGAGTGCATTATTCCTGATGATTGACGAATCACTACTCAACAAATGGTCTACGCTGTCAGTCAGCAATGATACTGCAAATGCAGTTATAAAAAGTATAAGATTTTCTAAAGTTTGCGTAAGATGGGTTCCTTGAAGTCTCACAACTGATCATCAAATGCAAAGAAAGCAATTTCTTCTGATTTTGAGAATTTCAAAGCTAATGGAGATAATATTTTGGCAAAGATCGTTACAGGTGACAAAACCTGGTCATATCATTTTAAACCAAAGACACAAAAATCAATCAATGGAGGGGCATCACCAGCAATTACCTCGAAGAAAGAAATTCAAGACAACTCCTTCTGCCGGAAAGGTCATGATCATTGTCTTTTGAGACATTAAAGGTGTGATTCTTGTGGGAGTTATGCCAAAAGAAGAGATAATCAATTCCAAATTGCATAACACATTGAAAAAACTTATCGACGTTACCGTTAAGAGTCCGACCCAGCTACAATCAAGCAGATCTGCTTCTCCTTCTCGACAACGCGCACACTTACACAAGTCGGACAACATGGGAAGGAATCATCAAATTTGGCTGAACTGTAGCCACTCTATAGTTCCGATTTGGTACCCTCTGAATTAGCATCCCGCTTGTTCCCCAGATGCACGGCGGACTAGGTTTGACGATGATGAGGGAGGGATTCAATGAAGCGAAAAAATGACTACATGATCAAGACAAAATCTGGTACAAGCTAGGAATAAATGTACTTGTTTCGAGCTGGCATAAATCCGTACAAGTTGATGGCGATTATGTTGAATAATACATATTTTAAAATGAGATGTCCATGTATATTGTGTGTACATTTCATCGTGCATTACTTTCTGAACACCCCTCGTATGTATAAATCTCAAGTTCCCGTACCGGCAAGTTCCCAATGTTTGGGTTAGATACATTAGTTATGAGAAGTGACCTAAATGTATATAACTCTAGCTGGTTATTGAGTGAAGAGAGAATATGACCACTACCCCTCTCCACTACCCCCCCCCCTTTGTATTCAGGAAACAATACAAACAAAATAATTAAATCTACCCATTGAATACCTATTTTTGATATGCAGAAAAAACATCTTTACAAAAAGGACCTAATAAAAATGAAAGCTGGCTATAATAAACACTATTATTGTATTCGGACGTTTCTATAACTTTTTTAAATTTTGATCGAAGATCCTACGATAGAGCGCTTACAAAGTATCTCAGGCGTAGATCCTGCGTCTGTCACTAAAATCAGAGATGCGGGTACCAGTTTTCAAATGAAATTGATCTTACAAAGATGCAACCATATTGAAACCACATCATATTGTTATTTGTATTTACTGTACTGATTAATGAACCATGCCAATTCCCAGCGTGCTATAATGGACTATGCCAATTCCCAGTGTGCCATAATGGACCATGCCAACTCCCAGTGTGCCATAATGGTTTGGTAATGAATGACGAAAACGGTCTATGAATCTGAATTTAATCTATAACATATATCATATTTGCCATACAAAAACAGAAATGTAAAAACTATTACAATTACATGGATATTTTACAGTTCCCAACGGAACATAAGACTGCAACTGTTATTCTTCTTCGATAATTATATTCTGGGCCGTCCCTTTCAGTTCTGTCCACGAGGGTCTGACTTCTGTAATGTCTACTGCTGATGTTTTTCTTTAGATATTCTTTGGTAGTTCCATTACTATCTTCCCCAGAGGGTTCCAGTTAAGAACATGACCGGTTACTTTGTTCTGTTGTTTCCATGGAGATGTGTTCAATATATCTCCACTTTATCTTGTTAAAGTCCGGGCTGTATTGGTTAATGTATTATTCTATGTCAACAGTATTTATTTATTATCACTTCCGATATTTTATTTAAGCACATGTTCTGATCATCTACCACTTTTATTAGAATTCATTCAACAGTTTTGGTGTCTCATGCAATAGGATATCTCTTACCCCATCATTTTTGCTTGGCAACATAAATCTAGTATTTATAATCTCTAAAAAATTGCATTAGTATAAATCTTAATTTGTTTTATTGTATAAATTCTTAATTGCTACACCAATCAAAGATATGACCATGTAGTATAACATCTGAAATTGCTATATTGCTAACCAGTGGCGGCTGGCTTGTGGCATTTTTTTCTTGGTGGAGGACCAGACAGAAAGAATTCTATCAGGGGGAGAACAAATTTGGTTTTTTGGAGTATTTACTATCATTTGTTTATTCCGGAAAGTTATTCCCCTTTCGATTATTGGTGGGCCGGCCCACTGACCCTTAATGACGAGCCGCCCCTGTTGCTAACTTCAATATAAATTAAATCATCCTGCATTTTGCAAGGTTACTTTATGTTCATTTTTCGATTCAAAAAAATATATAAAGAATATTGCATCGAACATGCATGTCATGATTTTTGAATAATCTATTTTCGAGTTTTAACATCAACTTGATAATTGAGAATCGTAAAAAAACCTGGATTCTCAAAATTTACTTTTAGGTGTGTGACTGGTCTTAAAATTGCTACCTTCAGTGGTTTTAATGTTGGCCATGTCACTCAAATAGAAACTTTAACGTCACATACGTAAATTGTGTAATATTGTACAATGCACCAGTTAACACGGATGTTAAATGATATGTTGCTATTAGAGCTATGCGTGTTATGTGCCGAATTTCTTGTACAAAACAAGTACCTAAATAAAACCTTCTGTTGTATCCTTTGTTTGATAAATGCCTTTTGGTCGAAACGTTGATGTGTATTGTTATTGTTTTTGTATTTTGTAAAGTTACAGTTCTTTGTTTTTTTACGTGTTTCGCCATTGCTATATAGTTTTACTACAGTCTTCCTTATATCATTGCTATATAGTTTTACTACAGTCTTCCTTATATCATTACTATATGTTTTACTACAGTCTTCCTCATATCATTGCTACATAGTTTTATTAGTCTTCCTTATATCATTACTATAGTTTACTACAGTCTGCCTTATATCATTGCTATTGTTTACTACATCTTCTTATATCATGTATATAGTTTACTACAGTCTTCCCTTATATCATTGCTATATAGTTTTACTACAGTCTTCCCTTATATCATTGCTATATAGTTTTACTGCAGTCTTCCCTTATATCATTGCTATATAGTTTTACTACAATCTTCCCTTATATCATTGCTATATAATTTTACTACAGTCTTTCCTTATATAATTGCTATATAGTTTTATTACAATCTTCCTTATATCATTGCTATATAGTTTTACTGCAGTCTTCCCTTATATCATTGCTATATAGTTTTATTACAATCTTCCCTTATATCATTGCTATATAGTTTATTACAATCTTCCTTATATCATTGTTTATGTTTACTGCAGTCTTCCTTATATCATTGCTATATGTTTTAGCAGTCTTCTATATCATTCATATAGTTTACTGCAGTCTTCTATATCATTGCTATATAGTTTACTCAGTCTTCCCTTATATCACAAATTAAAAACAAAATAATTAAAAACTAAAAATATGGAAAAAGGGATTCCATATATTTGAAAGTTTGTTATTGACGTTTAGTGACAATCTTTTGTTGATAAAATATTATCTGCTAATCTAGTATTTTACAATAACGAATGACATTCGTGTATACATTCTCTAATATGAACAATGCAAGGGCATCACTGCATGCGATAAACGAATAGAAACATGCACAAGAAGAGAGGAAAATCAACTTCTACTATCGTGCATTCTTTATGAACATTTACATTAGCAAACAAATTGTATGAAAAATAGGAAACAAAGAGAGACAATTCAAAAATACTTTTGAAGATCAAGCTGATAACAACAAATATAGGTCTATGTTTATAGAATAACAACTTACCGTGTGCCTCGAATCCGATGTGTGGAGGTGGTGGTGGGGATGGTGGAGGAGGTGGAGGTAGATCATCGTCAATATCCGTGACTGGGTAAACAGATTGAGGCGGATTACTGGGCGAAACACCTGGAGAAAAGTGAGATATAATCACAAATATAGACATTTTGTTTTCTTGAAGCTATTAATTCATATTAAATATTTTATATATACATTTAAACCACGTATTTTACGCACGGCTCTTGTATAATATTAACTTTATATCAGGGAGGGTTTCTACACAAACTTTGTCAATACTTTCTTATGTAACTTTTCAGTCTTCTCTTCTTGATTTTGAACGGCAAAAATCGCCCGTGTGGTGACGGGGTCGCAAGGGAAGCAAAGAATAGTACCACTGCAACCTACAAGGCGACTGATGTAGAACCTAGAGAAGCAACCCTAGAAAATAAAAAGCGTCGCAGAAATCGGATGTGCTGGCCTACTCGTAGGCTCATAACTGACACAACTTACAATCGCCCTTAGGCTCAGATCACATACAAATCACACAGAGTGATTAACAAGTGGTAGATATGGAGCGCTCGAAGAAGAAGAAGAAGAAGAAGAAAGGCCAAAGGTTCTTTTACGTTCTCAATTTCATCACGGGACCTACGTGTTATTTCTGGATTCGAACCCGCTACCTTAGAAACAGAAGTCAACAGCTTAACCACTGAGCATGATAAAACGGAAGGAAAATGTCAACAATTGAAGTAATAACTACAGCTCGAGACAAACATTTGTGAAGTTTCATGATCGCTTACGTAAACATATTACATAATAATAATAATGATGATGATATCAAAGTTATTAACATCCATGGTGCGGTCAGCTACGTCCATGGACTAGATAGTCGAATGAACTGAATGAACTTCGATAATCAATTAATCAATAACTAACAGCTTCTTTGATGTACCTTTCTATAATAAACAATTAGCTTTGAAATGTTGTACTCTATCTAATCTAATCCAGGTATAAACAATCATACATACTTGATAACTGTTAATATATAAATAATGATTATGATACATCTACACATCAACATCAATATATATATATTACTTCATTATATATATATGTATATTACTTCATTATATATATATATATGTATATTACTTCATTATATATATATATATATGTATATTACTTCATTATATATATATGTATATTACTTAATTATATATATATGTATATTACTTCATTATATATATATATGTATATTACTTCATTATATATATATATATATGTATATTACTTCATTATATATATATATATGTATATTACTTCATTATATATATATGTATATTACTTCATTATATATATATATGTATATTACTTCATTATATATATATATGTATATTACTTCATTATATATATATGTATAAACAGGGAGATATCCTGATGGAAACAGACAAGAAAATAGAAAGATGGACAGAATACATTAAGGACGTATACTGTGATAACAGACAAGAAATAAACATCAATTACAATCATGAAGGACCACAAATACTTCCATCAGAAGTTATCAACGCTATAAGACACACGAAAAAGGCAAAACCCCAGGACCAGACAATATAACAACAGAAGAAATAGAAACAACAGGCGAATTGGGCGTAGGCGTTTTAACAAAATTATTCAATGACATCTACAACACCGGATATGTACCCAAAGATTTACGACAATCCATTTTTATAGCACTACCAAAGAAAGCAGGAACGATAGAATGCGAAGAACACCGCACAATCAGCCTCATGAGTCACGTAACAAAACTACTTTTCAGCATTATTATGAGAAGGGTACGAAACAGAATAGACCAGAAGTTAAGGAAGAACAATGTGGCTTTGTTGAACGCAGGGAACAAACAACGCAATATATACAATAAGAACAATAATGGAAAGATCAATAGAAATGAAGTTGGACTTATACCTATGTTTCATAGACAACTCAAAAGCTTTCAATGAAGTAAAACATGGAGAAATAATCAGCTTGTTAGAAAGTATAAATATTAATGGGAAAGATCTTAGACTTATCAAGAATTTGTACTGGCAACAAAGCGCAGCCATTAGACTAGAGAGTAAGATTGGAATCTATCAGGCGATACAGTTAGGAGTACGGCAAGGGTGCGTACTCTTACCAGACCTATTCAACTTATATAGCGAAAACATCATGAGATCTATAGAATAAAAGACAGGAATAGCAGTCGGTGGACAAAATATAAACAACCTAAGATACGCTGATGACACAATTCTCATGGCTACAAATGAACAATATCTACAAGACTTGATAGACATTCAAGTGAGAGAAAGTGAAAAGAAAGGATTAAGCATGAATATAAAGAAAACAGAGGTTATGGTTGTCTCCAAGAAACAAGAAACACCAACATGTAATATCAAAATAAATAACAGAACACTGAAACAAGTCCATCGATTCAAGTATCGGGGAACATTCCTAACATCAGATGGAAGATGTACAACAGAGATTAGGAGTAGAATAGCTCAAACGAAAGCAGCTTTTATGAAAATGAAGAACACACTATGCGTGAACTCACTACCAATGACATTGCGAAAACGAGTACTCCATGCTATATTGAACCAATACTTATGTATGGCAGCGAATCATGGACAATGAACAAACAATCAATGCGATCATTGGAAGCCACAGAGATGTGGTTTTACAGAAGAATGTTGAAAATTCCATGGACAGCAAAGAAAACAAATGTGGAGGTTTTAAATCAGGCCTGCACACAAACAAACCTTATCAAAAGAATAAGAATCCGACAATCAAGGTTCTTCGGGCATATAATGCGAAGAGAAGGTTTAGAACATTTGGTGACTACAGGTAAAATTCAGGGAAGGAGAGATCGTGGAAGACAGAGGAGAAGATGTTGGATGGCCTGACATCATGGTTCGACAAAATATCGACGTCAGAACTGATTACATGCACCAAGCAAAGAGAGTTGTGGAGAGACATGATCGCCTACGCCGGCAGGCATGGCACTTGATTGATTGATATTACTTCTACTATTTTACTTCTACAAATTTACTTCTATTACTTCTACTACATTTTACTACTTTACTACTACATTACTTTACTACTTCTTACTACTTTACTTTTATTACATTACTTCTGCTACTTTACTTCTATTACAGTACGTCTACTACTTTACTTGTACTACATAACATTTACTACTTTACTTCTACTACTTTACTTTGCTTCTACTACTTACTTTGCTTCTACTTACTCTACTACTTTACTTTACTTCTACACTTTACTTCTACTACATTACTTCTACTACTTTACTCTATACTTTACTTTTATACATTACTTCTACTACTTTACTCATTACTACGTTACTACTTACTTGCTACTACTTACACTTTACTTCTACTACTTTACTTCTACTACTTTACTTTACTTCTACTACTTTACTTCTACTACTTTACTTCTACTACTTTACTTCTACTACTTTACTTTACTTCTACTACTTACTTCTACTACTTTACTTTACTACTCTGCATTTGCTTCATTCAGTACGTCTACTACTTTACTTTACTACATACTCTATTACTCTACTACTTTACTTTACTTCTACTACTTTGCTTCACACTTACTCTTATTACTTACTCACACTTACTTATCTTACTTACACTTTACTTCTCTACTTTACTTTACTTCTACTACTTTACTTCTACTACTTTACTTCTACTACTACTTTACTTCTACTCTCTTACACTTTACTTCTACTTACTTACTCTTACTTTACACTTACTCTACTATTTACTTCTACTACTTTACTTCTACTACTACTTTACTCTACTACTTTATTTCTCTACTTACTCTACCACTTATACTTACTTCTACTACTTACTTCCTACTTTACTTCTACTACTTTACATTGCTCTACTACTTTACTTCTACACTTTCTTACTTCTACACTTTACTCTACACTTTACTTCTACTACTTTACTTCTACTACTTTACTTCTACTACTTTACTTTTATTACATTACTTCTACTATTACTTACTCTACTACTTACTCTACACTTACTTCTACTTACTTTACTTCTACTACTTACTCACATTTACTTCTCTACTACTTACTACTTTACTTCTACTACACTCTACTATTACTTCTACTACTTACTTCACTATTACTTCTACTACTTTACTTCTACTACTTTACTTCTACTACTTTACTTCTACTACTTTACTTCTACTACTTACTTCTACTACTTTACTCTACTACTTACTTCTACTACTTTACTTACTATTTATCTACTACATTGTTACTATTTACTTCTACTACTTTACTTCTACTACTTTACTTTACTTCTACAACATTACTTTACTTCTACGACATTACTTTACTTCTACGACATTACTTTACTTCTACTACTTTACTTTAATTCTACACATTACTTTACTCTACTACTACTTTACATTTACTTCTATGACATTACTTTACATCTACGACATTACTTTACTTCTACGACATTACTTTACTTCTACGACATTACTTTACTTCTATGACATTACTTTACTCTTACTCTACATTACTTACTTCTACTACTTTACTTCTACTACATTACTTCTACTACTTTACTTCTATTACATTACTTCTCTACTTTACTTCTATTACGTCGTCTACTACTTTGCAATAACATTCTACTTTCTTCTACTACTTTCCACCTCCTACACTTTCTCACTTTCTTTCTCACACTTCTCACCTATTTCTTCACACTTCTTCCTACTTATCTACTACTTCTTTACTCACATTACTCCTTTCTTCTCTCTCTTCTCTCTTTATCTCTCTTCTTACTCTCTCTTCTTCTCACTTTATCTACTACTTTATTCACTACTTTCTTTACTACTACTTTCTTCTACTATTCTTCTACCATTGCTTCTACTTTCTCCTACTTTCTTCTACACTTTCTCTTCTCATTACTTTACTTCTGACATTATTACTTCACGACATTACTTACTTCTACGACATCTTTATCAGACTTCTTTACTCACATACTTACTTCACGACATTACTTTCTTCACGACTTACTACCTCTACTTCTTTATTCTACTACTTTCTTCTCTACTACTTTACTTCTTCTACAACATTGCATTACTCTACTACATTCTTCTACTACATTATTTTTCTATTACTTTCGTCTACTACATTACTTCTACTACACTACATTACTTCTACTACACTACATTACTTCTACTACACTACATTACTTCTACTTTACTTCATCACTTACTTACTACATTCTTTACTACATTACTTCTACTCTTTACTTCTACTACTTTAAAAACGTGTGTGTCATGTAGTCTATTCTGATCTTATGGTATAAATTGCCTGCTATTTTACATTTCTATAATCAAGTGTGAGTTGGTAGGAAGGCCACATCCTTTCGTCACGTGTGAAATGTCTGACTTAACCGACACCGCTTTTGTGTCTGATTCGGTAAGCGAGCGCTCTATGCACTGCGCTAATCCGTGCCGCTTCTACTGCTACATTCATCAATTCAACTGGCGTAGGTGATCATCACTGTTCTCAACGTCATGTTTTAATTCATGTTCGTAATTAATTGTAACCGCTGTGGAAATATTGCAGTTCAACAGTAGCAATGTTTGGTTTCTGTCAACATTCAATCCCTCATTTACGTACATTAATTTGTAATATGTAAAGTAGGACTAGAGATAATGCGACGTAAGAGTAATATTACCTCCATACAGTGTATACAAAGCAAAATGCCGGCCACGGATATAATGGATTTCAAAGATAGCAGAAACAACGAAAGTCACTGTTTATGAAGCGCAAACAAAATCCCGTTTTAGAAATCTATTCTTACCCTGAAGCTGTGAGGCAAATCAGGACTAGAGAAAGAAAAGAAAGACAATGCGTATAGAGAAGCACGCTCTAGGTGTCTCCTTTTTCGACCTTACGCTGAAAGGCAGAAGCAGATTAAAGAATAGATAGATAGAAGTATAAATAGGCAGGGCACAAGCATCATTTCTAAAACTGAACGGGCATTATGTGTAACAAGACGTTGCTGTCTATCGAAATCTAATCGTTCATCAGTGCTTCATTGAGCCAGTACTGACATTTAAAAAGACACTTTACATGACATTGGACTGCTGCACACCAAGCGCCTAGGGCATTATAACATGTCACCGTCTGAGTTTCACACCTCCGTCGACGTGATGACATTGTTATCAAACCCGTCGACAAAGGCGGTGCAATAGTTGTATGAAGCAAAGAACTATACCTTCAGGAAGGCCACAACCAACTACTAGACATCACATTTTACAAAACTATTTCTTCTGATGTCACACTATCTAACAATAGTAAAGTCCGTACAGTTATTAAGAACTTAATTGCCTCTGAAGATCTTCCTACCGACGCATCATCACATTGTGTCATTGATAGTTGTTTGGGCAAACCCGCATTTTATATGCTCCCCAAAATTCATAAACTCAACAATCCTGGTAGGCCTATCATTTCTGCTTGCTCCTGTCCTACGGAAATTATCTCCGAATTCCTGGACAGTATCTTTAATCCTATAGTCACCACACTACCTTCATTCTTGAAAGATACGAACCACACTTTGTCTGTTTTTTCTTCCATTGAGTTGTTACCTGGCAGGACTTACCGTCTCTTCTTCCTTGATGTCTGTTCACAGTACACCTCTATACCTCATTCCGACGGGCTTCAAGCTCTCTAGTTCTTTCTCGACAGGAGAACTAACCCACTTGTCTCCACCTCGGCTCTCCTTTGTCTTGCAGAACTAGTTCTAACTCTCAACTCCTTTCAGTTCAATGACCAATTCTTTGAGCAGATCAGTGGAGTCGCCATGTGTACTAAAATGGAACCCAGATATGCTTGTCTATTCATGGGTCATCTTGAACACCTAGTATGGAATTCCTATGATGGCCCTCTTCCGTCCGTATATCATAGATACATTGATGATTGTGTTGGCATCACTGATATGCCTGAAGCCGATTTGTCACGCATCATCAATTTCATTAATGTCTTCAATCCTGCAATTCGGTTTATATCTCACATCTTTACCTCTTGTGTCAACTTTCTTGACATCACTATCACCATCAGCCTAGCCACCATCACTACATCAGTATACTATAAGCCTTCTGATGCACATAGTTTTCTCCTATATACCTCTATCCATCCCCAGTCTTGTCGTGGCTTTTTACCATTCTCTCAACTCTTGCGCCCTCGTGGCCTCTGTAGCGAAGACGATGATTTTCTCGATAGAGCTCACGAGATGCTTGATTTCTTCCGCAAGCACCTATACCCGGAGAATGTGCTTGCATCTGCGATGCATCGCGTTCAGCAAATTGCTTGCCAAGAGGCCCTTTCTAACCAGCATAGAACTTCTAATTCTGACAGGGTGAAACTTATCTTTATTTTCCACCTTCATAGTTCCCTTGTGAAGAAAGTCTTATTCCGTCATCTCTCCATTCTTCAGTCTGATCCTGAGACACGTTCAGTCTTCCAACACTATCCTTTGGTGGCGTACAGACGGGACAGAAGTCTTAAGGATATGTTGGTTCCCAGTCGCCTCAAGCCTAACATCCAGTGTCATTTTGGCACCATCCAGTGTGGTCGTCGACGCTGCAACACGTGTGCTTATGTAATACAGACCCACACTGTGTCTTTTCCAAAAGCCACGTTTGTTATTGAAGACAGTTTCCGTGCAAGTCCGTAATATTATCTATGTCATCACATGCAAGCGGTGCAACAAAACCTATATTGGTGAGACCGGCAAGAGGCTCAGTGACCGATTCGCCCAACACTTGCGCGATATATGCCACTGCTCTTTGACCCCTGTAGATACTTATTTCAATGATACTGGCCATTCAGGATCTTGCGATGTCCAGGTCACAACCATCCGATCATGTTTCCCTGATGATCGTAATCGATTTGCTGTGGAGAACCGTTCTATTTCGTTGTATGGTACCTTGCGACCTCTTGGACTCAACGCATTACATTCCTATGCTTCTTAGTACTTTCTCATCTCATGCCTTGTAATCTATATGTGTATTTGCTTCATATACATAAGTTATATATTCACTTGATTGTTTATTGTTTCTCTTTTTTCCACTTCTAGTTTTGCGTTGCACTTATTTCGTTATTCGTTTTTATTCCCAAATTTTCATTAGATACGTTTGAATGTTTCTGTAATCGTCCATTTGTAGTGTTCTTTGAAATTCGTCACTCCTGTTGTATCGTTTACTTGATAAAGGCCTATTGGTCGAAACGTTGCTGTTTATTGTCACTGTTTCAGTATTTTGTAAAACGATAGTACTTTGTTTGTACGTGTTTCACCATTTAAAAAGAGAGTCGTTACGAATAAAGAGAATCATTTCTGTAATCACGGAGATATCATTAATTGATTGATTGACTGATAGGACAATCATTATTAAACCTCGGTGAATAACCGTGTGTGTTCAGATCTCTTTCTTACACCTGGAAGATCTCAGCTGAAGTGCACGAACTCACGAACATCGGCTAGGGTCTCCAATGCAAATTTTAAGATGGTAAATATTTTTCCGTATGAATTTTATTGTAATCCTTTTTAGAAATTTTGTCCAGACAGCGAATTTGCAGCCATCTCTTATCGATATTCATCTACTGAAAGATCTTGTATGTGCTCAACTTGAACTACGTTGTATCTTCAATTTAGAAAAGTATTAGGAACTCGAACTTGTCTACATTAAGAACACTAGTCTCTGGAAAAATTCTCTGATTGTTACAAACGGGGAACGAACTGAGTACCTTAGAAGCGTGCGGCGAACACCTTACCTCCCAGTTACAAAGAAACCAGGAGAAATCTATTTTTTAAGAGAATGCTAAGAATGAAATGTATTGCTAAAATGATTAACATGGCATGTTGAAAGATGTTAGTGCACAGTGATAAATCAATATCAACGTACCAAATAGACAATCTTCAACATTCGAGCATGTCATTAGAACATGAGTGTTAGGATTAGAACATGAGTGTTAGGATTAAAAGACATGAGGACAATCGTTAAAATCAATGAGAGACGTAACAAAGAATTGCAGGAATCGAAGACCTTCTGAAAAGTTAAACAACATGTCAAAAAAATATGTCAACATTGGAAATGATAATCAGTATTCAGGATAGATGTGAATGAAGATTCACGATCGCCTTCGTCAGCTGGCATGGCACATTATGAGAATACGTAGTTAGTCACAAAATAATTACCAACAAGAGCTAGAAAATAGGACACACTTTGCGAAAAAATGAGAGAAATATAACAAGAAGGGTCTTTTCATAGAACTCGCAGGAAGACAGCGAAAGAAGAGGAGACCGAGAATTACATGAAGGCAGAAATAAAAAATATAAAGAAGAGCTGGAGGGAGCTGAAGGAGATAGCTAGATATAGGTAGACTTGTTATGATTTAGTTGAAGGTCTATGCCCCAATCCAGGTTAAAAAGGCAGAGAGAGAGAGAGAGAGAGAGAGAGAGAATAGCTAGAAAGAATATCAGAAATATATTATTCATTATCCATGAAAGAGAAAATAACAGGTAACAGGTATCGATAACAAGCGCGTAACAAAAATAAGGAGTAAAGAGGGGGAAAAGTAATAATGAAATTGCAAAAAAATGAAATAAATTTTCAAATATAATGTACAATGTAAATATATTTTGCATACATTTAGATGAAAATAAAATAAAGGAAAGCATAGACATAATAAGAGAATAACTCCCGTGTGGTGCGGGGTCCGCAAGGAAGCAAATAATAGTACCACTGCGACCTACAAGTCGTGTCGTAAGAGGCGACTGATGTAGGACCTAGAGAAGCTACCCTAGTAAATAAAAAGTATCACAGACATCGGATGTGCTGGAATACTTGTAGACGCATAACTGGAACAACATCAATCGCTCTTAGGTTCAGATCACATACAAATCACACAAAGTAGTTAACAAGTGGTCGATATTGAGCGTTCCAATAAGAAAAAGAAGAAGAAGAAGAAGAAAAAAGAGAACATTACAACGATGGAAAACAAAATATATTCAATGTAAAAATAATGTTGTAAAGGCAGAAGACACGAGGAAGTGAAAAAAACCAGATGATATAGAAGTCAAATATAGTATCGGACAATGCTTTCAGTTAACAACATAGAAGAATATATGGATAAAAATATGGCGAAAATAATCAACTTTAATATATCTTTATACACATTTCAACAAACATAATACATAAACATATAAACATAATACATACATAGAAAATAAGCTAATATGTATAAATAGGACATACCTTCCATGCTTAAGTATATCCTTGACTCAATGCTTCTCTCCAACACATATATATATATATATATATATATATATATAAGGTACAGCTCCCTTATCTAAGTATAGTCTATGTATATCTACACGCTACAGGTATATAAATACAACAGCCCACCTGTTTAATAATGCAACACGAGTTTATAAACTGTTCTCCCACACAACTAAACATTTATGATCACTGATGTACATACAACAATCTGTCTCAGATGAAATCTCTTATTTAAGACGGTGACTGGTTTATGAAAAGGGCGGTGTCTTGTTACGGTAAAGGAGAAAAATTTATGGAACAAACAAAATAGTGATTCATTAAAATGTTAGTTCTGTGGTCTAATATTTCTTTCTGTTCCTGACATTCTGATGTGTTTGTTTTAATCAAACTATGAAGTTTAAATTGAAAATAGAAATCTACTCATTCACATTATTGTTTTCATGATCACGTCTTCTTTAGTGTCTTGTTCATTTCTTATGTTTTAACTTGTATCTTCTCCTTCTTCTTTTTCTTGTTTGCAGGCAATGAATTCAGGCGTAGTCAGGGCGTCCAGTATGGCGCTCCTGGCTGATTTTTGCGTGAATGATTGCTTTCCTATCATCAGTGACTTTATATTAAACATTGCGGTTAGCCGGGGGTCTCTACTGTGACGTAGTTAATACGTTTATCTGTTGCTATGAAGCCGGGGGGAGGGTCTCTACTGTGACGAAGTTAATACGTTTATCTGTTGCTATGAAGCCGGGGAGGGAGGGTCTCTACTGTGACGAAGTTAATACGTTTATCTGTTGCTATGAAGCCGGGGGGAGGGTCTCTACTGTGACGAAGTTAATACGTTTATCTGTTGCTATGAAGCCGGGGGGAGGGTCTCTACTGTGACGAAGTTAATACGTTTATCTGTTGCTATGAAGCCGGGGGGGTCTCTACTGTGACGTAGTTAATACGTTTATCTGTTGCTATGAAGCCGGGGGGGAGGGTCTCTACTGCGACGAAGTTAATACGTTTATCTGTTGCATGAAGCCGGGAGGAGGGTCTCTACTGTGACGAAGTTAATACGTTTATCTGTTGCTATGAAGCCGGGGGGAGGGTCTCTACTGTGACGAAGTTAATACGTTTATCTGTTGCTATGAAGCCGGGGGGAGGGTCTCTACTGTGACGAAGTTAATACGTTTATCTGTTGCTATGAAGCCGGGGAGGGAGGGTCTCTACTGCGACGAAGTTAATACGTTTATCTGTTGCTATGAAGCCGGGGGGAGGGTCTCTACTGTGACGAAGTTAATACGTTTATCTGTTGCTATGAAGCCGGGGAGAGGGTCTCTACTGTGACGTAGTTAATACGTTTATCTGTTGCTATGAAGCCGGGGTGGAGGGTCTCTACTGTGACGTAGTTAATACGTTTATCTGTTGCTATGAAGCCGGGGGGAGAGGGTCTCTACTGTGACGTAGTTAATACGTTTATCTGTTGCTATGAAGCCGGGGGGAGGAGGGTCTCTACTGTGACGTAGTTAATACGTTTATCTGTTGCTATGAAGCCGGGGAGGAGGGTCTCTACTGTGACGTAGTTAATACGTTTATCTGTTGCTATGAAGCCGGGGTGGAGGGTCTCTACTGTGACGTAGTTAATACGTTTATCTGTTGCTATGAAGCCGGGGAGGAGGGTCTCTACTGTGACGTAGTTAATACGTTTATCTGTTGCTATGAAGCCGGGGAGGAGGGTCTCTACTGTGACGAAGTTAATACGTTTATCTGTTGCTATGAAGCCGGGGAGGAGGGTCTCTACTGTGACGTAGTTAATACGTTTATCTGTTGCTATGAAGCCGGGGGGGAGGGTCTCTACTGTGACGTAGTTAATACGTTTATCTGTTGCTATGAAACCGGGGGAGGGTCTCTACTGTGACGTAGTTAATACGTTTATCTGTTGCTATGAAGCCGGGGGGGGGGGGGTCTCTACTGTGACGTAGTTAATACGTTTATCTGTTGCTATGAAGCCGGGGAGGAGGGTCTCTACTGTGACGTAGTTAATACGTTTATCTGTTGCTATGAAGCCGGGGGGGAGGGTCTCTACTGTGACGTAGTTAATACGTTTATCTGTTGCTATGAAGCCGGGGAGGAGGGTCTCTACTGTGACGAAGTTAATACGTTTATCTGTTGCTATGAAGCCGGGGGGAGGGTCTCTACTGTGACGAAGTTAATACGTTTATCTGTTGCTATGAAGCCGGGAGGAGGGTCTCTACTGTGACGTAGTTAATACGTTTATCTGTTGCTATGAAGCCGGGGAGAGGGTCTCTACTGTGACGTAGTTAATACGTTTATCTGTTGCTATGAAGCCGGGGGGGAGGGTCTCTACTGTGACGTAGTTAATACGTTTAACTGTTGCTATGAAGCCGGGGAGAGGGTCTCTACTGTGACGTAGTTAATACGTTTATCTGTTGCTATGAAGCCGGGGGGGAGGGTCTCTACTGTGACGTAGTTAATACGTTTATCTGTTGCTATGAAGCCGGGGGGGAGGGTCTCTACTGTGACGTAGTTAATACGTTTATCTGTTGCTATGAAGCCGGGGGGGAGGGTCTCTACTGTGACGTAGTTAATACGTTTATCTGTTGCTATGAAGCCGGGGGGAGGGTCTCTACTGTGACGAAGTTAATACGTTTATCTGTTGCTATGAAGCCGGGGAGGGAGGGTCTCTACTGCGACGAAGTTAATACGTTTATCTGTTGCTATGAAGCCGGGGGGAGGGTCTCTACTGTGACGAAGTTAATACGTTTATCTGTTGCTATGAAGCCGGGGAGAGGGTCTCTACTGTGACGTAGTTAATACGTTTATCTGTTGCTATGAAGCCGGGGTGGAGGGTCTCTACTGTGACGTAGTTAATACGTTTATCTGTTGCTATGAAGCCGGGGGGAGAGGGTCTCTACTGTGACGTAGTTAATACGTTTATCTGTTGCTATGAAGCCGGGGAGGAGGGTCTCTACTGTGACGTAGTTAATACGTTTATCTGTTGCTATGAAGCCGGGGGGAGGAGGGTCTCTACTGTGACGTAGTTAATACGTTTATCTGTTGCTATGAAGCCGGGGTGGAGGGTCTCTACTGTGACGTAGTTAATACGTTTATCTGTTGCTATGAAGCCGGGGAGGAGGGTCTCTACTGTGACGTAGTTAATACGTTTATCTGTTGCTATGAAGCCGGGGAGGAGGGTCTCTACTGTGACGAAGTTAATACGTTTATCTGTTGCTATGAAGCCGGGGAGGAGGGTCTCTACTGTGACGTAGTTAATACGTTTATCTGTTGCTATGAAGCCGGGGGGGAGGGTCTCTACTGTGACGTAGTTAATACGTTTATCTGTTGCTATGAAACCGGGGGAGGGTCTCTACTGTGACGTAGTTAATACGTTTATCTGTTGCATGAAGCCGGGGGAGGGGTCTCTACTGTGACGTAGTTAATACGTTTATCTGTTGCTATGAAGCCGGGGGGGAGGGTCTCTACTGTGACGTAGTTAATACGTTTATCTGTTGCTATGAAGCCGGGGGGGAGGGTCTCTACTGTGACGTAGTTAATACGTTTATCTGTTGCTATGAAGCCGGGGGGAGGGTCTCTACTGTGACGAAGTTAATACGTTTATCTGTTTCTATGAAGCCGGGGGAGGTCTCTACTGTGACGTAGTTAATACGTTTATCTGTTGCTATGAAGCCGGGGAGGAGGGTCTCTACTGTGACGTAGTTAATACGTTTATCTGTTGCTATGAAGCCGGGGAGAGGGTCTCTACTGTGACGTAGTTAATACGTTTATCTGTTGCTATGAAGCCGGGGGGGAGGGTCTCTACTGTGACGTAGTTAATACGTTTATCTGTTGCTATGAAGCCGGGGGGAGAGGGTCTCTACTGTGACGTAGTTAATACGTTTATCTGTTGCTATGAAGCCGGGGGGGAGGGTCTCTACTGTGACGTAGTTAATACGTTTATCTGTTGCTATGAAGCCGGGGGGGAGGGTCTCTACTGTGACGTAGTTAATACGTTTATCTGTTGCTATGAAGCCGGGGGGGAGGGTCTCTACTGTGACGTAGTTAATACGTTTATCTGTTGCTATGAAGCCGGGGGGGAGGGTCTCTACTGTGACGTAGTTAATACGTTTATCTGTTGCTATGAAGCCGGGGGAGGGGTCTCTACTGTGACGTAGTTAATACGTTTATCTGTTGCTATGAAGCCGGGGGGGAGGGTCTCTACTGTGACGTAGTTAATACGTTTATCTGTTGCTATGAAGCCGGGGGGGGGGGGGTCTCTACTGTGACGTAGTTAATACGTTTATCTGTTGCTATGAAGGTTGTAGGTTCAAATACGGACCGAGTCACATGTACAATTTTTTATGTCATCCCTAGAATTGTTGCTGGAGCTACGTAGTTCGTGATCGTGCGTTGTGCAACACTCTCGGTAGATGGTGCGTTGTGCAACACTCTCGTTAGATGGTGTGCAATTTCTGCCGAAAGAGATGGAGCCATATGGGGAAACCCGTTGAAATGAAGTCAGTCCTTCACCTTTAGACTCTTCTTAGATCTAAAACATATCAAGTTCAAATGTGACTAAAACATATCAAGTTCAAATGTGACTAAAACATATCAAGTTCAAATGTGACTAAAACATATCAAGTTCAAATGTGACTAAAACATATCAAGTTCAAATGTGACTAAAACATATCAAGTTCAAATGTGACTAAAACATATCAGGTTCAAATGTGACTAAAACATATCAAGTTCAAATGTGACTAAATACAAATAATATATGCAGTAGCCGTTGATAGAAGACACTCACTGTAGAGGAACCGTACTGAAAACAAAAGCGTTGGAATCAAGAGAGGAATCCCACAAGCGTAAAGGATTCGTAGGTAGGAATTAAAGTTGAACAAGCCGAAGAACAAACATTACAGGTAAGAAAATGATCCGTTAATAGAAAGTCATGGGACAAAAGTTAAAGAGAATGGCGCAGTGGTGAAGCAAGTATTAAAATTAAAAAGCGGCTCAATTGTAATTCGGGGAAATATTATAGCATTGTATATACTAATATACTTGTATTGTGTTGTGTGGTGAGAAATATGTATCGGTCTCTCATCTGATCAGTTATCAGTTATCAATTATAGGAGGACTATCATCATAGCACTCCGGACATGTCCGTAGGTGCTCTGATCTCCGCCTTATAAATCCAGCAGCGTCCAGCGGCCCAACACGCCAGTTCGATGTTGATTAATCAATCTCTTTGCATTTTTAGTATGTCGTTCTTTTCGGGCTGCACCAATATTGACACCCATCTCTCTCAATCTGGTCAGCGAGTGAGATTCACAGTCCTGAAACTCCTCTGTTCGGAAAGATTCTCTCAATGCGTGAAGAATGTCATTTCCATCCATGGCAGCTCCCTCTGATATTGTAGCCAAGCCAGCTATCAGCTCGTTCATTACCCCTAACTCCTGCGTGCCCAGGGACAAATATGAAGATGATTTTTCTGATAATTTCTCTCATCTGATATCAGGGGCACAGTCGTCGCTGAACTGAAGGGGCATATCAAGACCACGACTTTCTATCTGAGAATATAGAGTAAGACAGGCATAACAGCCTTGACTTTCTGAGACATCATTAACTAGGTCATCATTAAATAGTTTCACACGCACTGTGCTACTTTTTAAAGATCTCACCAGCCAGGGCAGTTATTGATTCACACACAGTTCTCGCACTCTTAAGATCTCACTAACCAGGTCAACTAGAGTTTCCCCATGTATAGTTTTAGTTTTTTAAGATCTCATCAGCCAGGGCAATTATTGTTTCACACAGTCTGTACCTTCTAAGACATCATTAACCAGGGCAACTATAGTTTCCCCATGTATAGTTTTAGTTTTTTCAGATCTCATCAGCCAGGCCAGCTATTGTCTCTCACACTCAGTCCTTACCTTCTAAGACCTCACTAACCATGACAAAATACCACACAACTAACAATAGCATAGGATTAAACGTTGTCTTACAAAAGTTTCAGAATGTTTAATCTTTATCCACTAAAACAGACATGACCACAAACATCAGAGTACTAAGATCATGAATATTTCATGTAGCAACATACCGGTACCAGATTTGAACATTTAGTACATCGAATGAAAAATATACAAGTTCTTTCCAATAGAAACTCTATAAAAGAGTTGACAAAACTTCATGGATAAAGAAACAAGTAGATGTGTCCAACAAGAACTGATAGTTGACCAAATTTCAGATGATGGGGACAAAATTTAGATTTAAGATAAGTAAAGTATTTCGTAGACATAAAGAAATATTAATAATTGGAACAAGAAAGTTATGGACATAGGCATCTAGGAAAGGTGGACAAGATGAAGATCAAGTCGATACTGGATATAAGATACGGTAAATAAGTTGAATCGAGACTAGATGCCAGAAGACAAATGCAGTGACATACCAACTGTCACCACTATTAAAACATCCAAGGATTAACATGGCAGTCAAACGACAACTGATAAACTGCATATTTATTCCATCTCTTTGCTATCAGTGCCAAACATGGTCCCTGACTAAGACACAAGAAAGAGAGATTACAACATGTGAAATGAGATGTCTATGAAAAGCTGTCAACGTTACAAGGCGAGATAGAGTGAGAAACGAGAATATCAGAAGCATCGTTGGTACTATACCATGCATACAGTACATCGAGAAGCAAAGATTCAAGTGGTTCGGCCATTTAATGAGAATGGAACCACATTTACTACCATCACGTGCCTATAATAATCGACACTCAGGGCGCAGAGCACGAGACACGATGGATAGATAACATCTCAGAGTCCCTGCGAAAGCATGGACTGACAACGTCAAGCGCAACACACCTGGCACAAGATAGGAAACTAACTCTCCCACGACGCTTCACGGCAAATGTGGTTAAGATAAGATAAGATAAATAAGTTGAGCATGAAAACAATGGTGTCTTTGATAGTGAGAAATTTGGAAGGACTTATGGTATTAAAGTTCTGCACAAGACAGGCAATGATGGGGAAGATGATGATGATGATGATGATGAGGAAGTGAACACGCATGTTATGATATTGTCAGTGATAGCGATATGAAAACAGCACAAAATTGTATAGAACATCAAAAAGTTAAAGTTGTTTAAAAGTGCACATACCTAAATTATTTGTTTTATTATTAGAAATACATCAAACAGAAAGAAAAAGACTGTAGCAATACTCATACGAAACAAAAATATAACAAATTAATGATGTAACTGTTAAATATTACCGTTTGGCTTCATATTTCAGAAATAGTTGATCAATTGAGTCATCAATGCTCACAGAACTCACACAAACTTGTAAAATTAATTCCCATATTTCCACCGAAACAAACCCGTTGTCCTGTCCCATATCGCCCATCATAACACTTCCAGACGCGCAGCGATTGATGTTCGTATTGATCTCCATGGCAACTTGAATACGTCTACAAATTTCCATCCACTTAAATACACGAGCACGGCCGATAACCATGACAACGCATGACTGCAAGTTCAAGGTTTGGAATAAAGCTGATTTTTTTTTTCCACAGAGATATCGCCTTTATTTTACTTTTACTTGTACATAATGTTACACAGAATTTACCATGTCAACGGAATTGTTACTGATTAAATATGCATTTATTCATGAAATGTTTATGTTAATTTTTGTACCTGAATATTTTGGAGACTAGATAACAATTCAAGAACAAAGAAAGCATTAGCAGACTGCCATATTTACAATACAATATGTAAGCTGACTGATACATTGACAATACAATATGTAAGCTGACTGATACATTGACAATACAATATGTAAGCTGACTGATACATTGACAATACACTATGTAAGCTGACTGATACATTGACAATACATTATGTAAGCTGACTGATACATTGACAATACAATATGTAAGCTGACTGATACATTGACAATACACTATGTAAGCTGACTGATACATTGACAATACACTATGTAAGCTGACTGATACATTGACAATACATTATGTAAGCTAACTGATACATTGACAATACACTATGTAAGCTGACTGATACATTGACAATACATTATGTAAGCTGACTGAAACATTGACAATACATTATGTAAGCTGACTGAAACATTGACAATACATTATGTAAGCTGGCTGATACATTGACAATACAATATGTAAGCTGACTAATACATTGACAATACAATATGTAAGCTGACTGAAACATTGAAAATACATTATGTAAGCTGGCTGATACATTGACAATACAATATGTAAGCTGACTGATACATTGACAATACAATATGTAAGCTGACTGAAACATTGAAAATACATTATGTAAGCTGGCTGATACATTGACAATACAATATGTAAGCTGACTGATAAATTGACAATACAATATGTAAGCTGACTGATACATTGACAATACAATATGTAAGCTGACTGATACATTGACAATACACTATGTAAGCTGACTGATAAATTGACAATACAATATGTAAGCTGACTGATACATTGACAATACACTATGTAACTGTCTGTAACGATGGCTTCTCGGCCTTTTGGCTAAGATCAAAGTGTTAGTGTCCACTTAATCACGACCAAAGGGTGGGAGCCTACATAGAGCCAATAGGCAATAAACCAAATTTTACAATTTCGAGCAGCTCTTGTTCGAAAGGATGACAACGCTCGGGATTTTACACGTGACTGGGTACCACCCTCGCGGTACCACTCGGTACCACCCTCGTGGTACCCCTGGGTACCACCCTCGCGGTATCACTGGGTACCACCCTCACGGTACTAAAGAGTAAAGTCCAAAAAAGTATTTAAAAATAATTTTAAAATGATTGTAACATTGACAAAACATTATGTAACTGACTGATACATTGACAACACACTATACAAGCTGATTGATACATTGACAACACACCATATCTGCACACTGTCACATTGACAACACACCATATCATACGCTGTCACATTAACAACACACCATATCATCACGCTGTCACATTAACAACACGCTGTGTAAGCAAACTGCTCCATTCTAAAGTAGTCGATGGAACAAAATGCGATGTATGAAGTGAATGTAATACATTCGATGAATATGCTAAAAAAGATCGGTGCGAGTAAGCCTCACAATGAATATGTGGATAACATTTAAAGTCCAGCCTCAAGAAATTGTCCCTACATGTCTGGACATGCTGACGTCAACGGAAAGGAAGGAGCGGACAAGCTAGCTGTCGCTGCATTCACTGTAAAATGAAAAAGAATGGACAGAGCAGGCCACACTTTGCACTTTGTAGAAACTTGACCTTCACTTTAAATAATGACGGTCAAGTTTCAACAAAGTGTGGTCTTTGAAAATAAACTTTGAACTTTCAAAATTATGTACAAAATATCAAAAGTGTACTGCTGCATACTTTGATGGTTCAGTTAGCCATCTTGACCTTTTGTGCGTAAATATTGACCTAGTTTGTATCGACCATTGATCGTCGTGAGTGTCACATGCTTGATGTTTAGCTTTGTATAATACAATCTAAAATGTCAACAAGTTTTGCTTTGAAATAAACAAATAGTTATGGGAAGCATAATGATTTTCCATGTAGCACTGGATGGCAGCTTAGGTAGGCGTATAATTATGTTTCATGTAGTCCTACACCACAGGCTGTGGTACATGTATTGTGGGGTTATTCTGACGTGATGTGGAGATTGGTGATAATCTGATAAAATGGTGGTGCTGATGGTCTGGTAGTAGACACTTTGTGGTGATATTCTTGTGACAGACATTGCTCAGCTTCTAGTGGCAGGCACTGTTCAGCTTCTGGTGATAGATACTGCTCAGCTACTGGTGGAAGGCACTGATCAGCTTCTGGTGATAGGCACTGCTCAGCTTCTGGCGATAGGCACTGCTCAGCTTCTGATGATAGACACTGCTCAGCTTCTGGTGATGTGATAGACACTGCTCAGCTTCTGGTGATGTGATAGACACTGCTCAGCTTCTGATGATAGGCACTGCTCAGCTTCTGGTGATAGACACTGCTCAGCTTCTGGTGATAGACACTGCTCAGCTTCTGGTGATAGACACTGTTCAGCTTCTGATGATAGACACTGCTCAGCTTCTGGTGATAGACAATGATGAGTGCCCGAGTGGTTACCGGGGCCCAAATTTGGGGTGTAAAGAATAGAACCACTGTTACCTGCCACGCATGTCGTAAGAGGCGACAATGAAGATTTGAATGAAATCGGATGCACATGTCCTAAACGTGTAGAAGTCTATGTGTTTAGGGGCCTACCAAACCAATGCGTTTAGGGGCCTACCAAATCAATGTGCAACGTATACACGTTCTTGGCAAAGATCAAACATATCACTAGGAATGATTAAAATTGGTCGTAAAGAACGAACGCACAGAAGACGAAGAAGAGGCAATGATGAGAATCTGGTAACAGACAATGATAAACTTCTGATATCAGGCACTGCTCAGCATCTAGTGCCAGGCTCTGCTCAGCTCTAGTGCCAGACATTGCTCAGCATCTAGTGTCAGGCTCTGCTCAGCATCTAATGTCAGCCTTTGCTCAGTATCTAATGTCAGCCTTTGCTCAGCATCTAGTGCCAGGCTCTGCTCAGTATCTAGTGCCAGGCTCTGCTCAGCGTCTAGTTGCAGGCACTGCTCAGCATGCAAGTGGCAGGCACTGCTCAGCATGCAAGTGACAGGCACTGCTCAACATTTAGTGGCAGGCACTGATCAGCATCTAGTACCAGGCTCTGCTCAGCTTCTAGTGGCAGGCAGTGATACACTTCCGGTGGCAGACAATGGTGAACTTCCAGCGGCTGGCACTTCGTTTTGAGATTCTAGCAACACGTGGGTAGTGAGCACTGTCTTGTGACATGCAGATCATCAAGATGCTCTAGCGACATGTGGGTAGTGATGATACGTGAATGACATTTGAATAACTATTAAATTTTGTTAATGTGCGGACCTTAAATATTTAGAAATAGTCACACTAAATAGATGACAATGCGATTCATACCTAAAACAATGTGAAGAAGAACAGTGGAGAAGTGTTGCACAAAGCACGAACTCCGTAGTTCCAGCAACAATAATAGGGATCCCATAAAAAGTGAACTGGACCACGCGATCTGGATTCGAACAAACAACTTTCAGAACGCAAGGCAAACGTCTAAACCACAGATATCATTCGAACTAAAGTAAAGATATGTGAAAATAGATTTACTTGGTTCATTGTTATTCTGTCTTTTTGTCAATAATACTTTTTTATTCTCTTATTAGTTTCTAACAGTAATCACAAGCAAACATTGATCAAATAAGTGCAAATAATGAATGATAAATTCTACAACTTACGATTCTGGGAGGTATATCGTGACATCTTTAAGAAACACTATGTAAATGTTTTAAGTCACGAAAAATATGAACTATTTCCAGTTTGTTTAGGTAACCAGCCACTGACAAGATAATGGTTACCATAAACTAGAGATTTGTCATTGCAAATACATGAACACTGAATATTGAAGTTCATACAGAGAAACTAATATGAATGTTAGTGAGATAGCTTCTTACCTTATCTTATCTGTTATTCCTTCAGTCGGTGTTGACAAGAGAATAAGGATAAGTAATGGGTATATAACAGCAGAAACATGAGACATTTTACAGTCACAACTAGAGAATTATTATGGGACATGGATAAGGTATTCTAGACACCAGTGGCGGCTCGTCATTAAGGACCAGAGGGGCCGGGTCCCACCAAAAATAGTGCGTAAAGTGCATTTATTATTTAATTAATTTAAAATATAACCTAACTCAAAACCATGATTTTCCCGAAATCTGTGTCTGGCCCCACCAACAAAAACGATCACGAGCCGCCACTGGTAGACACCATTCCCCCTCCTCCACAGTTTACTATGTAAATAAAGTTAAATAAGTCATAATTCAACATTTTAGAGTAGGCGTTGAGTAGTGGTTAGTGAGAAAGAAAGAAAGTATGCTTTGACTAAGGAAATAAGTTATTAATATTAAGGGGATATTATCACAGAAAGGGAGACAATAACTAGGAAAAGACAATCGTCTCTTTTTCTTTCTTTTTAAATATTTTTAATTCCTTTTCGTCCGTGTGGGGCCTGAGTCCGCAAGGGAAGCAAAGAATAGTACTACTGCAACCTACAGTGCATGTCGTAAGAGGCGACTGATGTAGGCCCTAGGGATGCTACCCTAGTAAATAAAAAGCAGCGCAGAAATAGGATGTGCTGGCCTACTTGTAGGCGTATAACTGGCACAACGTACAATCGCTCTTAGGCTCAGATCACACACAAATCATACAGAGTGATTGACAAGTGATCGATATGGAGCGTTCGAAGAAGAAGAATCTGTTTTTTGTCTTACAGCATCAGGATAAAAAGAGATTTCTAGAACGCGTTCTTGTGTGCGCTTCGTACATAATATCCTTCACTGTTTCAATAATTACTATGTCCATCTTTTCCATTGGCGACATTTTGTCTTGTATCTACTGTATCTGAGTAGCTTGACGCATTTGCCTTGTATACTGTATCTGAGTAGCTTGACGACATTTTGTCTTGTATCTACTGTATCTGAGTAGCTTGACGACATTTTACCTTGTATCTACTGTATCTGAGTAGCTTGACGACATTTTGCCTTGTATCTACTGTATCTGAGTAGTAGTGCTCATTGAGATGCACTGACTGCTGGTAACCTGCTGATGTGGCCTAGACCTACAGAAGAACGTTTATCGCTTCTCTGTCTTTTGGCTAAGATCACAGTATAGTGCTGACTTGATTGCGGACAAAGGGTGGAAATCACGTTATACAAACTCCGAGTGCTCTGATTCGAAAGATTGATGACACTTGAAGTTTTGAACGTTTTCATGTTCACTCATACTGGGTCCACTCATTGTGGTACTTCCAAGTTGGGCTCAATGAAAAAACAAAACAAAATCAAATTGTGGTGCTCACTTCATTGCGGCTAAACGGTGGGAGCCTTCAAAAATGGCAAATGCAGCTTAAAACCCTTTTAAACAAACTCCGAGCAACTCTCATTCAAAAGAATGACGATGTTCGGAGTTTACACGTTCAATCGTTCTGGGTCTAGTCGTTGTGGCACTTTCGATGGGTCTAGTCGTTGTGGCACTTTCGATGGGTCTAGTCGTTGTGGCACTTTTGATGGGTCTAGTCGTTGTGGCACTTTCGATGGGTCTAGTCATTGTGGCACTTTCGATGGGTCTAGTCGTTGTGGCACTTTCGATGGGTCTAGTCGTTGTGGCACTTTCGATGGGTCTAGTCGTTGTGGCACTTTCGATGGGTCTAGTCGTTGTGGCACTTTCGATGGGTCTAGTCGTTGTGGCACTTTCGATGGGTCTAGTCATTGTGGCACTTTCGATGGGTCTAGTCGTTGTGGCACTTTTGATGGGTCTAGTCGTTGTGGCACTTTCGATGGGTCTAGTCGTTGTGGCACTTTCGATGGGTCTAGTCGTTGTGGCACTTTCGATGGGTCTAGTCGTTGTGGCACTTTCGATGGGTCAAGTCGTTGTGGCACTTTCGATGGGTCTAGTCGTTGTGGCACTTTCGATGGTCTAGTCGTTGTGCACTTGATGGGTCAAGTCGTTGTGGCACTTCGATGGGTAGTGTTGTGGCACTTTCGATGGGTCTAGTCGTTGTGGCACTTTCGATGGGTCTAGTCGTTGTGGCACTTTCGATGGGTCTAGTCGTTGTGGCACTTTCGATGGGTCTAGTCGTTGTGGCACTTTCGATGGGTCTAGTCGTTGTGGCACTTTCGATGGGTCAAGTCGTTGTGGCACTTTCGATGGGTCTAGTCGTTGTGGCACTTTCGATGGGTCTAGTCGTTGTGGCACTTTCGATGGGTCTAGTCGTTGTGGCACTTTCGATGGGTCTAGTCGTTGTGGCACTTTCGATGGGTCAAGTCGTTGTGGCACTTTTGAGTAAGGTCCAATGAAAACAAAAGCCATATAGTTCTCTAAAAAGAGCTTTACTAAGCCGTATCTATCATAAACAGCACATTCTGTTGAACACATGATAATAAGGTCAGATTCGATCAAATAGTGTTTGTACAAACACATGTAATAAGGTTTTTGTGATTGTTTATTTGCGACGGATGAACAATCAGTTAGAAGACAGAATTGATGCATTTGAGATTTGGATATATAGAAGAATAGGCAGGGTTTCATAGACAGAAAAACAGACAAATAAACAAGTTTTAGGAAAACTAGGCATGAAGATACAACTATTAAGAGAAATAAAATTCGGACAAGTAAAGTATTTTGGGCACATAAAAGACATGACACCATGATAAAATCTTTACTAGAGGGGAAAGTTGAAGGGGGAATAGCAAGAGGAGGACAGAGAGATAAGTGGGAGGGAAATTTAAAGAAATGGACAAGATATAGTCTGGCAGTGTGCAAAACCAAGGCGAAAGACAGAGGATGCGGAGATTCATTGCAGCCAACCTTCAATGCGGAGACAGCCCCTGATGATGATGCTTTGGGACAACAACATCATACATATACCCCTATATACACATATAACATACATGCATACATCAATCATAATAGTTTCAAGTTTGTCACAAGAATAGAATATGGAGATTTGAAAACCAGATGGAAGTGCAAGCGATGAATATGTTGAAACCAATGAAGTGCGTCATGAATATGGAGATTTGAAAACCACATGGAAGTGCAAGAGTCGATGAATATGGAGATTTGAAAACCACATGGGAAGTGTCGAAGTCGATGAATATGGAGATTTGAAAACCACATGGGAAGTGTCGAAGTCGATGAATATGGAGATTTGAAAACCACATGGGAAGTGTCGAAGTCGATGAATATGGAGATTTGAAAACCACATGGGAAGTGTCGAAGTCGATGAATATGGAGATTTGAAAACCACATGGGAAGTGTCGAAGTCGATGAATATGGAGATTTGAAAACCACATGGGAAGTGCCGAGTCGATGAATATGAGATTTGAAACCAGATGGAAGTGCCGGAGTCGATGAATATGGAGATTTGAAAACCACATGGGAAGTGTCGAAGTCAATGAATATGGAGATTTGAAAAGCACATGGGAAGTGCTGGAGTCGATGAATATGGAGATTTGAAAACCACATGGGAAGTGCAGGAGTCGATGAACATAATCAATAAATAGACAGTGTACAAGTATTTCGCTCTTCCGATAAAAACAAATTACCAAAAACATGATTCGAACCACAAATTCCTGTCTACGGTGGCCTAACGTACCCATGCTCCCAGTTGCACACCATACAGAGATCACAATGAGTTGTTAACAAGTGCGTGATAAATCGAACGAAAACAAACGAAACGTGAGGAAGATAATAACATAGGGGAGGTAATCACTAGGGGAAGATAATAACAGAGGGGAGGTAATCACTAGGGGAAGATAATAACAGAGGGGAGGTAATCACTGAGAGGAAACAACAATTGCCTTTGGAAGGGAAAGTCGTTTGTTCTGTTGTATAAATAACCGACAATGTATATACAACAAATTGGGGCAATCATTAAAAAACAGACAAGTGAGTACAAAACAAGTTTGATAACTACAACCAGAAAATGCAAGTAAGCAATTTAACATCTTCGTCAGTCTAAACATACATACTGCATTCTTGAATTCATCAAATCTTGGATTCTCCGAAAGGAGTTAATTCTATTTCTCATATTCGCTCTAATATAACCAATAAAAGGCTCGTCCTTATGTCGAATGGGCGTACCTCGGCTTAAAGAGGCTTTACTTCCCTACATAACAAACACACAAACAAACTTCAATACTAAACTTAACCTGCTGTGTTGCAGGTTGGCTGGGGACAGTCAAAGGCTGGAGGAGAGCGAGCCCAGTAAACGCTGGTTAAAATCGAATACATCGCCGAAGGATAAACACCAGAGCTCCAAATGGTACTTAAGATTGTGAACGTACACCCGTTCTTACTGTTAGGCAATTTATATATCCCAATTAGAATGATAAAAATGGCCGTAAAAGAACGATAGCGAGAGAGAGATATATATACACATATAACTTGAAGTTGGATTCTGCGAAAGAAGTTCATTCTTATTGGTCCTGTTTGTTGTTCTGCCTACAAGATCTGATACCACCACATCTTCTTCTTCTTCTTCTTCGTCGAGCGCTCCACATCGACCACTTGTTAACCACTCTGTGTGACTTGTTTGCGATCTGAGCCTAAGAGCGATTGTATGTTGTGCCAGTTATGCGCCTACAAGTAGGCCAGCACATCCGATTTCTGCGATGTTTTTTATTTACTAGCCTAGCTTCCCGAGGTCCTACTAATCTCCTCTTACGACATGCCTTGTATGTCACATTGATACTATTCTTTTGTGGTAGCCCCCTCCCCAGGTGGTAGCTGAGGAACCAGACAGTTAGCTTTATTGTTTAGTTTGTACATATTTAGATATTTTAATAGCGGACTTAGTGTTTACTCTCTAAGCAGAAGGGTAACACTAAAGGAGACATTGACGTAGTTAAAACCAACCGACGTAGTGTTGTGTAGTGACGAGTTAGCAACAATTAGTAAACATAGGAGAGACGACATGAACCTTTGGGATGAGTAGGCGTGTTGTTGTGTGTTGTCACACATGTACACATATTTATTTGATGAGGATACATGTGTGGACAACACCAAAACACGCCTACTCATCACAAAGGTTCATGTCGTCTCTCCTATGTTTACTAATTGTTGCTAACTCGTCACTACACAACACTACGTCGGTTGGTTTTAACTACGTCAATGTCAATACGTTAACTACTACAATATATTAAACGACCATGGGTTTTGTGAGTCATATACACATATTTATTTGATGAGGATATATGACTCCACAAAAACCCATGGTCGTTTAATATATTGTAGTTGTGTCACAGCCATTGTAAAGAAAACACCATCATCATCAACTCCATCCTTCAACAATGTTAACCACCACCGGCATCTAGCCACCACCGGCTCATCCTGACACCACCATCACATAGAGGATACCCCCTTTCAACACTTTGCTCCCTTGCAAGCCCCGGCACCCACAGGCGAAACCAAATCAAGGTTCGCCCTTACGCTGAAAGAACATGCCTCGGCTTAAAGAAGTTTAAATCCCCAACCTAACAAACAAACATATCCTGGTTGACGGTATTGTTTAAGATGGCATAAAATTAGTGTACTTTCTAATATAGTATACATGGCAAGTAAATTTATTGTGTTCGTGGTACCGAACCGAAAGGTTACGATGTCCATGGCACCGAACCGAAGAGCTGAAAGCTCAAGTGCTTCTGGATCAGGAGAAAAAAAATGCGTCCAGAGGTCAAATAAATAACAAAACCTGTCTGTGTTTACTGCCAGTAATACAACAGAGGCGGCGACTAAAGACACTATTTATGTAGTGAGCACAAAGGCCCGTTCTAGAAATCTCTTCTTATCCTGACGCTGTGAGGCAAAACAGAAATGGAGAAAAAGAAAAAGAAAGAAAAAAATACCGCGTTTTAGTGCGTTGTAGGACAAGGGGGGCATAAACCTGTGGAATGTAATGGCTGCATGGCTAGTGCAGTCATCGCTAAGCTGTTCAGGTTATAACTTTTTCTTTATGTCCCCGTCAGAAAAGAACTACTCATTTGCCATACCGAGGGTTAAATCTAGGCCTCAAGAATGGGAGCCCGGACTGTAATCCATTCGGTGAGACTCTTCACTGAGTAATATTACAGACTACTTACAGATAATCTCAGAGTGAAAGAGTTAATATCATGACACTGAAGAAAGCTAATAGAATTGTTGAACAAAACAAGGAATCAAATATAGAACAAAAATAAATGTTTAACGTTCAAGCATTGACCTTATTGCAGTGACCTTATTGCAGCGACCTTATTGCAGTGACCTTATTGCAGTGATCTTATTGCAGTGACCTTATTGCAGTGACCTTATTGCAGTGACCTTATTGCAGTGACCTTATTGCAGCGACCTTCCCCATATACTCGGTACGTCTACACAAATATGACACGCCCCCTGCAGCTAGCATTCCGATTGGTGGTTAAATATGAATCGTTGCTGGAGATACTGAGTAAATGCTTTGTCGTTGATAACTTTGAGCTGAACCCATAGATCCCTACTTAATACAGTTTTACAATGATCACCACACTCGTTTTTTTCTGTTAACTGTATCCATGTCTCCACTGATCAAAATAAGATCCACTTCTCCGAATTGTATCCATGTCTCCACTGATCGAAAGAAGATCCACTTCTCCGAATTGTATCCATGTCTCCACTGATCAAAATAAGATCCACTTCTCCGAATTGTATCCATGTCTCCACTGATCGAAATAAGATCCACTTCTCCGAATTGTATCCATGTCTCCACTGATCAAAAGAAGATTCACTTCTCCGAATTGTATCCATGTCTCCACTGATCAAAGCACCACCATCTTCTGCTAATTGTATCCATGTATCCACTGATCAAAGCACCACCATCTTCTGCTAATTGTATCCATGTATCCACTGATCAAAGCACCACAATCTTCTGTTAATTGTATCCATGTATCCACTGATCAAAGCACCCCCATCTTCTGTAATTGTATCCATGTATCCACTGATAAAGCCCACCATCTTCTGTTAATTTATCCAGGGTTCCTGTAAAGCCCACATCGATTGATCCATTACCGCTGATTTAACACCACATCTTCGAGTCCTGTCCACTGAAAGGGCACCCATCTGCGAATGTATTGTCACAAAGCACGACCATCTCGCTAGCCTTTCCAGCAAGCAACCATTTTCTGTTAATTGTATCCATGTATCCACTGATCAAAGCACCACCATCTTCTGCTAATTGTATCCATGTATCCACTGATCAAAGCACCACAATCTTCTGCTAATTGTATCCATGTATCCACTGATCAAAGCCCCACCATCTTCTGTTAATTGTATCCATGTATCCACTGATAAAAGCACCACCATCTTCTGCTAATTGTATCCATGTATCCACTGATAAAAGCACCACCATCTTCTGTTAATTGTATCCATGTATCCACTGATCAAAGCACCACCATCTTCTGTTAATTGTATCCATGTATCCACTGATAAAAGCACCACCATCTTCTGCTAATTGTATCCATGTATCCACTGATCAAAGCCCCACCATCTTCTGTTAATTGTATCCATGTATCCACTGATCAAAGCCCCACAATCTTCTGTTAATTGTATCCATGTATCCACTGATCAAAGCACCACAATCTTCTGTTAATTTAAAGGGTTTTAAAGCCGAAGGATTGACTTCATTGCACCGGGTTTTAACCCATATGGCTCGGTCCCTCTCCACAGAAATGGCACGCCACCTGCGAAGAGTATTGCACAAAGCACGAACTCCGTAGCTCCAGCAACAATCCTAGGGGTCTCTGGAAAAATTGCACTCGTGAACAGAACGGCGCTGTCCGGATTCGAACCCATGACCTTTGACTCACAAGGCAAAGGGCTTAACCACTTAGCCACACATTTTCTCTCGATCTTTCTCATATATTCACAAGTAGACACACAGTTCATCATCATCTTCTTGTTTCCCTTTGAAGCATGGGGGCGACATTAAGATTTACCACACATTTATATACTTAGAAATTAGAAAAAATAAGTACAAATAACAATAATGAATACACAGCAGACTAGTAACAATGAAACAATGAAATTAGATATATAAAATTATGCTCCGTGATAGCTTGGTTATTGGTTACTAAACTGAAGTCATTGCACTCCGGGCAGACCCATAGGTGCTCAGTCTCCCCAACAGATATCGAAGAGTATGTTTACTGATGAGTCAGATACAACAACTGCCCCAGTAAATGAAGTCCCAGAAATCCAATGGAAGGCAACAGTAACTGCCTCAACCTCCATCCTCATACTAGAAGTAGTTGTCCTGTATGCCCTACTTCGCTCTGCAACAACCCTACCATGCGCATTAGCCAAGAAACCCCAGCCGGATTTCTCACCACGTTGAACCGACCCATCGGTATATACAACAACATCATCATCCCTTGCATTATCTTCTATCAGCTGCTTAACTGCGAGATCAGCCTTCATGTTGCCCCTAACTGTACAAGAGACCATAACTCTAAACACTCACATACATAAATGGGTGTTTGCTATAGGTGATTTGACCTCTGCTTCTGTGCATCTCGGAGTATAAGAGCAGTCTCAGCATTGACCTCTATTTCTGTGTATCTCGGAGTATAAGTGCAATCTCAGCATTGACCTCTGTTTCTGTGTATCTCGGAGTATAAGTGCATTGACCTCTGTTTCTGTGTATCTCGGAGTACAAGTGCAGTCTCAGCATTGACCTCTGTTTCTGTGTATCTCGGAGTATAAGTGCATTGACCTCTGTTTCTGTGTATCTCGGAGTATAAGTGCAGTCTCAGCATTGACCTCTGTTTCTGTGTATCTCGGAGTATAAGTGCAGTCTCAGCATTGACCTCTGTTTCTATTCATCTCGGAGTATAAGTGCAGTCTCAGCAGAGAAATATCATTATTCCTGACATTTGCTGGAATAGTGCAGTGCATGTGATAAACACGAGCACACACAAATAAGCTAATAAGCAAGTGTGTAGTACTTTGATAACTTTCTTATATTATCTAACATTTTTATATTGATTAATTTCTTTTCTTTTGTTTTCTCTGCTTTTGTCTTTAGGCGTCGCATGCTGATGATCGGTTTCCGAGATAGTGCACGCTCGGTTGCTTGATATCCTGTGAAATTGTAGAGTTTTAAGATGTCTGTAACTCCATCAGTCCACATTTTTCTTGGTCTACCCCTTCCTCTTGATGATTACATTTTCATGCTGTACGCTTTTGCAACTGGTGTAGTTGGGTTCATTCTTACCAAGTAACCAAACCATTTGAGTTTCTTTTTTTTCAATGAATCTAACAATAGTTGTTATTCTGATTGCTGTTCTAATGTCTTCATTATTTGTATGGTCCTTTCTTGTTTTATTTACTGGTTTCCTCAAGCATCTCACTTTACGGGTGATAGTTATCATATTGAATTCTTTCATTATATGATGTACCGTCTTAGTAAATAATCTTGACAGACATGGATATTCAAAATGAATTTGCTCTTTATATCGCTGGTACACTCTGATTTGATGTTGTTCATTTGTCTCGTGAGCATATCCTCCAATTTATAGAGCTGTCTTCCTTCGTATTGTCTATCGGTAAAGACATCCTTCCTTTTTGTATGAACTTCAGTTGAGATTTATTTTCTATACGTGTTCTTCTTATTGTTCTTCTTTGGGGAACTCTGGCCATTTGTGTTATCCACTGTGGACCACAAACTGGACAGTCATCTTCAGGTCTGACAGGTTTCTCCAAAGTTTAGTTTTCAGGTCGATTAGATGTAACCACATGTTGCTTCTCAGCTCATCCAGGAGAGGATAGTCTTGCAGGACATTCTTCGGTGTCTGTTTCCCATGTTGACACTGGCAAAGAGATGTTTGACTTATTCCGTGTCTAGTTAAGTCTCTGTTGAGTTTGCAGTGTCTGAAACGTAGGCGAAATATACTGACCAGGCCTGTTCTGCTGAAGTCTTGGATGAAATCTTTTCCATAATCACATCCGGTGTTTGTCTTTCAGTCTACTGCAGATTTTCTCTTTAATGACAGTTTTATTTGTTCCAAATGTTCAACAATTCTTAGACTCAGTTCTTTTAGTACCACTCTATTTTATGTTCATTAAATCTGTTTCTTTATTCTGTCCATGAATATTTTCAAAGTATCTAACCTCAAACTAATGTTCAGTGTCCATGAAATATGGGTATGATAAGTTCTCCCGAGGGCCTCATGAACATATGGTTTTCTCTCTCTCTCTTTCTCTCTTGCGATCACCGACCAAACCGATGTACCATATTTCCCATATAAATTCTATTCATGTGGAAATCTGATTCATGCAGCCTTAGCATTGATACGTTTTACGTCACATCTTCAGCACCATTTGGATCTCTGGTGCTTATCCTTCGGCGATGTGTCCGGTTTCAGCCAGCGTTTACTCGGTTCGCTCTCCGTTCTGTAGCCATCTAGTGTATTTTATGGTGTGGGGCAGGGTTCCATGATGTACTCAGGACCGTGATGTATATTTTCTCAGTATGATGCAAGTCTTCGAAATGACGCCCTTAAATGTTTTTTCTTAAATTAGTCTTTTGAATTTGCTGCATATGCCGCCCCCTTACGGTGTCGTCTGATGCGGTCGCCTCTCTGTATCATAGTACGGCACGGCCCTGGATGCACTATATATGTTGTTTCTGTTATAGGACCCCATGATGCACTATATGGTGTTTCTGCTATAGGCCTATGATGCACTATATGTGGTGTTTCTGTTTAGGACCCCATGATGCACTATATGGTGTTTCGTTATAAGGCCCCATGATGCACTATATGTGTTGTGCCTGCTATAGGGTTAAGTGATGCACTATATGTGTTGTTTCTGTTATAGGACCCCATGATGCACTATATATGGTGTTTCTGTTATAGGACCCCATGATGCACTATATGTGGTGTTTCTGTTATAGGACCCCATGATGCACTATATATGGTGTTTCTGTTATAGGACCCCATGATGCCCTATATATGGTGTTTCTGTTATAGGACCCCATGATGCACTATATATGGTGTTTCTGTTATAGGACCCCATGATGCACTATATATGGTGTTTCTGTTATAGGACCCCATGATGCACTATATATGGTGTTTCTGTTATAGGACCTCATGATGCACTATATATGGTGTTTCTGTTATAGGACCCCATGATGCACTATATATGGTGTTTCTGTTATAGGACCCCATGATGCACTATATATGGTGTTTCTGTTATAGGACCCCATGATGCACTATATATGGTGTTTCTGTTATAGGACCCCATGATGCACTATATATGGTGTTTCTGTTATAGGACCCCATGATGCACTATATATGGTGTTTCTGTTATAGGACCCCATGATGCACTATATATGGTGTTTCTGTTATAGGACCCCATGATGCACTATATATGGTGTTTCTGTTATAGGACCCCATGATGCACTATATGTGTTGTTTCTGTTATAGGACCCCATGATGCACTATATGTGGTGTTTCTGTTATAGGACCCCATGATGCACTATATGTGTTGTGCCTGCTATAGGACCCCATGATGCACTATATGTGGTGTTTCTGTTATAAGGCCCCATGATGCACTATATGTGTTGTGCCTGCTATAGGACCCCATGATGCACTATATGTGGTGTTTCTGTTATAAGGCCCCATGATGCACTATATGTGTTGTGCCTGCTATAGGGTTAAGTGATGCACTATATGTGTTGTGCCTGCTATAGGGTTAAGTGATGCACTATATGTGTTGTGCCTGCTATAGGGTTAAGTGATGCACTATATGTGTTGTGCCTGCTATAGGGTTAAGTGATGCACTATATGTGTTGTGCCTGCTATAGGGTTAAGTGATGCGATGCACTAAATATGTTGTGGTTGTTAAGCTGTTTTGTTGCTATGCTCCCAAAAACAACCAAGCATAATCAAACTGCATTCCATGACAGTCAACGATTAATAATACAATTCGAATTCTATACACATAAACAAACTGTACTGCCGTCTAAAGACACGCTCATGAAGGTCAAGTTATAAACCTGCCAACGCAACATAAGTCTGTAACATTAGGTTGCATTTATGAAATAAACAACTACACATATATATCTATATATATACAGTAGTAACATATACCAACAAGTTTCCTGCGGTTGGAATGTGGTTGGGAGAAGGGGGGTGGATAAGGATAGAGGGGGTCTTTGGGGAGGGGGTTTGCAATGGGTACAATGTGGACCTCAGAAATAACAGAGGCAGTGATAAACAATATTTATGAGACAAACACATAGTCCCGTTCTAGAAATTCCTTCTTATCCTGACGATGTGAGGTAAAACAAGATTAAAGAACAGAAGAAAGAAGAAGAAGAAGAAGCAATGTAAATCCTCACACATTTCACAAAGAACCACCATTTTGGTTGTTATGTAGGAGATTCAAGACGAGGCACGCACTGTCAACCTAAGAACGGGTCTATCTTGGTTATATCAGAGCGTGTAGGCTTGAAAATGAGTAAACTTGAAAAAAATCCATTAATCAAATACACTGACGTCCTGACAAGATAACGAAGAAAGTATTTATAGCACAACACAGTTATTACACATGTACGACATGGCATTACCACGTGATTAACCAGATTTACGTCACTGTGTACAATATTTCAAGGAACCAAACAATTTAAATCAATTGGATTTTTTTCATTAGAGCGAATGTAAAGAAATCATTTGACAAGTGTCATAAATTATTCAAGTTAAACACAAGTTCGACCGACAACAGCAAATATACACATATACAAGTATATTTTATTAATAATAAAACTAATACGTATAGTTATTACTCAAACAGTAGTCTCGACGTAAGGGTGTAGCTCTGGTAAATAAATCGTATTGATTGATTGATTGATTGATTTGATTGATTGATAGGACCATTCTCATTGCACTTCAGCAAGTAACAATGTGTACTCCGATATTTTTTACACAGGAAGATCTCAGCGGCAGTGCACGAACTCCGTAGCACCGGCGAGGGTCCCGATGTAATTTAGAAGATGGTGAAAATATTTTAAAGGAATTTTATTTTGTAAAAAGTTTTAAATGAATTTTGCACGGGCAGCGGCTTTCCAGCCTGCTCTTATCGATTTTGAACAGTCAAGGGTTCTTTTACGTCTCCAATGTGAACATGGGATCTACGTTTTATAGTCCGTTTCCAATAGGACTAGGAACTCGATCTCACCTACACTGAGATCAGGGATCTCTAGAAAAATATCGCAATGACTCACCTAACATCTAGTTCCACGAGGACCACGCTCACATTTGAACGAGAGATGAGTACCTAACCTCTACGCCACAGAGACTCACAAACCTTATTGGTTATTTGTTACTGAACTGACGTCACAGCATGCCGGGCAGACCTATAGGTGCTCAGTCTTCCCAAACAGATGTTGAAGGGTATGCATACTGATGGTTTCTGTGTCCCGCTGGTTAAACACACTTCTGCCCGTCTGCCCAGCGTGTTCTAGCGCGTTGGACTACGGGTGACTATCCCTCTGTGTGTGGGGTTCAATTCCGCGGGATGGCAGAAAAAGCCACAGATTCCCCAGATTGATGGTGTTCGTGGCACCGAACCGAAGGGTTACGATGTCCATGGCACCGAGCCGAAGTGCTGAAAGGCTCAAGTGCTTCTGGATCGGAAAAAACACTTCTCTCTCTCCGCTGCCCCTCCCCACCCCCACCCCCCGACCCAACATCCAGCTCTACTTTGCAACGTATTATTTCAAATTAAGTAAACATGAGCAAAATAACTGGGATCCATTTTTAGTACCATGATGTATACTTGGGAATACGATATTAGATCCGTATTTTTCTTTGATCGTCGGCACATGATGGGGAGTGTGGTCATCGTCACGCCAGTTGTTTTTTCTTCCCAGTGCTTTTCTGGTGTTCAACTGATGCCGGTTTGGCCACTTAATAAGAATGCATCCAAACTTCACAGTATACCGAGTCTTCTACAACAGAACATCAGGAAAGAAGGCGAGAGGAAGACCACGAATAAGATGGTTAAATGTGATAGCAGAATCCTGTCAACGAGTAAAAATAACTATCACCTAAGACATTAGAGCAGCATAAGACAAAAACGGAAAACCACGACACAGGGCAAAAAATGACAGCAGTGTGACAACAAAAGAAGAAGAAGAAGAATTGATGCTGGGTCAACTTGAGATCCGTTAAGGTTGAAACACAGTTATCTCACCTTAACGTAGGAACTGACCTAGGATCAGCCATCATAATCATGGGCGTCTATACGTTAAGGTTGAAACACAAGTTATCTCACACCTTAACGTAGGAACTGACCTAGGATCAGCCATCATAATCATGGGCGTCTATACGTTAAGGTTGAAACACAGTTATCTCACACCTTAACGTGAACTGACCTAGGATCAGCCATCTAATCATGGCGTCTATACGTTAAGTTGAAACACAAGTTATCTACACCTAACTGGAACTGACCAGGATCAGCCATCATAATCATGGGCGTCTATACGTTAAGACAAGAATGGACAAATGCCACCTCCTAGACAATGGACATTTGATAGCACAGTTTTATGTGAGTCTGGTCTTCATTTCCGTGTAGTAAAATCTCAACTAAAATTGTGTAATTCATTTTGTCCTTTCCTGGCGCCCGTGTGGTGCTGGGGCTGCAACGGAGCAAATACTAGTACCCAGTAGCGGCTCGTGATCCTTTTTGTTGATGGTGCCAGACACACATTTTCGGAAAAATCATGGTTCTGGATTAGGTTATATTTTAATTTATTAAATAATAAATGCACGTTTCACATTATTTTGATGGGTCTGGCCCCACTGGCCCTTAATGACGAGCCGCCACTGCTAGTACCACTGCGACTGTAAGAGGCAACTGATGCAGGACCTATGGAAGCTACACTAATAAATAAAAAGCTTCGCAGAAATCGGATGTGTTGGCCTACTTGTAGGGCTGGTCTACTTGTAGGTGCATAACTGGCGCAATGTATAATCGCTCTTAGGCTCAGATCACATATAAATCACACAGAGTGGTCGATATGGAGCGTTCGAAGAAGAAGAAGAAGAAGAAGCCTTTTCCTTGGAGATTTTCTATGGACGCCTATGATCCTAATCTGTAACACTGAAGTCAGTTGTTTCCGACTAACACCACAGATCCAATTCTATGAAGCGTGGAAGATACTATCACAGTAAGTTACTAGAGCCGTACTGGGCCGTCATCATATCAGAATTTAACCAAACTTTTCAAACTCACGCAAAATGTGTATAACAGAGGCGGAGGTGAGAATAGAAAGTCTATGTATTTATCAAAGAAACTGTTCAAACGTAAACTCCGATTTGACGAGTGCATACAAGCGACTGGCTACTATAATAACCAATGACATTTCGTCTGTACAGCTTTGTATATCTCCTATTGTTTAACACGGAATCTACTTTTGTTCAATTATGATTCAGTGATTAACTCATTAAATACACAGCATGACTACTATAGGAAATATATGGCATGAAGTGAATACTGTAGGAGATATACAGCATGAAGTGAATACTGTAGGAAATATATGGCATGAAGTGAATACTATAGGAAATATACAGCATGAACTGAATACTATAGGAAATATACAGCATGAAGTGAATACTGTAGGAAATATATGGCATGAAGTGAATACTATAGGAAATATACAGCATGAAGTGAATACTATAGGAAATATACAGCATGAAGTGAATACTGTAGGAGATATACAGCATGAAGTGAATACTGTAGGAGATATACAGCATGAAGTGAATACTGTAGGAGATATACAGCATGAAGTGAATACTGTAGGAAATATACAGCATGAAGTGAATACTATAGGAAATACACAGCATGAAGTGAATACTGTAGGAGATATACAGCATGAAGTGAATACTGTAGGAGATATACAGCATGAAGTGAATACTGTAGGAGATATACAGCATGAAGTGAATACTGTAGGAGATATACAGCATGAAGTGAATACTGTAGGAAATATACAGCATGAAGTGAATACTATAGGAAATACACAGCATGAAGTGAATACTGTAGGAGATATACAGCATGAAGTGAATACTGTAGGAGATACACAGCATGAAGTGAATACTGAGAAATACACAGCATGAAGTGAATAATGTAGGAAATACACAGCATGAAGTGAATACTATAGGAGATAGACAGCATGAAGTGAATACAGTAGCAGATACACATCATGAAGTGAATACTATAGGAGATACACAGCATGAAGTGAATACTGTAGCAGATACACAGCATGAAGTGAATACTATAGGAGATGCACAGCATGAAGTGAATACTATAGGAGAAATACAAGCATAAGTGAATACTGTAGGAGATATACAGCATGAAGTGAATACTGTAGGAGATATACAGCATGAAGTGAATACTGTAGGAGATATACAGCATGAAGTGAATACTGTAGGAGATATACAGCATGAAGTGAATACTGTAGGAGATATACAGCATGAAGTGAATACTGTAGGAGATATACAGCATGAAGTGAATACTGTAGGAGATATACAGCATGAAGTGAATACTGTAGGAGATACACAGCATGAAGTGAATACTGTAGGAAATACACAGCATGAAGTGAATAATGTAGGAAATACACAGCATGAAGTGAATACTATAGGAGATACACAGCATGAAGTGAATACTGTAGCAGATACACAGCATGAAGTGAATACTATAGGAGATGCACACTGAAGTGAATACTATAGGAGATACACAGCATGAAGTGAATACTGTAGCAGAATACAATCATGAAGTGAATACTGTAGCAGATACACATCAATGATGTAGCAGAACATGAAAACGGAAACAAACATCGGAAAATGTATTACTACAAATTTAATTCGACATAAAGATAGTAAGTTCAACTGTAGATTGCAACATTATTTATTTATTTTCATATCATCACTCACAGTAGAGAGCTATTGTTTTGAAGTGTTGATACAAGTAGTTTCTATCATTCGTTTCTCTTTCTTCTGGAGGTTTGCCATTTCGAGGAGAAAATCGGATTATTGGGTTAGGAAAAAATTGGAATTAATATATTTTAGAACAAATAAATAAAATGTAACGTAGAATTTCCAGACCTTACGGTATAAAGTGTCTGTCACATTTATATTTATACCGCTAGTGTGTAGGAGGGCCAATTTATTCCCTCACGTTTGAAGCGTCGAGCGTTGGATTAAACTTACAACTCTTGAGTCCGAGTCAATAGTGGAACGTTTACGCATTAAGCTAATCCGCCCCCATATATTTTAGAGCTGTTGAGTAAATTAGACGATAATTCAGTATACATTACAATATACGTACATGCGTACAGAGATATAATTCAGTATACATTACAATATACGTACATGCGTACAGAGATATAATTCAGTATACATTACACTATACGTACATGCGTACAGAGATATAATTCAGTATACATTACAATATACGTACATGCGTACAGAGATATAATTCAGTATACATTACAATATACGTACATGCGTACAGAGATATAATTCAGTATACATTACAATATACGTACATGCGTACGGAGATATAATTCAGTATACATTACAATATACGTACATGCGTACAGATATACAAACAAATTACAGAGTAAAAACGTTAAACAGAATGTGTGAACATCTGACGAATGTGTATCTCAAAGATATTGATCCTGATCATATCTCTACATAAACATGTTCATATCAAGCACTGCATATTTGTTCATGAAAAAGCATTGTGAGACATTCCATGAGTTATACAGAAAATACTGTCAGAGTACTTGAACCTGTGTTCCCAAATATTGAAACTGCGCTCAGAATGTTCACGTGTGATCGACTGTTAAAAAATGAAAATCGTGGCATATCCTAAAGGACGTAGCCATCAACCACAATAAACGAGTCGTTGATTTTCTAGGCACCAGATCGACTGTGACAGAGCATTTTTATTCATTAAACTAATAAAGGGTTTGAAGCCGAAGGATTGACTTCATTGCAATCGGGATGTATTCCATATGGCTCAGTCCATCTCTGCAGAAATGGCACGTCACCTGCCGAGAGCACTCCACAAGGCACGTACTCCGTATCTGCGGCAAATATTCTAGGGATCTCTTTAAAAATGCACTGTGAACAGAAGACGCTGTCCATATTCGAACCCACGACTTTCTAAATGCAAAGAAGGGCTCAACCACTTAGCCACAGAGGCCCACCAAAAAGTTTAAACTAAAAAACAATATGCTCTTCAGCATAACTGAGCCAACTCATATTTACTCTTTGTCACAGAAGAAAATATGGAGAGAGTGGAGAAATCTGCTAAACATGACATTGAATAGGAAGACATAGAAAACCTTGGTTGCGGGCCCTATACCTCCTTACTGTGACGGGTAAGGGGTGACGGTAAACAGCAGTATGGGAAGTAAAGATGTTTATATAACGATAATTAACAGAAAAAGACATGGTGTCAGTTAACATACTTACCTGAAGCATTTCTGTTGTGCATCTCAAATCCTATATTTCCAACGTGTGCTGGTGACAGCGGTATCCCATCATAATTCTCATCCATGATTAAATATCAACCATTCACTTCCAACTTAGATGTGCGTTTCAACTGTCTCCTGGCAGTGGTTGGCATGGACACAGATCAGATATGCCTGTTTGAGAAAAGAGACCAAAAGAAAAAAACCCATAATTTAGTGAAGATATATATAATGTATATTAGTACATTTGTAAATAATGTGTGTCGTATAAGTGAAATGTTAAGATAGCATATTATTGAAAGACATACATTGGACGAGAATACGAGCATGAGTCGGCCCTGACGTTGTCACATATTATTGAAAGACATACATTGGACGAGAATACGAGCATGAGTCGGCCCTGACGTTGTCACATATTATTGAAAGACATACATTGGACGAGAATACGAGCATGAGTTGGCCTTGACGTTGTCACATATAACCAATCAATCATCATCATCAAGTAACTCGAAAATGGCTCCCATGACATAAATCTTGCAAAACTTTCTATTCTGTGTAAGTTGACAGGCGTCAGCAGCAGTCATTCTCAGATCGTCAATGACATCTTGTACTCATCGTCCTCGATGTCTTCCTCTCATTCTTCTTCTAGGCACCATTCCCTCCAAAATTATCTTCTCTGGGTACTCATGTTGTTTGATGTGTCAGAAATAATGCATTTTTCTTGTTTTTCTGTTCTTTAATATCAATCTCTTTAATATCCAAGTCTCTTTAATATCTAACTCTCTTTAATATCAAACTCTCTTTAATATCTAACTCTCTTTAATATCTAAGTCTCTTTAATATCTAACTCTCTTTAATATCTAACTCTCTTTAATATCTAACTCTCTTTAATATCTAACTCTCTTTAATATCTAACTCTCTTTAATATCTAACTCTCTTTAATATCTAACTCTCTTTAATATCTAACTCTCTTTAATATCTAACTCTCTTTAATATCCAAGTCTCTTTAATATCCAACTCTCTTTAATATCTAACTCTCTTTAATATCTAACTCTCTTTAATATCTAACTCTCTTTAATATCTAACTCTCTTTAATATCTAACTCTCTTTAATATCTAACTCTCTTTAATATCTAACTCTCTTTAATATCTAACTCTCTTTAATATCTAACTCTCTTTAATATCTAACTCTCTTTAATATCTAACTCTCTTTAATATATCAACTCTCTTTAATATCTAACTCTCTTTAATATCTAACTCTCTTTAATATCCAACTCTCTTTAATATCCAAGTCTCTTTAATATCCAAGTCTCTTTAATATCCAACTCTCTTTAATATCCAAGTCTCTTTAATATCCAACTCTCTTTAATATCCAAGTCTCTTTAATATCCAAGTCTCTTTAATATCCAAGTCTCTTTAATATCCAACTCTCTTTAATATCCAAGTCTCTTTAATATCCAAGTCTCTTTAATATCCAAGTCTCTTTAATATCCAAGTCTCTTTAATATCCAAGTCTCTTTAATATCCAAGTCTCTTTAATATCCAACTCTCTTTAATATCCAACTCTCTTTAATATCCAAGTCTCTTTAATATCAATCAGTAGAACGTAATCACAAAATCTCAGCTTTAATAATTATTCTGTAAAGTAATTAAGCGCTGTAATGGAGCGCTTAATTAAGTAACGAGACGGCTGGCCAAAGACAGGCAAACATGGCCAGCGGCAGTAAGGGAGAGCTAAAAATGAAAGAAGAAAAACAGCATCACATATGGAGGCAAAAGAGAGCGCAGAGGACAGAGAGAACATCCTATGTATCACCTCTAGTCTCCAGTTTTACCTGCAGAAACTGTGGCAAGGAGTGTCACTCCAGAATAGGCCATTACAGTCACAAGATACGTTGTGATTCAGCATAGAATATGCTACATGACGCAAAACCTATTGTCTCCTGAGACAAAAAAGGCCAATGGTGATGAGAGTAATTGAACACATTAAAAAAAACAATATATACACCAAAGTTAACAATCTAACATGACAGTACGGATCAAATAGATGTATCGGGAAAAAATAAAAATAACTATTTTGTATGTAATGCAGGCACCACATAATTCACAATCTAGAATCATACAGCACAACTTACGTAATACACAAGTCGTTGCATGTATTGTAGAAATAAATCAATCTTATATTATACTAAAATTCATGGGCAAGTCTACGTTTAGTAAATTATGCATTCCATTCTACTTATTATAGGTATTTAGTTGTGATTCTATTATACTTCCTACTCGTGTATACACTACACACGCACATGAACATGTGTCAAGGATATCACGCCAAGTCTCTCGTATTAGTGACATCATTAATCAGCCACTCGACAAAAATGTAAAACTATACGTTTGTTATTTAGTGTTTCGGTTTATAATTAGAATCAAACACTGAGCGGGAATGACACATGAGTCAGATTTTTATATACTAAGAAGAGGGCCATAGGGAATGTTTTCCTATTTTACTTCTTCTTCCGCGTACATTGTTGATTTGTTTGTGAATTTTCTTTTTAACTCCTTGTAGACCAGGAGCACAACTAAGTTGTGTTTTTACTTCAAATGGCGTTTGTCTTGGTCCACTAAGTTAAGGAATTACAGCATCTTTAAACAGAGTTAGGTCAGTGGCGGCTTGTGATCATTTTTGTTGGTGGGGCCAGATAGATATTTTCGGTAAAATCTTGGTTTCGGTTAGGTTATATTTTAGTGTATACAGTAATAAATACACGTTACACATTATTTTTGGTGGGGCCCTGCCCCACTGGACCTTAATGACGAGCCACCACAGAGTTAGGTTATATTGTTGAAGTTCTAAATCCCCTAGCTAAACTATCTAACAAATTTAGAGCAGAAGACGTTGCCTTGAATTCTGCATTAGAAACCATCTTTAAAAGAAAACTCAAATGATAAATAATCATTTCAATTGCATGTGAAGATGTCATACATTTCAATTACTTGTAAGATTGAATAATCATTCAATATTACCGTTAAGATGTACAATAATCATTCAATATACATTGTAAGATGTACTAATCATTTCAATACGTTGTAAAGATGTAGCAATAATCATTTTCAATATTACACGTTGTAAAGATGTAGCAATAAGATATCTATTCATCTTGTATAGTTGTACGTTACATACGGCCTGCAAGTAATTTCCCCATACCGCTCTGTCCTGGGCAACTCGCTCAATCGCTTCAGTTGGAATTGAATCCTATGTTTCTTGCCTCTCTCAGCAAAGTTCGTTTCAGGGTTTCCCTTGAGCGTCCCCTCTTTCTTGAATCCATTGCCTCCCACTTCAATGCCGGCTTTGATATTCTTTGATCATTTCTTCTCAAGGTATGCCCAAGAAACTTCCATCTTCTCTCTCATATAACAGTTGCTACTAGTGATGTAGCATTAAGGAGACATAAAAGGCAGAATTCAATGACTTCTCCTTTGAAATCCAAGAAATTATAAATTTTCACTCGTTTTATTTATGTAGGAGCAGTGGAGAGTACCCGGCATTTTGCAGAACATAGAAGATTCTAACAACTGCAGGTGCGTAATGTTTAGAGTTGTGACACGCCTACTCAAGTAGAGTCTATTGATGATAACTGCAGTACCCATTCGTTAACAGAGCAGTAGAGCCTATTGATGATAACTGCAGTATCCCTTCGTTACCAGAGCAGTAGAGTCTATCGATGATAACTGCAGTACCCATTAGTTACCAGAGCCACACAAAATTAGTAGAAATTAGGTTACATTAAAAAACAAAAGTTACTTCCCATATTTAAGGGGTCGTTCTACTGAAAGTTGGGTCATTATAGCTTATAGATATCGATTTTCAAATTCATCATATTATGTTAGTATTGCATCTCTACAATCAAATTACGCAAAGATTTTTATTTGTGATCCCGAAAAATGCTTCAAAATTATTTTTGAACATCCCTACCCTCTAAAAATTCGCTATAGAAAATGTCTTCAATTATCTTTCTTTTGTCCCTAGATACAGTGTATGGCATTCAATTAACTCAATCAGTCATGTATCATTGTAAAGCTTGATCTGAGTACTAACAGATATATTAGATTTAATTAGGCTAGGCAATGACTGTATGCTGTAACGGACGATTTCTCTGACACTTTAGACTAAATTCACATTACATTTTTAAAACACAGTTTTCTCCCATTTGTAAATCTCGTTAACGTGGTAATGTACGTTTTCCACCATGAAAGAAATCCTCAAGATAGCAATATGAGATTTGACCTGACATATATATATTAATATTGAAGCCCTTAGACAACAGAAAATGCACTTTTCTCTAGCAAATAAATTTATATGAATTTCTTTATGAACCAGGGAGTCCTATTTTGGGCCGTGAATTTGGTATGTCTTATTCGTTGCACTCCTAGAGATCAGTTACATGTTACAGAACAATTTAAAGTTTTCAGTGGGCCAGAATATTGGTATATTTAGGTTGTGCAGTTAACAAAAAATTGCAATTGTTATTTATTTCACTCTGTTTGGAGACCGTATGACGTTGTTTACAATCCAACATGGCTGCCGTTTCCATGGCAACCCAATAATTATTAATGCGAAAGATATCTAAATTTTCATTTTAGACCACTCTAGTAGTAACTGCTATGTATCACCTAATTTTATTGAGAGATAAGAAAGTTGAGAAATCCTGTAGCATAACCCATTAAATAAAAGAATCGGTATTATATTGTTTAGGTAGGCCTATTGGTTACTGGTTACTCAACTGACGTCCTTACACTCCGTGCAGACCAATAGGTGCTCCGTCTCCTGCAACAGATTTAGAAGAGTATGCATACTGATGGTTCCCGTGGCTCGTTGGTTAAAAACACTCATCACTCTGCCCCTCAGGCATCCAGTTCTACCCGTGCAAACTGTTTAAAGCGCTAGAACGATTCAACATCTATTTTAGTGCCTTCATCCAACAGGCAGTCGCGAAGAGACCGAAGAACATCCCCTTATCCATCTTCAACTCCCTGACAGTAGATGCTGTTGAAGCAAGCCTGCCCGCTCTCTCATTGCCTCAAACACCTGCATGCCCAGGACAGTAGATCCCCGTAAACCTCTTGAGGTTAGAAACTTCTACAGACGACATCCAATCATACCGAAACCTGCTCTTTTGGATTTTGTGAAACATCGACTGAAAGTCAAATACAACAAATGCACAGTAAAAGGAGCCACAGAGAGCCAATGGAGAGCAGCAATAGGAAAGTAATAGAACAACTTGTAGACAATTATACTTATCGATATAAGGAAGACTGCAGTAAAACTATGCAGCAATGGCGAAACACTTGATATAAGGAAGACTGCAGTAAAACTATGCAGCAATGGCGAAACATGTAAAAACAAAGTACTGTAGTTTTACAAAGCACAAAAATAATATACAGCGACGTATCGACCAAAAGGCCTTTATCAAGCAAAGGATACAACAGAAGCAATTATAGTTAAGATCTTGTGAGTTCATAAAGACAACAAAAAATATGAACTGCCTGGAACACCTAAAGTCGTTATCTTATTCGATTTAAAAAATTTAGTATATTCTATATTAACTGAAGACGACATTGTTACACGACTTTGCGTTAAATTATATGTGTAGAAAATAAATTAACATTATCACACGTCATTATATCATTAATTTACCAGCGAATTGGTAATATTACACGTCGTTAAATCTTTAATCTAACAGTGAATTGGTAATAAAATGGATGATAAACTTTAATATAAAAGGTTATTGCTTATTAATCAAAACGAGCACTCGAGACTGGCCCCCATCTAACGTAGTGTCTGGTGTAGATACTCGTATCTATGTAAACACTGTAGTTCTGTATGTATGATATCACTTCAGTACTGCTGCAAACTACACATACAAGCAGACGATACACATCTAAAGTGCATCGAATTTATTTGTTGTTTTCAGACTAGGATCAATCTCGATACAGACTTCATCTAAAATGTTGCTACAAAATCTATCTCAAATTAAATGTAAACTAAGAAGAATAAGTTACAAACAAACTACTACTGAAGAAGAAATAGATAAAAACTTACTGTACCTTGAAAAATGTGTGTTGTGTAAGATATGATCAAACAGTTGAGCCAACGCCCGACCAACAAAGTCTTACTTTGCGATAAGGTTCGACACACCCTGTTGCTTGCTATCTTAGAGTTGTATATCCAGTCCAAGATTTTTAACAAACATCAGTTATGCTTTCACGGCTGACAAAACCAGAGGTCGATGTTCTTTGGTCTATTAAATTATGTGTGTGATAAACATGTTGTATACATGCACGTTCTCTGCTACATGTAGTTAATTATTAAGTTGTCGATGTTTTACAAATAAATGACAAGGAAACATAATAGAAGATTGTATTTTTATTTTCTTCCCGTTATGCACCGATTATAAATGTGATACATTTTATTTATTCTTCCGGGTAGTGATATTATCATGTGCATCTCTTCACATGGGCGTACATACGTAAAGGTAATGAAGGGAGATGGGGGTCCAAGTGCCTTCTCCTGGAGAAGTGAATCAAGCAATCAATTGTCATGCCTGCCGGCGTATGTGATCATGTCTCTCCACAACTCTCTCTCTCTCTCTCTCCTTGGTGCATTAGTCATTTCTGGCGTCGATCTTTTGTCGAACCACGATGCCAGACCATCCAACAACTTCTTCCTCTGTCTTCCACGATCTCTCCTTCCCTGAATTGTACCTGTTGTCACCAAATGTTCTAAACCTTCTCCTCGCATTATATGTCCGAGTGAATACAGTGTTCTATAAACCTCAAAACCTCAGAGGAACGCACCGGAGCCAATGAATATGGTAAATAAATAGACAGTAAAACAAGTATTAAGGATCACCGAAAAAAAACAATTTATCAAACACAGGATTCGAACCACGACCCTTTATTTCTTACGGTATAGTACTGCTAGTACATGGTGCTGGCATTCATATGTTATATATACGTTATATATTTATATACATTATATGTTATATATACATTCTTCTTCTCGTTCTCACTAGATTGGGATTTCGGATTCTCTAATAAAGGCAGTCGTCTGCATCAGATTATCAGCTTATACAGTTTGTCTTGGACGCTGGTGCAAGCGGGCCACCTCTTTCTTCTCAAATATGCATACTGGGGGCAGTTCTGTAAGACACAATTCCCACGATTTCTGCTTCCCCATTTGTGCCGAGTAAGTTTTGGTCACCCTCGCGATGGTAGGTCTGACATTCTTACTGCGTGGCTAAATCTTGCGTAGAATCCGTTATCCCATTCCTCATTGTGAAGGGGTCGTTGCACCATATTATGCGTCTTACAGCCTGGTGCATCCGTTTTCTGCAAGCATTTGTTTCGGGTATGTATACATTATATGTTATATAACAGATCTGGACGCCGAACCCACAGTGTTGGAACTTTTCGAAGCAATCAAAAAACTTTCAAATGGAAAGGCGTCAGGACTATATAACATTCCTGCAGATATCCTCAAACATAACAAGTATGTCCTCTCCCCCCCTCTACAATCTCCTTGTACAGAGCTGGAGAGTGGGCGAAGTTCCTCAAGACATGAGGGATGCAAAAATAGTGACACTCTATAAAAACAAAGGGGACAAGGGGGACTGCAACAACTGCAGATGCATCTCTCTTTCAAGTGTTACAGGCAAGGCTTTTGCACTAGTCCCTTCAAAACGACTACAGAAACTGACAGATCGTGTTCTTCCAGAGTCAAAATGTGGATTCAGAGCTGGACGGTCAACAACTGACATGATATTTACTCTTCGACAACTGCAAGAGAAGTGCAGAGAGCAGAGAAAACCATTCTCATTGCTTTCGTAGACCTGACAAAGGCATTTGACACGGTCAGCAGACCAGGACTTTAGAAAATATTAAAACATATCGGCTGCCCCCCAAAGTTGCTCTAACTGATCGTCTCCTTACATGAGGGCATGAATCCCAGTATACAGTTCGATGGTAGCACATCTGATAGCTTAGATGTTAAGAATGGAGTCAAACAGGGCTGTGTCCTTGCCCCACTCTCTTTGGCATCTTCTTCGCAGTCTTGTTACGCCACGCCATCGGGGATGCTGATGGAGATGTTTTCATCCGCACGAAATCTGATGGCTCACTCTTCTAATTGACTCGCTAAAGGAGCCAAAACAAAAACAACAGAAATTCTTCTCAAGGAACTCCTTTTCGCTGAAGATGCTGCCTTAGTTGCACAAAGTAAGGCTACACTGCAATCCCTAATAAATAATTTGGCCAGGGCATGCGACATAATTTCTCTGACTATAAGTGTCTCCAAAACAGTGGTTTTATGTCAGGGATGTAACACAAATGGTAACTATCTAACTCCAGTTAAAAATTCTGCTATCTTGGGTCCATAGTCACTGCCAGCTTTTCTCTTGATGAAGAAATCAACGCTCGAATAGACAGCGCGGCTACTACATTCGGCAAACTATCAAAAAGAGCGTGGGACAACAACAAATTAACATTGCAGACGAAGATTCAAATATATCGAGCCTGTGTAATTAGCTCTTATATGGCTCAGAAACATGGACAACCTACTCAAGGCATGAGAGAAGACTTAACATCTTTCACCTTCGATGTCTCCGCAAGATTATGAACATCAGGTGGTTCGACAAGATAACCAACTCTGAAGTACTGAATATAAAGAAAACAGAGGTTATGGTTGTCTCCAAGAAACAAGAAACACCAACATGCAATATCAAAATAAATAACACAACACTGAAACAAGTCCATCGATTCAAGTATCTAGGAACATTCTTAACACCAGATGGAATATGTACAACAGAGATTAGGAGTAGAATAGCTCAAACGAAAGCAGCTTTTATGAAAATGAAGAACACACTATGCGTGAACTCACTACCAATGACACTGCGAAAACGAGTACTCCAATGCTATATTGAACCAATTCTTATGTATGGCAGCGAATCATGGACACTGAACAAACAAACAATACGATCATTGGAAGCCACAGAGATGTGGTTTTACAGAAGAATGTTGAGAATTCCATGGACAGCAAAGAAAACAAACGTGGAGGTTTTAAATCAGGTCTGCACACAAAGAAACCTTATCAAAAGAATAAGAATCCGACAATCAAGGTTCTTCGGGCATATAATGCGAAGAGAAGGTTTAGAACATTTGGTGACTACAGGTAAAATTTAGGGAAGGAGAGATCGTGGAAGACAGAGGGAGAAGATGTTGGATGGCCTGACATCATGGTTCGACAAAATATCGACGTCAGAACTGATTACATGCACCAAGCAAAGAGAGTTGTGGAGAGACATGATCGCCTACGCCGGCAGGCATGGCACTTGATTAATTGATTGAAGTACTGCAGCGTGCAAGCTTGTCTTCCATCGTGGGCATGCTCAGCAGTAGAAGGCTTAGATGGCTAGAGCATGTGCAAAGAATGGACAATGTCCGCATTCCAAAACAAATGTTGTTCTGTGAACTTTTGGAGGAGAAGAGGCACCAATGTAGGCCACTGCTCATATATACAAATGTCTGCAAGGCCTCAATGAGAAACTTTTCTAGCAAATGGGAAAAACTGGCTGATGATCGAGATATATGGAAAACAACATTGCGCAAAGGCGCAGAATCTATTGAAGAGAGACTTAGGGATGAGCTGAAAGACAAGAGAGACAAGCGAAAACTCAGAAGTTGTCAAAGTGAAACACTTGCCAATTGACCGTCTGTAAAGACGAAAAAGGTCATATATATATTATATATACATAACATTACTAATTCATGTCTGCTCGTGTCTGTTACATTATTAAAAAATATGAATTTATCAAGTGATATATGCGTGCGATGTGTAGTAAAGTAAGCCGATTGGTACACGACTGATACATGATGCCGTGCCAATAGAGCGAGCATTTGGTCATACTTTCATCAATCTGATTTAAAAAAATAAACAAAATTAAAATAAATAAAACAAAACTGGAAAAGCGTGAATAGAAAGTGTCATGAAATATGTTTATATTTACTTTCGTTTTTACTGGCCGGCGTTCGTCAGTGTGTACGTATATATATATATATATATATATATATATATATATATATATATATATATATATATATATATATATATATATATATATATATATATATATATAATCACAATATAGATGGGACTGTAGTAAACCTATTTGGATCATGCAGAGAAAGCAAAACAGTATATATATCTTTCTTTCAGTAATCTTATTGTTCCTTTCAGTGTTAAGGTACACAATGAGATTTTTCAAGCGCCCTGGAGTGCGAATAGTACGTGTGGTTCTTACCGCCTTTGATAAGTCTATGATCAATCGTTTGCGTGGGTGACATTTGGCTTTGAAACATTATACCTGAATAGCAGTGCTCGTTGTGGGGATACTGTTGCGTGGTAATAGTGTTACAAGGTAGAACAATTTGGTATGTTTGTCAATATGATCTAGCACTTCTGTTGTTCCTATCAAGACTCTATTAGTCATGTTTTTGATCTTATCTTTACTTGTCCTTATTTTATGCAGGCATTTCATTTCTATTGTAATTTTCCTTTTTGTTCTTCTTTTTGTGTGTCTAATCCTGTTTTGACTAACAGCGGCAGGATAAGAAGAGATTTCTAGAAAGGGCTTTTGTGTGTGCTTTATAAATGTTTTTTCACCGCCTCTGTTATTTCTGAGGTCCACCATTTGCATGGACGGCCTTTTGCTTTGTATCCACTGTATGAAGTAGCTTTACTCTTTGAGATGCACTGTCTATTTAGTAATCTGATAATGTGGCTGAACCATTGTATTTGTGTGTTCGGTCACAAAAGCTTTTTTTTTTCATTTGTGGTAAATGTCCAAGTTTGATATTGGTAGCACAAAGTTGTGAACAAGATTTTAATTGTTTAAGCTTATGTTTGTGTAAAAATACCTATATGCAATTGAATATCGGTGTCGTCACTTGACTGATGATTTGGCATGCTCTGTTGCATATTTACTGTATTTCAATATTGATTCTTCTAATGCTCTGTTGCATCTATACTGTATTTCAATATTGATTTTTCTATCTGCTGATATCTACGTGATTATTTTACTGGTTTTAATTACTGTTTTACGATTAAGTTACTTTTCTAATTTTCTTATTTTGCTACAGTTAAAACCTTGGTTTTATAAACGTTAATTTCATGTTGTGATCTCTACTTCTTCTTCTTTTGTCGTCACACTGCTACCGGGTTGTTGCCCAGTGTCGTGGTTGTGATCTCTGAATGTGTTATATAGTTGTGTGATACTGTACTGTAATTGTTCATCTGACAGGGTAACAATTGCTTGGTCATCTTAAAAGAAAAGTTCATTAACAAGAGCACCAAGATTGGTATCATCGTATTACTTATCATCAGTGGCGGCTCGTCATTAGGGGCCAGTGGGGCCAGGCCCCCAAAAATAATGTGTAACATGTATATATTATTTTATATATTGAAATATAACATAACCAAAAACCATGATTTTTTCGAAAGTATGTGTCTAGCCCTACCAACAAAAATGATCACGAGCCGCCACTGCTTATCATATTGGTAACAGCGGGTAAAATTCAGGGAAGGAGAGATCGTGGAAGACAGAGGCAGAAGATGGTGGATGTCCTCACAACATGGTTCGACACAAGATTGACGTCAGAACTGATTACATGCAACAAGCAGAGAAAGTTGTGGAGAGATATGATCGCCTATGCCGGCAGGCATGGCACTTGATTGATTGATTGCTTATCATGATTGGCTATTTTCCATATGCTGTCAATATATGTGATGATTGATCTACTGGACAATCATCATTGCACTTCGGTGAGTAACCATGTGTGTTCCGATCTCTTTCTTACACAGGAAGATCTCTCTCTCTCGATCCCGGCCTAGACTGACGAACCAACTTTTATCATGAATTTTACCGTGTTTTTAAGGCACTCCGTTCCTCCGTACAGCTTCTCGCGAAGCTCTGTGTTATGGGGCCATGTTTCTTTTCTTATACCTGCTATCAGTTGACAATCTTGCAGAACGTGTTCTGCCGTCATGTCCGCTTTTTGCAGGGGCACAGGCTAGTTGTGCCAATTTTAAATCTGTGAAACATGTGGGCGCGAAGTTTGTTGTGACCGGTACGGAGGCGAAGTATGGCAACTTGTTCACTACGAGACAGACCATAGTATCCGTCGCTGTTGTTGGCCTGAGGACGGTCTTTTGTCCATTTGTCTCTGTAGCGCCAGCCGATGGTTGTTCTGGCTTCCTCATAACTGATCTCGAGATCGGTCTGAGGTAGTCGCCCGCCTTCTTTAGCTAACTTGTCGGCATCTTCATTTCCGCTTATATTGCAGTGTGATGGGATCCACTGAATGACGGTGCATTTGAGAAAGCGCGCTAGTTCATTGAGGGTCGCTTTGAGCTCATTCAGCTCTGTTTTGCCTACGCCTTCGAGTGCCGTGATGACCGATAGAGCATCGGTGAATATCATGACTTTGTTGCGAGAGGTGCCTCTTCTCTCTAGGATCATTTCGGCCAATGTTCTTATTGCCTCTGCCTCGTAGTTATTTGAGTATTTTCCTGTGGCAATCGCTTTTGTGACCGTCACTTTCTTTGAGAGTTTAAGCACTATTCCTCCTCCGCCGTCGTTGATTGCGTTCCTAGCCGATCCGTCAGTATAGACGTGTAACCACTTATTTTCAGGGTACTCTGTCCCTATGTATTTTTCTGTGGCCTCTCTTCTTTCGAGGTTTTCTTGCTGACCTTTTTTAAGTATGCCTGGGATTGATTCCCTTAGTTCCGGCATATTGGTTTTCCATGGCGGGCACTTATCGGTTGCCGGGATTGCTTTGGCTTTGAAGTTTGCTAGGACCGGATGGTCTGCGATCAGTGCTTTCGAGTTTTTTTGCGATGCTGGTCTTCTGTATTCTGCCCCTTCCGAATCCGTTCATTCTTTCGTACATAGGGTGGGAATTGACAGGCGATTAAGTTTTTTCCGTCAATACCAAGACTTTTCTGTCCCTTCGATCTGCCATTGGTTGGATGCCTGCGATTGTTTCCATCGCCTTGATAGGCGTGGATTTCATAGCTCCTATGATAATGCGCTACACAGGAAGATCTCAGTGGCTGTGCACAAATTCTATAGCCTCAGTGAGGGTCTCTGATGTTATTTAGAAGATGGGGAAACTATTACTAGCTATAGACTATGACCTTCTTAAGGGGACTGTGATGACCTTCTTAAGGGGACTGTGATGACCTTCTTAAGGGGACTGTGATGACCTTCTTAAGGGGACTGTGATGCCATTCTCAAGGGGACTGTGATGCCATTCTCAAGGGGACTGTGATGACATTCTCAAGGGACTGTGATGACATTCTCAATGGGACTGTGATGACATTCTCAAGGGGACTGTGATGACATTCTCAAGGGGACTGTGATGACCTCTCAAGGGGACTGTGATGACATTCTCAAGGGGACTGTGATGACCTCTCAAGGGGACTGTGATGACATTCTCAAGGGGACTGTGATGACCTTCTTAAGGGGACTGTGATGCCATTCTCAAGGGACTGTGATGACATTCTCAATGGGACTGTGATGACATTCTCAAGGGGACTGTGATGACATTCTCAAGGGGACTGTGATGACATTCTCAAGGGGACTGTGATGACCTCTCAAGGGGACTGTGATGACATTCTCAAGGGGACTGTGATGACCTCTCAAGGGGACTGTGATGACATTCTCAAGGGGACTGTGATGACATTCTCAAGGGGACTGTGATGACATTCTCAAGGGGACTGTGATGAACTCTCAAGGGGACTGTAATGACATTCTCAAGGGGACTGTAATGACCTTCTCAAGGGGACTGTGATGACATTCTCAAGGGTCTGTAATGACATTCTCAAGGGACTGTGATGACATTCTCAAGGGACTGAATGACATTCTCAAGGGGACTGTGATGACATTCTCAAGGGGACTGTGATGACCTCAAAAGGACTGTAATGAATACAAAGTTATACCTTTGATGTTGGAGAAGGCACACCTGTATGACAGAGGACACTGTTAATAAGGAAAGCATGCCGTCACGCAAAAATCAGTCAGAAATACCATAATTACCTGAATTCATAGTGGGCGAATGCAGAAGAAGAAGAAATGCAAAGTTCTGCAAATGACATGTTACATAAATCTGCAAATGACAAGTTAACCACAATTCATACACAATCAGTACTTAGAAATGTCAACATAACAAATGAGAACAAACAAAGTATTATATAAAAAGTGAAAAATTACAAAATCTCACAAACAAACATGAATCTGTTTACTCAGCCACCACTTTTATTAAAGAAACAAACATTGCAATATAATATTTCTAAGTACACACATAATTGATAGAATAATTGAACAGCCATTTCCCACACAAGAGAATAACATAAGAGATAATTGTAATGAATTTATGACCTAACATTTGAGCACATTTTGTTTGCACTGTTTCAAGTGATCTCAACAATAGTAGAAGAAATCTTCTGGACTTTTAGAAAACAGATAACATCTGATGTATGACTGTTTGACAAATATACAATAAATAAAAATACATTGATAAAAATCTCTGTCAAATGTTGTATGGATGTAAAGAGAATAAAAGAAAACTGCAATCATTCAAAGTAAATATTTTTTACATTAAGGGGGATTCGGTCTTGAAAATCAAGAATCTATTTTCGTTGTTTTCATATTAATATAAAATTTGTATAAGCATTTTGAAAGAGTATGACTTAGAATAGTAGAAAAAATTAGTAAAAAAAATGTCAAAGTGTTGCCATGGAAACAATACAAAATGGCCGCTAAAAACAAAATTTCAAATCCCTAAGGCTCTGAATCTAATGAATGTAAATGAATTCTGTTTTCACTCTAAGGTGTGCAATTGTAATATCTAAAATATTACACATGATTTTTAGGATATATTAAATATTTAATTTTTTATAAATTTTTTTGGGAAAATTCCTCAAAATGTGGTCAAAAAAAGCTGTTTTTGGAGGGTGTGTTTACACAAAATTCATAAAAAATGTAATATTTAATATATCCTAAAAGGATCAGTAATTTTGTAGATATTACAATTGCGCACCTTAGAGTGAAAACAGAATTCATTTATATTCATTAACTTCAGAGCCTTAGGGATTTGAAATTTTGTGCTTGGAGGCCATTTTGTATTGTTTCCATGGCAACGCGTTGACTTTTTTTTTTTTCTAATTTTTTTCTACTATTCTAAGTCATAATCTTTCAAAATTGTTATACAAATTCTACATTAATACCAAAGCAAAGAAAATAGTTTCCAGACCAGAGTCCCCCTTAGTTGGTCATCTTCACCTGTGTTGACCCAGTTAGTTTTGTGTGTGAGTGTTCTTACACTCGTCAAGGTATTTGAGAGAAATGAAATTTATACTAAGGTATGTTCTTATCCACATGTAGAACAGACATACAACAAACAGGTGTGTGATTATTACCTATTTAAGATTTGTAGTGAGGAAAATATCATCACTTGCCTATAACAACTGGCAAACCTGGAAGCAGAGCCAGAGGAAGACTAAGAAACAGATGGATAGATAATATCACAGATATCCTGCAACATCAAAGACTACAGATGCAACACACCTGGTACAGGATAAAAAATTGAAACTCCCCATGCAGCTTCATGTGGACAAGCGAGGAAGATATTTAATGTTAGAATTCAAGTTGAGTTACAGTGAGCGATAATACTAGTCACAGCAATTTCAAACAATAAAACATAAGCATATTCAAGGACTTTAATGGTGACAATTACTACTTGACATGAGATTTTGAAGTCATTAAGAATGTTATTTAAGAAGCTTAATGGGGATAGATGGATAGACACTACTACACATAAGATATTGATGACATTAATGGTGTCAGTTTAGAAGAAGACACTACTACACATAAGATATTGATGACATTAATGGTGTCAGTTTAGAAGATCTAAAAGTACCATCAATAATATACATATATAAGATCACATTGTGACAACCGGTAAAATCGAGGGTAGACGAGACAGAGGAAGACAAAGAGAAAAATTTGGGGATTAAGTGACTTCATGCACGGTAGAGAGTCAGCATCTGAGATGATAGCAAACACCAAAGACAGATTTGTGGAGATCCATGATCACTTACACCAGCCGGCACGGCACCTGATGATGATGATATATATATATTCCTCTGGCACTGTTATATGTTACATAGAGCCTGTAAGTAATTTCTCCATACCGCTCTCCTGGGCAACTCGCTCAATCTCTTCCATGAAATTTGGTCTGATATTACTTGCCTCTCTTGGCAAAGTTTGTTTCAGGGTTCCTCTAGGGAATCCTCTCTTTCTAAAATCCTTTGTCTCACACTTCAATGCCTGTTCTGGTATTGTTTGATCATTTATTTTGATCATTTCTTCATATGCCCAACATATCTCCATCTTCTCCTTCTTATAATAGAAAACTACCAGTGATTGACCTGACAGCAGTAATAAAGACATTGAAAATCTTACAAATTTAAAAAATCTAAGCTCCCACAATTATAATCAATGGAATTACACAAGAAATTAGGAAACTTTCCATATCAATACTGAGGATTATTAGTGCCAGCAATCTATGGCAGAACAAAGCAAGGAAGAACACCAAAGTAAATATTTTGAAGGCATGCATTTCTCTCCATGGTAACATATGGATCATGGACTGTAACACAAATATTAAAGAAGACAGTTCAAATATTTGAAACAAAGTGCTAGTCACAAATTATTAGAACGCCCTGAACAACGAAGAGAAATATAAATATCATACTGGAATTGAATATCGAAGAACATCATAAACAATACCAAGTCTTGAAAATTGAAATATCTTGGTCAAATATAACATTACTGTGTTTTAGAGAGTGTAATAATGGAGGGTATGTTTTGTGGAAGACTAGGCAGGGGGATGAACAAGACAAACGTAGCAACAAGATGTTAAGGAATCTTTGAATATGACAAGGGGGGAGAACTATCTAGCGATCTAGAGCCTTTCATGAGAGTAGGTTGTGATGAGAGCAATGTTCTGCAAATGAAGACATGCTATATGAAGAGAAATGTGTCAGTCTACAGACAGGTATCCTACATGAAGAGAAATGTGTCAATCTACAGACAGGTATCCTACATGAAGAGAAATGTGTCAATCTACAGACAGGTATCCTACATGAAGAGAAATGTGTCAATCTACAGACAGGTATCCTACATGAAGAGAAAGATGCTAGTCTACAGACAGACATGCTACATGAAGAGAAAGATGCCAGTCTACAGACAGGTATCCTACATGAAGAGAAAGATGCCAGTCTACAGACAGACATACTACATGACGACAAAGATGTCAGTCTACAGACAGACATACTACATGAAGACAAAGATACCAGTCTACAGACAGACATGCTACATGAAGAGAAAGATACCAGTCTACAGACAGACATGCTACATGAAGAGAAAGATACCAGTCTACAGACAGACATGCTACATGAAGAGAAAGATACCAGTCTACAGACAGACATGCTACATGAAGAGAAAGATACCAGTCTACAGACAGACATGCTACATGAAGAGAAAGATACCAGTCTACAGACAGACATACTACATGAAGAGAAAGATACCAGTCTACAGACAGACATGCTACATGAAGAGAAAGATACCAGTCTACAGACAGACATGCTACATGAAGAGAAAGATACCAGTCTACAGACAGATATACTACATGAAGACAAAGATACCAGTCTACAGACAGACATGCTACATGAAGAGAAAGATGCTAGTTTACAGACAGACATGCTACATGAAGAGAAAGATGCTAGTCTACAGACATGCTACATGTAGAGAAAGATGCCTCAGTCTACAGACAGACTGCTACATAGTGGTCACATTTCATTTACATTCTCAAACACATACTTCTTATATCTCTAGCAGACAAGTCATTAAAATAAATTACATGTATATATATCAAAATTCAGATGTGAAATATTATTTTTGAAATCACTCAACCATATATATATATATATATCTAACAAGAGTGCTTGTTTATTTGCTATCTACTGAGACATACAATCATATTGTTGACGTCTCTTATAAACTATACATGTTGACAATATGTTAACTCCTTCAACCTTCAGAGCTGATATACTGGTTAACAGTATTTTTTAAGATGTCACAAAGCCAGTACACTGGCTACATCAGTATACATTGTAATTTACAATGGGTCTGGGGGCTAAAATAAATTACGGAGTGAAAGTGTTAATGATATTTATTTTTTTAAATGAGTAGCTAAATGTCTGTACTCATCATCAATTTATTTGGCTGAAATCGGATGCATGTGTCCTAAACGTATAGAAGTCTATGCATTTAGGGGCATACCAAACCAATGTGCAACGTATACACGTTCTTGGCAAAGATCAAACATATCACAAAGAGTGATTAAAATTGGTTGTAAAGAACGAATGCAAAGAAGAAGATCATCAATTTATTGAATATGGATTGGGGAATGGAAGAGACGATTGATTTTGGCAGATACCAATTTTCTCTTACTATTGGCTCTTAAAACTCCTCAGTCTGTCTTTACTGCCTGCAATACGCTTTTTAGGTAAATGGGGACATTTAATGGTCGCATGGCTAGTGCAGTCGCCGCAAAACTGTGAAGGTAGGATGTTTTCTTTATGCCTCCAACAGAAAAATCTTTTTGGCCCTACTGGGGATTGAGCCCGATTCTCCCAAATGAAAGCCCACACTCTAATCCATCCGGTCAGACTCTCCTACAAAACTACAGTATCATACAATAATCAAACAATTTATGAATAATTCAACCATACTCTATATTACTTTCTAGTTGGTATGTTTTTTTATATGTGATTTTATATGTGATTTGAACCCTTTCACTGCTACATACTTTTCGAAGACAGAACTAAAAATAGCTACTATTTGTTTCTAGGTCACAAACGTGAATGTACGCCAATAGCAGTGATAGTAGAAATGTATAATGTTTTAACATGTCTTTAGACTACAGAGGAGAGATAATAACAGACGTGTTAATGCGTCTTTAGCAGTGAATGGGAAAAACGGCTTTACACAATCTTAGCAGCTAAAGGGTTAATTAAATCAATTCTTGACAAATTAGTCATGACAATTGACAACAGTTCTGTAATAAATTAATGACTTATGATCCCAGGATGTGCAGGAATGAACTAGGACAAGAACTTATGTGTCAATCATTTATTTATTACACCAGTGCCCTAGCTAGTCTGAGAGAATACATGTATATGCTCATCTTGAAGACCGTTCAGTTTTGCAAAACTGAAAATAGAAATCATTTTATTGAAAATAATTTACAAGTTAATAAAAAATAAATTTAAAACATGAAATAGTGATAATTTTCTTGAAAATATTTGAGAAATTCCTAAAAACTCAAAATTAAAAACTGAAATAATATTGTTGAAAATAATGTAGAGTTAATTAAACATAACATTTAAAAGTCATAATTTTATTTAAAATATTTGAGAAATTCATAAAAACACAAACTTAAAAACTTTAATGGTTATTAGTCGGTTATTGGTTACTGTATAAGCACATGACCAGAGATCGCTGAAGAAGAAAGTTACTGAATGCCACATGTACTGTTAGATTGCAAGAGCTGAGATTGAAGATTGGAGTAGTCAGAAAAGAACAGCACAACAGGTATATGAGTAGGCTCATCAATCAAAATCGAACTGGTATGATTAGTCGCTGGACGCTGAAGATATTGCGAAGGAGATCGGAGCAATGAAAATATTCCAAACTCATACTAGTTACTGAACTAACGTCACAGCAATCTGGGCAGACCTATAGGTGCTCAGTCTCCTCTAACTGATATCGAAAGGTATGCATACTGATGGTTCCTGTGGCATGCTGGTTAAACACACTACCTTCTGTTTCCCTCAAGCATCCAGTTCTACTTCAGCAATTCTAATAGCCAATGCCTAGATACTTGAGGACAATACTCCTTTATGGTGAGCTGCATAGCGGTAAACATTCACAGGGTGGTCAGAAAAAGCAATTCAAAGATACACCCAAGAACTCGATGAAATCCTTTGGCATAGATGTCAACAACTGGGAAAATGTTGCTCAAGACAGATCAGCCTGGTGCACACTTCTTCGACACAGTTCCTCGGCCTGCGAGGCAGATAGAACAGCATGGATGGAACAAAAACGTCAAAATAGAAAGGCAGTAAAACTTTCCACAAGTATACCTTGCCCACACTGTACAAGAACATTTCATGCCCGTATCGGGCTCACTAGTCATCTACGCACACACAGACAAACATAACGCAACTACATTCCTTGGATGAAAATTTGTGTGTTCATCATCACCCGTGATGGACGAGCATCACTTGAGGACAAGTCGATGTGTTCTCCTTCTAAACCATCTCTGTCCTGCCTACCTCTTACGTCCACATCTCTTCTTTCTTCTACCACCTCTTCTACCTCTTCTTCTATATGTGTATTACCTATATAAACAATGCACAAATGCAACTATTCTTCTGTTGTGCACTTCTTTGAGGTGAACTGTGCGTGTACATATGACAGCTATCATCTGCTACCAAAACTAATAATTCAGAAGAATGTCTTGATTTCCTAATGACACCTTTAGGGACTCAAGTAATGAGAATATGTAAAGATTCAAGTAATAGTGGTGAATCTACAACTCTAACCAGACTGCAAAAATACCAAGTCAAGTGTGGTGTAGCTAGACAAGAGCACTATACTGGTGGTCAAAGATGAATAGTGAACAAAGAACCAGTGTTGCTAGTCACCACATGCTAAGATACATACTGGAGAGGAGATCCAGCACTTATGGACTAATTGGTCTGATATGCAGTGATGATGTTCCGGTGACTAAACTAAACTACTAGGAACTAACAAATGCCTTTTTCAGTTGTCCCATATCAGTTTGTCATATATTTACTGACTTTCCTTAGTTGTCATATCAGTTTGTCCATATTTACTGACTTTCCTTAGTTGTCCCATATGGGCCATATTACTGATTCTAGTTGTCACGTCCATATTACTGACTTTGTTCAATATATTCCTATTAATTCAGTTGTCCCATATCAATTTGTCCATATTTACTGACTTTCCTTAGTTGTCCCATCAGTGCAATGTTTTTGTGCCATATCAATTGTCCATTTTACTGACTTTCCTTAGTTGTCCATATCAGTTGTCCATATTTACTGACTTCTAGTGTCTACAATGCCTTATGACTTCAGTTGTCCTATTCTGATAGTCCAATATTGTCCATATTTACTGACTTTCCTTAGTTGTCCCATATCAGTTTGTCCCATATTTACTGACTTTCCTTAGTTGTCCCATATCAATTTGTCCCATATTTACTGACTTTCCTTAGTTGTCCCATATCAATTTGTCCCATATTTACTGACTTTCCTTAGTTGTCCCATATTTACTGACTTTCCTTAGTTGTCCTATATCAATTTGTCCCATATTACTGACTTTCCTTAGTGTCCATATCAATTTGTCCCATATTTACTGACTTTCCTTAGTTGTCCCATATCAATTTGTCCCATATTTACGACTTTCCTTAGTTGTCCTTTCTATTCGTTGTCATATCAATTGTCATATTTACTGACTTTCCTTAGTGTCTTTTCTTGCCTAGTTACTAATCTCTTACTTTTCTACAGCATCATTGTATGCCCACTGACCACAGATACAAAACATTGCCTAGTCCAGCCCTCTTACCTTTCTACAGCATCATTGTATGCCCACTGACCACAGATACAAAACATTGCCTAGTCCAGGCCTCTTACCTTTCTACAGAATCATTGTATGCCCACTGACCACAGATACAAAACAAAGGATTTGGGGTTTCCTGAGGTGTAGGCACAAATTTTGTCACATGTTCCATGGACACCCTGCCTCGCAAGCCATTCCAGGTCTGTTCTGTCTCTTGGGAGAGGACATAGGTAACAGAGAATCTGCAAAACAAAATGTAACTTAAGTAACCTTACTATCAAATATACTACAGTTAAACAACATGGACACTGTGTTACCAGAGCCAAACATGGACAATCAACACAGCACTGTCCTAACAAAATAACTACAAGTGAAATGCGATGAATACAAAAAGTTACCAACAACAGAAGAAAAGAAAACAGTCCCAAATATAGCTGGAGAACAACAGCTGTAGTTGATTAATTCATAGCAAATGTATTATCGATCTAAGGGAAGACTACGGTAAAACTATGTAGCAATGTCGATATAAGGGAAGACTACGGTAAAACTATGTAGCAATATCGATATAAGGGAAGACTACGGTAAAACTATGTAGCAATATCGATATAAGGGAAGACTGCAGTAAAACTATGTAGCAATATCGATATAAGGGAAGACTACGGTAAAACTATGTAACAATGTCGATATAAGGGAAGACTACGGTAAAACTATGTAGCAATATCGATATAAGGGAAGACTAGGTAAAACTATGCAGCAATGTCGATATAAGGAAGACTACGGTAAAATTATGTAGCAATTCGATATCAGGGAAGACTGTAGTAAAACTATAGAGCAATATCATATAAGGGAAGACTGATGTAAAACTATGAGCAATTCGAACTATAAGAAGACTATGGTAAAACTATTAACAATGTCGATATAAGAAGACTACGAAAACTATGTAGCAATATCGATATAAGGGAAGACTATGGTAAAACTATGTAGCAATATCGATATAAGGGAAGACTATGGTAAAACTATGTAGCAATATCGATATAAGGGAAGACTATGGTAAAACTATGTAGCAAATCGATATAAGGAAGACTATGGTAAAACTATGTAGCAATATCGATATAAGGGAAGACTATGGTAAAACTATGCAGCAATGTCGATATAAGGGAAGACTATGGTAAAACTATGTAGCAATATCGATATAAGGGAAGACTATGGTAAAACTATGTAGCAATGTCGATATAAGGGAAGACTACGGTAAAACTATGTAGCAATATCGATATAATGGAAGACTGCAGTAAAACTATGTAGCAATATCGATATAAGGGAAGACTACGGTAAAACTATGTAGCAATGTCGATATAAGGGAAGACTACGGTAAAACTATGTAGCAATGTCGATATAAGGGAAGACTGCAGTAAAACTATGTAGCAATATCGATATAATGGAAGACTGCAGTAAAACTATGTAGCAATATCGATATAAGGGAAGACTACGGTAAAACTATGTAGCAATATCGATATAAGGGAAGACTATGGTAAAACTATGTAGCAATATCGATATGAGGGAAGACTATGGTAAAACTATGTAGCAATATCGATATAAGGGAAGACTATGGTAAAACTATGTAGCAATATCGATATAAGGGAAGACTACGGTAAAACTATGTAGCAATATCGATATAAGGGAAGACTATGGTAAAACTATGTAGCAATATCGATATAAGGGAAGACTATGGTAAAACTATGTAGCAATATCGATATAAGGGAAGACTATGGTAAAACTATGTAGCAATATCAATATAAGGGAAGACTATGGTAAAACTATGTAGCAATATCGATATAAGGGAAGACTATGGTAAAACTATGTAGCAATATCAATATAAGGGAAGACTATGGTAAAACTATGTAGCAATATCGATATAAGGGAAGACTATGGTAAAACTATGTAGCAATGTCGATATAAGGGAAGACTACGGTAAAACTATGTAGCAATATCGATATAAGGGAAGACTACGGTAAAACTATGCAGCAATGTCGATATAAGGGAAGACTATGGTAAAACTATGTAGCAATATCGATATAAGGGAAGACTATGGTAAAACTATGTAGCAATATCGATATAAGGGAAGACTACGGTAAAACTATGTAGCAATATCGATATAAGGGAAGACTATGGTAAAACTATGTAGCAATATCGATATAAGGGAAGACTATGGTAAAACTATGTAACAATATCGATATAAGGGAAGACTATGGTAAAACTATGTAGCAATGTCGATATAAGGGAAGACTATGGTAAAACTATGTAGCAATGTCGATATAAGGGAAGACTGTGGTAAAACTATGTAGCAATATCGATATAAGGGAAGACTATGGTAAAACTATGTAGCAATATCGATATAAGGGAAGACTATGGTAAAACTATGTAGCAATATCGATATAAGGGAAGACTATGGTAAAACTATGTAGCAATATCGATATAAGGGAAGACTATGGTAAAACTATGTAGCAATATCGATATAAGGGAAGACTACGGTAAAACTATGTAGCAATATCGATATAAGGGAAGACTATGGTAAAACTATGTAGCAATATCGATATAAGGGAAGACTATGGTAAAACTATGTAGCAATATCGATATAAGGGAAGACTATGGTAAAACTATGTAGCAATATCGATATAAGGGAAGACTATGGTAAACTATGTAGCAATATCGATATAAGGGAAGACTATGGTAAAACTATGTAACAATATCGATATAAGGGAAGACTATGGTAAAACTATGTAGCAATATCGATATAAGGGAAGACTATGGTAAAACTATGTAACAATGTCGATATAAGGGAAGACTATGGTAAAACTATGTAGCAATGTCGATATAAGGGAAGACTATGGTAAAACTATGTAGCAATATCGATATAAGGGAAGACTATGGTAAAACTATGTAGCAATATCGATATAAGGGAAGACTATGGTAAAACTATGTAGCAATATCGATATAAGGGAAGACTATGGTAAAACTATGTAACAATATCGATATAAGGGAAGACTATGGTAAAACTATGTAGCAATATCGATATAAGGGAAGACTATGGTAAAACTATGTAACAATGTCGATATAAGGGAAGACTATGGTAAAACTATGTAGCAATGTCGATATAAGGGAAGACTATGGTAAAACTATGTAGCAATATCGATATAAGGGAAGACTATGGTAAACTCATGTAGCAATATCGATATAAGGGAAGACTATGGTAAAACTATGTAGCAATATCGATATAAGGGAAGACTATGGTAAAACTATGTAACAATATCGATATAAGGGAAGACTATGGTAAAACTATGTAGCAATGTCGATATAAGGGAAGACTATGGTAAAACTATGTAGCAATATCGATATAAGGGAAGACTATGGTAAAACTATGTAGCAATGTCGATATAAGGGAAGACTATGGTAAAACTATGTAGCAATATCAATATAAGGGAAGACTATGGTAAAACTATGTAGCAATATCGATATAAGGGAAGACTATGGTAAAACTATGTAGCAATATCGATATAAGGGAAGACTATGGTAAAACTATGTAGCAATATCGATATAAGGGAAGACTATGGTAAAACTATGTAGCAATATCGATATAAGGGAAGACTATGGTAAAACTATGTAGCAATGTCGAAACATATAAAAACAAAGTACTGTAGTTTTACAAAATACAATAACAATATACAGCAACATTTCAACCAAATGGGCTTGATCAAGCAAAGAATACAACAGAAGACAAGAAATTTACTTCTTATATGACACAGAACATATCGAATTAGACAATAAATTCCAAACTTTATAAATCATAGGAAATGCCAAAACAAGTATAGCTTCATATGGGAGATAATCTATTAATATCTTATTTTTTGAAGGGAAAGTTAACTCTTTCTGTACGCAGTTATTTTCTCAGTTGTACACAATTAACTCAAGGGAGGCAAAAAAGAAATTTAAAAATAAATTACTCGTCATTTAATAAACATATATATATATATCTTATTACATACTAATTTGAAGAAAAAACAGACAACCTTTGAGAATAACAAAGTGAAAAAGTAGTAGAAGTAAAATAGTAGAAGTAGAACTAGATAGACTTGTATTAACAAAACAATACGAATGGCGCAGTGCACAGCGAATGGTGTTTAATGGAATATTAGTGGCGCAGTGTGTGGCGATTGGTGTGGAAAAGTTATGGCAGGAAGAATACTCCAACCCAAGGGACACAACTGGATAATAATAAGCAAATCGGACACCTTTGGATACAACCGATTCTGAAATGTACTAATGAAAGGAGACAACTGGTACAAAAATATGAACAGTATACAAGTAAGAGATAAGAAGGCACAGTAAAAGGAAGAGAAGCCAATCATATTGGTTACTGAGCAAACGTCATAGCACTCAGAACAGACCCATAGGTGCTCGGTCTTCCCAATATATGTCAATGGTTCATGTGACTCACTGGTTAAATACACTCCTCACTCTGCCCATAAGGCATCTTGTTCTACTCGTACAACAGGTTACTTCAAACTTAAATCGTTTGATAGATTGAACATCAACTTTAGTCTCTTAATTCTTTCCACGCTTTAAGCCGCACACTGCGCCACGACGGAAGTCCATTGCACACTATTAGCCGCACACTGCGCCATAGAGTTGCTTCCTTATAAGAAGTCTTTCTAGTTTTACTTCTACTATTTTACTTCTACTACTTTCAACCTTGTTATTCTATTGGGTTGTCCAGTTTTCTTCAATTTAGTATATAATAATATATATATGTTTATTTATTGACGAGTAGTTGAAATCGTCTTTTATTTTTATATTGAATTTATCTCCCTTGAATTAACTGTTTAAAAATTGAAGAAATAACTCTGCCTGGAAGAGTTAATCCAACAGGCCAACAGACAGAAGAACATCCCTCTTATCAATCCCCAACCCTCTGATGATCAATACTGTTGATGTAAGCCTGCCTGCTCTCTTATTGCCCTAAACGTCAACATGTCCAGGAAAGTAGATAAGCTGGAGAAGACTCTGGAGATTGGAAACCCCAATAGACAAAATCTACTTCACTGTAACCTCCCATTTTGGGGACCTTTTGAAGCATCAACTGGGTATAATATAAGCAAGTCTACCAAAAAAGGGAAATAACCTAGCAAATAACAACAACAACTTTTAAAGTACTCAGAAACATGTATGACATTGGATAAGATCAATGCAAGATGTCCAATGTTTGATCTTCGGTTCGCGAGATGTCCAATGTTTGATCTTCGGTTCGCCTGTGTGTTGCTGGGGCTTGCAAGGAAAGCAAAGAATAGCGACACTTCGACCTACAAGGCGACTGACGTAGGGGCATAGGGAAGCTACCCTAGTAAGTAAAAAGTGCCACAGAAATTGGATGTGCTGGCCTACTTGTAGGTGCATAACTGGCACAATGTACAATTGCTCTTAGGCTCAGATCACATACAAATGACAAAGAGTGGTTATCAAGTGGTCTATATGGAGCATTCGAAGAAGAGAATCTTGAGTTTCACCTGCAGCAACTGTGGCAAGGATTGAAACTCCAGAGTAGGCAATTACATTCACCACGGACGGACATTGTGACTCAGCACAGAACAAATTACATTACACAAAACCTATTGTCTCCTGAGACAAAGAGGCCAATGATGAAAGTAAGAGAAAACTTATCACAACTAATAGAAAAATGAAACACTTTCTCAACAACATGGTTCCTTTGACACCACTCCATTCCACCGCTTCCCTCTCAGATTTACCTAGGGAAGCTCTTAGTAAGCTCCTCGAGCTGGTCATGCCAGAGAATATCTTTCTGTGTCTTGTTGAAGAATACCAGCTTGATAGGGCTGAAGAAAAAACAATGTTAGTCTATGTCAGTAATCTAACCACTTGATTAACCAGTGTTCTAACTACTTGCCAACACCAGCTCTCTAATCACTGGACTACACCAGCTCTCTAATCATTTGACTACACCAGCTCTCTAATCACTTGCCAACACCAGCTCTCTAATCACTGGACTACACCAGTGTTCTACTCAACTGACTACATCTAACAACATAACTATACATGTTTTCTAACCATTGGACTACACCAGTTTTCTAACCACATAACTATACCAGTGTTCTAACCACATACTTACATCTAACCACTTGACTACACCAACTCTCTAATCTCTTGACTATACCAACATTCTAACCACTTGGCTACACCGCTGTTCAATCAACATGACTATCCCAGCACCCTTGCCTTCACCTTGCACTATGAAAGATGCCCCCCAATACAGTGCAGAGTAGTCTAAAAGGGCACAGTGCTGCATTTCTTCTATGGCTCTCAACAATGAACTAGATAGCATGCATTTATCCATCCATGCATCCAATGAACCACCCATCCATGCATCCAATGAACCACCCATCCATGCATCCAATGAACGACCCATCCATCATCATTGTAACATGTTATCTGGCATAGGAGATACAAGATTTCCACAGTGGGTACAGTAGAGAAACATGATGAAACAACTTTATCAACAGTCTCTGTGGTCTGTCTAACTTAATGATGATGTGGGTACAGTAGAGAGACATGATGAAACAACTTTATCAAACAGTCTCTGGTCTGTCTAACTTAATGATGATGTGGGTACAGTAGAGAGACATGATCAGACAACTTTATCATCAGTCTCTGGTCTGTTTAACTTAATGATGATGTGGGTACAGTAGAGAGACATGATCAGACAACTTTATCAACAGTCTCTGTGGTCTGTCTAACTTAATGATGATGTGGGTACAGTAGAGAGACATGATCAGACAACTTTATCAACAGTCTCTGTGGTCTGTCTAACTTAATGATGATGTGGGTACAGTAGAGAGACATGATCAGACAACTTTATCAACAGTCTCTGGTCTGTCTAACTTAATGATGATGTGGGTACAGTAGAGAGACATGATCAGACAACTTTATCAATAGTCTCTGTGGTCTGTCTAACTTAATGATGATGTGGGTACAGTAAAAGACATGATCAGACAACTTTATCAACAGTCTCTGTGGTCTGTCTAACGTAATTATGATGTGGGTACAGTATAATAGCCGTCCATCGCAAGCGATGATGACAACAATCTCAGACGTGTACTGTTGCACCTCTCTGGTGTGTCGGAGGTGACTGTAGAGTCCAATCCTAGAACAGAATCCCGACCACAGGTGGGGCATACATGATCAAGGTTAGACATGTGCGTGTTGTGTGCTCTGTCTTTTCGCGCTGCTCGCTTTCTCTGTGACTCAACAATACGATGATTCTCAGCTATTCGGGTTCCTCTTTTGTTGTTACAGCGCCACATTTGGCGATCTTGTGCAAGGGATTCCCAGCACGTATTGTCTATATCGAAGCATTTCAGAGACACTTTAAGAGTGTCTTTAAAGCGTTTTCTGTCCACCAGCTAAACGTCTACCCCCTTCAAGCAGTAGATTACAAGCAGCAGAAGAGAAGGGTACAGTAGAGAGACATGATCAGACAACTTTATCAACAGTCTCTGTGGTCTGTCTAACGTAATTATGATGTGGGTACAGTAGAGAGACATGATCAGACAACTTTATCATCAGTCTCTGGTCTGTCTAACTTAATGATGATGAATTCAGTATATGATGTCTTTAAATCAACCAAATAACACATTCTTGATTAGAAGTTGTAAATAATGTCTGAGGAAATGACAAGAGACAAAAATCACTCACAAGGTAGACATGTTGAGAGTAAACAGTGAATACACGATGAGGGTGACCATGGAAGTAAAACCTGTCCCTGAGGCAAACATCACCAGATGACTGGTTTTATTTAAACGTTGAAGATCAAAGTTTCCATCATAGTTGCTCATCTGGACCTTGTCTCCTGAAGGTTACACAGATACAAATCAGCATAAGTCATCAAGTTCACAAAAAGTACTACATTTAATTCAACTGAAGTGTTATAATATACGGTTCTCATACGTTCTAATTTTTGCAGACATGTGTCAACATTTTTGCAGACACATCTCCATTTTACAAGTAAATCTGAGCGCCTGTAAACAATTTTGGAAATTCAAAGATTTGTTCGCAATTTTACAAGCCAACACAAAATGAACAGAATTTTTACTGATAAAGGTGTGCACATAAATGATTCAAAGTACTGTGATCAGTGCTGCAATCTGGAGAATTTTTGTATCCACCTATAAAAAAATCAACCGCTGTTGCAAAAGAAAGTTATGTTATGTTATGCGATCGACGTCATGGCACATTGGGCATTCCCATTCGTGCTCTGTCCTCCGTTGCAGCAGCCATCCCAAAGTCCATTTGCTCACAGTACCCATGAGAAGTTGATTACTATATCTTCTCTCTCTACCACGAAGACGACACTGTCTGGCATGTCCAAACTTAACACCTAATTCTCGAACTCGTTCCAGTGTCTGAGACCCGCCCATGTCACCCAATTGAGAGCATACCGTATTGATGATATCGGCTCTGTCCATGCTTCTGCCCACTTGAGTCGGGCACTGTTTGCAAGAGAGTCAGCACGCTCGTTACCCTGCACTCCAGCATGTCCAGGCGTGTATAGCCAAGTCATTTTCTTGAGATGTGATCTCCGAATGCTGTTCACCCATTCCACCGCATACTTCCAGATGCAATCAGTTGAAGCATACTCATCGAGTCTGATATGATGATCGTATGGGTAACCTGTTGCTCAGCCACCCATGACAGAGCCCTGGAGGCAGCGGTGATCTCCATAGTCATGCTCGATGTCGTTGTCTCGAAAGCCCGCAGTCCTCATGAAGTGTGCGACCGTTTCGTTGTGCTGAGTAAGCCCACGATGATCTGGTGCCACGCTTGACAGAGCCATCGGTGTAGATAATGATATCACCTGGGTGGGAGTGCTGATCCACAAGTGCAAGAATTTCTGCATTAACGACGCCCGGGGCCCATTCTCTACAGCGGCGTTCAAGTGTGCTGATAACCCTGGCGTAAGCAGTCATATCCTCTGATATAGGCATCCATTCGTCACCGTGCCTCAGCTCATCTAGAGTACAGACCTGTTTAATAATATCCTCTGCCTCGGCCATCTAGGATCGACCTCTCTTCAATCGCCTTCCCTTGTTCTCATTTATGGATTTGTGCAGAGGATGATTTGTGTCCGCAGAAACTCAAATCATCCTCTGCAAAAGAAAGTGGTGTGACTATATTCTTCTTCTGCATTCGGCCGCTATGAATTCAGGCATAGCCATGGCGCCTGGAGAGGCGCTTCTGACTGAAGTCCTGCTTACTGTTTTATTGGTTTCCTCGCCATACAGGCGGGCTTCCTCCGACTTCAGAGGTTGTGACTATATTGAAAACTGTACGAGTAATGAAATGCACTCTGAAATCATGAAGATAGCACTGTTCTTCTTTGCTATTCCAGCACACAATACTTTGGTAGAAAGACTTTTCCTTAATCCTTGCCCAATGGACCAACAAGTGAAATCGTCATAGTGTGGATTCAGTCAAGTCAATTTCACTTGAAACATTTAATTTCAAACGGTTCACATACATGCACTTTTATGGACATTTGATGAAAAAGAAAGACATTCCAACAAAAAAAAAAAAAACAGGTCATCAAAACAAAATACATGAAACACAATTTAAAGGATCAAAATATATCAAAGCAGGCATTGAAGTGGGTTGCAGAGGGTTCAAGAAAGAGAGAACGACCTAAGGAGACCCTGAAACGAACTTTATTGAGAGAGGCAGGAATTATTAGTCTCAGTTCCATGGAAGACATTGATCAAGTTGCCCATGATAGAGCAGTATGGCGAAATTACTTGCAGGCCCCATGTAACGTATAACGGTACAAGAGAAATTATTATTATTTTTACAATGTAAATGAAATTTAATGTTAGGAGAAGTGTTCTCATTTCGGATGTTCCAAATATGGCAACCTGAGATAACATATATATATATATATACAGGGTGTTCAAGATAATAGCAGCCTGTGAATGGAGTCAATCTGGCATATATGTATGAAAATGAGAAGGTTCAGTTATGACGTAGTATAGGTCAAGGTTATGTGACGGTATGTAATTGTAGTGGAAGGGCGATGAACAAATGTGACGTAAACGAGCTAGTCAGAACCGGTTTAAATAGTACATAAACATAACGCGATAGATTATCTGGCAACTTTCGATTTGTCAATGGGGCTGCTTTAATCTTGAACACCCTGTATATATATATCCAACTTTAGTGTCTAGTAAGAGGTCTATTATTAGACAAGATATTACATATAGCATTGTTTTACAGTATAACTGGTTACTAAGATGCAACTGGGTGGAGGTACTGGTACAGACAAGGATCAGAGAAATCACCTTTATTTTTGTCCCTTGTCACGCAGGAGTTAGGGGTAATGAACGAGCTGATAGATTGGCTGGCTTGGCTACGACATCAGAGGAGCTGTCATGGATCGAAATGACATTCTTCACGCAATGAGTCTTTCCGAACAGAGGAGTTTCAGTTCTGTGAATCCCACTCGCTGACCAGATTGAGAGAGATAGGTGTCAATATTGGTGCAGCCCGAAAAGAACGACATACTAAATATGCAAAGAGATTGATTAATCAACATCGAACTGGCGTGTTGGGCTGCTGAATTTGCTGAGGCGGAGATCGGAGCACCTATGGACATGTCTACCATAATTAACTGGTTACTGACCCATAGGTGCTCAGTCTTCCCCAACAGATGTCGAAGGACAAGCATACTGATAAATGGTATAACAGGATATACTTGATTACCGAATGTGTATCTAAGCTTGTGCCAACAAACCTGGTTTCAGTGATACTACCCACGGTGAGATGACACCACCTTTATATTGCTTAATCATAAGGTAAATCATTTTTCCACTCAATACACCAGGGTCTAAATGTGGCTTGATTAGTGAGGGAGCCACTGCAGTATATGAACGGGCAATCTCCATCCCTGCAGAAGATATTAATAAAGGAGGTTTTAAGTTTAACAACTGTATGTATAAACAATACAACTAAATACAACACAACATGCATAACAATTTAACGTTATTGGTTACTGAACCGACACCACTGCACTCTGGGCAGACCAATAGGTGCTCAGTCTCCCCAACAGATGTCGAAGGGTAGGCATACTGATGGTTCCTGTTACTCGCTGGTTAAACACACAACTCACTCTGCCCCTCAGGCATCCAGTTCAACTTGTACAACGGGTAAATCCAGATTTCTTAAATCGCTGGATCAATTCAACATCTATTTTAGTGTCTTCATCCAACAGGTAGTCATGAAGAGACAGAAAAATATCAATCTTAGCTATCTTGAACAATCAACACTGTTGATGCAAGCCTGACCACTCTCTCATTGCTGCAAACACCACATGCCCACGACAGAAGATTCATGTAATTGAATGTAACGACGGTTACATTGCAGAATGGTGGTAGCTAGATTTGCACAACAATGCAGACTGCAATTCTCCACACAACTGATATCCTATTCTACTTAACTGAAACGCCCAAGTGGTTACAGGGCCCATATTTGGGGTGTAGAGAATAGAACCACTGTTACCTGCCACGCATGTTGTAAGAGGTGACTAAGGAGGTTTGGATAAAATCGGATGCACGTGTCCTAAATGTGTAGAAATCTATGCATTTAGAGGCCTACCAAACCAATGTGCAACGTATACACGTTCTTGGCAAAGATCAAACATCACAAAGAGTGTTTAAAATTGCTCGAAGAAACGAACGCAAAGAAGAAGAAGACTAACTAAAAGTGGGTACATGTTTTTCTGAGTTGATGAGGACAAGAAATAAAATTGTTGACAAAATTATTGTTTAAATGCTCTGTTATTTTCACTAGAAGTAAGATGAAAGGCACAAAGTAACTATAGATGCAGTCCGAGTCTATAGTTTTATCGATATACAGAAGCCTGAAGTAAAACTATGTAGCAATAGCAAAACACGTAGTAACAAAGTACTGTAGTTTTACAAAATACAAAAACAATACACAGCAACGTTTTGACCAAATGGCCTTTATCAAGTAAACGATACAACAAGAGTGATGAGTTTCATAGCACACTACATATAAACTACGACAGAAACATCACAATGGTAATCAAATGAAAATCTATGACTAAAAACGAATAGCAAAATAAATGCAAAAAACTAGAAGTGGGAAAAAGGAAGAGAAACAACAAAACATCAAGTAAATTTATGACTTATAAGAAGCATAGGAAAGTAGTGCGCCGAGTCCAAGAGGTCGCAAGGTACAATATAACGAAATAAAACGATTCTCTAGAGCAAATCGACTTTGATCATCAGAGGAAAATGATCGAATGGCTGTGACTTGGACATCCCGAGCTCCCAAATGGTCAGTTCCATTGAAATGAGTGGCTACAAGGGACACAGAGCATTGGCATATATTATGCAAGCGGTGTTGGCCGAAACAGTCACTAAGCATTTTGCCTGTTTCGCAGATATATGTCTTGTCACACCGTTTGCAAGCGATGGCGTAGATTATATTACAGGATTCGCATGTGAAACCATCTTCAATAACAAACTGACTTTAGGCAAAGATACAATTCCGCTCTGTATCACATAAGCATACTATGGTATTCCCGACGGCTACACTGGACGGTGCCAAAATGACTCTGGACATTAGATTTAAGGCGAAAGTATACCAACATATCCTTAAGACTTTTGTCCTGTCTGTAAGTCACCAGAGGATAGTTTTGGAAGGCTGAATCTGTCACATGATCTGACTTTAGAATAGACAGATGATGGAATAAAACTTTTTTCACCAGTGAACTACTAGGGTGGAAAGTTAAGATAAGTTTCACCCTGTAAATTGGAAGTCTTATGCTGGTTAGTAAGGTCCTCCTGGCGAGCGATTTTCTGAAGTCAAAACATAGCAGATACAAGAACCTACTCTGGGTATAGGCAACTGTGGAAGAAATCAAAGCATCTATATTTGGAAGAAATCAAGCATCTCGCGAGCTTTATCAAGAAAATCATCATCCTCACTACACAGGCGACGAAGACGCAGGGAGTTGGGAGAATGGAAAATAATCACTACAAGCCTGGGGATTGGAAGAGGTATAAAGGAGTAAACTATGTGCACCAGTAGGCTTATAATATACTGATGTTGTGATGGTGGATAGGTTTATGGTGATAGTTATGTGAGGAAAGTTGACACGAGAAGTAGAGATGTGAGAGCAAAATCGAATAGTCTATAGTTTCAACATTGTTTACAGTTTCAATATAATGTTACAGTTTTCAATATAATGTTACAGTTTTCAATATAATGTTACAGTTTTCAATATAATGTTACAGTTTTCAGCAATGTTTTATAGTGTTCAATATAGCTTTACAGTTCTCAACGTAGTTTTACAGTTTTCAACATAGCTTTACAGTTTTTAACATAATTTTATAGTTTTCAACAAAGTTTTACAGTTTTCAACATAGTTTTACAGTTTTCAACAAAGTTTTACAGTTTTCAACATAGTTTTACAGTTTTCAACAAAGTTTTACAGTTTTCAACATAGTTTTACAGTTTTCAACAAAGTTTTACAGTTTTCAACAAAGTTTTACAGTTTTCAACATAGCTTTACAGTTTTTAACATAATTTTATAGTGTTCAACATAGTTGTACAGTTTTTAACATAATTTAACATAATTTCCAATTTTGAATGTTTTACAGTTACGAACCATATTTTACAATGTCCAACCTTCTCTTTCTTATAACAATTTTTACTAGGGGTTGAGCAGATATTTCTCTGATTTCATCACTTCACCTGAATTTGTCCAATTTCATGTTCATTATTTTATTTTTTGCTGACACATATTAAAAAAGTATTCAACTTACATTTCATGTTTTTAGTAATTAAACAACTCCAAATCTTCCAGTTGACTATTTTCTACCCAATCGATAATATTTTCACCCCTGCAACATTTTCTCATCACCCAGTCAATGGCCACTTCAAATAATAGCAAAGATAAAATACAACTTTGCTTTACTTGCTTAAAAAACTTACCAACCTGAAATATCTGTTTTGATGTGAACATGGTATCCAATAGGCACCACCATCCTACACTCGGGCGGAGCTTTGAACCGCATTAACCGTGTATCATGTGTAATCATCACGTTACTTAACACCATCCACATGCGATATATACAGTCTGAGGACAACAAGAGATACATATACAGTCTGAGGACAACAAGATATATACAGTCTGAGGACAACAAGATATACAGTCTGAGGACAACAAGATATATATATACAGTCTGAGGACAACAAGATATATACAGTCTGAGGACAACAAGATATATATATACAGTCTGAGGACAACAAGATATATATACAGTCTGAGGACAAGAAGATATATATACAGTCTGAAGACAACAAGATATATACAGTCTGAGGACAACAAGATATATACAGTCTGAGGACAACAAGATATATACAGTCTGAGGACAACAAGATATATATACAGTCTGAGGACAACAAGATATATACAGTCTGAGGACAACAAGATATATACAGTCTGAGGATAACAAGATATATACAGTCTGAGGACAACAAGATATATATACAGTCTGAGGACAACAAGATATATACAGTCTGAGGACAACAAGATATATACAGTCTGAGGACAACAAGAGATATATATACAGTCTGAGGACAACAAGATATATACAGTCTGAGGACAACAAGAGATATATACAGTCTGAGGACAACAAGAGATATATATACAGTCTGAGGACAACAAGATATACAGTCTGAGGACAACAAGAGATATATATACACAGTCTGAGGACAACAAGAGATATATATACAGTCTGAGGACAACAAGATATATATACAGTCTGAGGACAACAAGATATATACAGTCTGAGGACAACAAGAGATATATATACAGTCTGAGGACAACAAGATATATACAGTCTGAGGACAACAAGATATATACAGTCTGAGGACAACAAGATATACAGTCTGAGGACAACAAGTTTCCTTTATTAGGTTTGCAATCTTGAGTGATAGTTTCTGCTATGGTACCCAACCATTGTTTTCATGGTCTTCCTCTCACCTTCTTTCCTGATGTTCTGTTGTATAAGACTAAGCATACAGTTGAGTTTGGTTGTAGTCTTGTTAAGTAGCAGAACCACTTCATTCTTTGTTTCTCAATATAATTCAAGCAAGGTTCTGTTCTGTTCCAACAGTCCATAACTCACATCATATCCATATATTGCCATAGGACATATGCATATATCATCACAAGTTGTATTTTTATTATCCTGTCTGTGCTATAACATATATTCTTCATACTAGTTAACCTCTGAACTGTTATGGCCTATCATCTAATTACATACACACACAAATCTGACCTTCGATCTCCCCCCCTCACTATAGATATACATAAATGTGAATTTTGAACTCCAACTTGCCCTAAACATGCATGTATGTGAACTTTGACCTCCTACTTGCCCTAAACATGCATGTATGTAAACTTTGACCTCCTACTTGCCCTAAACATGCATGTAATAATTTGACCACAGCTATAAACACAAATATATCCAAGCTTGAATATAATTGCACATATAAATATTCACAAATGTAACTTGAATCTAAACTGACCTATATTCTTAGTTCTCTGGTAAGACTCATGCAGCTTGAGAGATTTGCCTAGTGAACTCCATTGGCATGACTGATCATCCTTTTGTATATATATCTCCACTTTACCAGCAGCAAAAACTTTGACTGCAGATCAAAAACAGAAAAAAAGAAGGCAGTGAGGTAATCACACAAACAAATATATTACAATTTTTTAAAAAAAAGACATAAATTGTTCTGTTCATTATTTCCAGAGAATCCTAGGATTGTTGCCGGATCAACGGAGGACGTTATGCGATTGACATCATGGCCATTCCCATTCGTGCTCTGTCCTCCGTTGCAGCAGCCATTCCAAAGTCCATTTGCTTACAGTACTCATGAGAAGTTGGATGTGCTTTGTGTAATACTCTTGGCAGAGCGTGCGCGACTGATGTAGGACCTAGGAAGCTACCCTAGTAAATAAAAAGCATTGTAGAAATCGGATGCGCTGGCCTACTTGTAGGTGCATAACTGGCACAATGTACAATCGCTCTTAGGCTCAAATCACACAGAGTGGTTAACAACTGGTCGTTATGGAGTGTTCGAAGAAGAAAGAATATCTAAAGGTGAAGGATCGCCTTCATTGCACCAAGTTTCCCCATATGGATCCATTCATATCCACATAAATGGCATGCAGTCTGCACCAGTTTCCCATATGGCTCCATTCATATCCACATAAATAGCATGCAGTCTGCACCAAGTTTCCCCATATGGATCCATTCATATCCACATAAATAGCATGCAGTCTGCACCAAGTTTCCCCATATGGATCCATTCATATCCACATAAATGGCATGCAGTCTGCACCAGTTTGCCCATATGGATTCATTCATATCCACATAAATAGCATGCAGTCTGCACCAAGTTTCCCCATATGGATCCATTCATATCCACATAAATGGCATGCAGTCTGCACCAAGTTTCCCCATATGGCTCCATTCATATCCACATAAATAGCATGCAGTCTGCACCAAGTTTCCCCATATGGATCCATTCATATCCACATAAATGGCATGCAGTCTGCACCAAGTTTCTCCATATGGATCCATTCATATCCACATAAATGGCATGCAGTCTGCACCAAGTTTCCCATATGGTCCATTCATATCCACATAAATAGCATGCAGTCTGCACCAAGTTTCTCTATCTGGATCCATTCATATCCACATAAATGGCATGCAGTCTGCACCAAGTTTCTCCATATGGCTCCATTCATATCCACATAAATGGCATGCAGTCTGCACCAAGTTTCCCCATCTGGATCCATTCATATCCACATAAATGGCATGCCGTCTGCACCAAGTTTCTCCATATGGATCCATTCATATCCACATAAATGGCATGCTGTCTACCAAAAATGTTACACCAAGAATAACTCTGTCGCTTCAACAACCCTAGGGTCCTCATGAAAAAATTTCACATGTGATTCGGGCCAGATCCGACCCTACAACCTTCAGAATGACAATCAAACATCTTAACTCCTTCACCATAGAGACCTACTAAAAGGCATATGGTGGTAAACATCAGGATACTACAAACTACTAGATATTGATGTTGAAACAAATGTTACTTACCATTGACAATACTTTGTAATTTATGTGTGGGTTCTGAAATAGAAAGGAAATATTGTCAGCGAAATGATAAGAAGTGAGATAATGGGGAAATGTACTGCTGAGGAGATATGGTGCAGGAGATATTGCGTAATGTAACGCTGAGGAGATGATGAGGACATTTTATGTAAGAAAGATGATGGGAAAATATAATATGAGGGAATTATGGGAGGAAAATGCAGGGGAGATAATGAGAAATAAAATAAAGAGTTAATGTAAGGAGATAATGAGAACAAAATGTAATATAAAGGAGAAGAGAAAAATTCAGATGATCAACAGCATTTTCATACCTACTTTGTGTTACCAGAGCCAAACATGGACAATGAGCAAAGCGCAGCCACAAAAAATAACTACATATGAAATGCACTTCCTGCGAAAAGTTACAAACGCCAGAAAAGACAGAGTCACCAACATCAGCATAAGAAAGAAAATTGGCACAAAACCGTGCTTGAATTACATTGAGAAACAAAGAATGAAGTGGTTTGGCCACTTAATAAGAATACATCCAAACTCCACAGTATACAAAGTCTTTTACAACAGAACATCAGGCAAGAAGGTGAGAGGAAGACCACGAAAAAGATGGTTAGATAGCGTAGCAGAATCCTGTCAATGAGAAAAAATACAATCACCCAAGTTACATGAACAGCGCAAGACAAAAAAAAACAGAAAACCATGACACTGGGCAACAACCTGGCAGCAGTGTGACCACAAAAGAAGAAGAAGTGAGAAAAATGCATAATGAGAGAAAAATGTAATGAATGGGATAATAAAATATTTTATACCATGAGCAAGATGAAGAAATGTAATACGATTAAGATAATGAGAATGAAATGTAAGGAAGAATTTTAAGAAAATGTAAGATAAGGTAAATGATTAGAAAATTATAAATAAGCAAGAAGTACTATGAGGTCTCTAACCCCACATTACTACATCCCTATATGCTGTGAGATTACCTTTAATTGAAGTACTTACTCAAGTGTATGAAAAATGTGTTCTCTTTAATAAGAACCTCAATGATGATCTCGTTGTCATGAACATCTACGATGACCATCTCATGTCTCATGTTGTCCCATTTAGTGTAGACCACCACAACAATATCTTTGGTTGTCTGGTACCAATCATGTCTGCAAAAGAGCAACATTCAACATGTGAATAAGAACAGATAGGGAATGTCTTGAATGATAAATTTGCCTGCCTGTCCAGAGTGTTCGTAGCGTGTTGGACGACGAGTGAGAAGCCCCCTGTGAGTGCGGTTCAATTCTGCGGGCTGGTAGAAAAGCCACAGGTTATCCAGATTTATGGTGTATCCAGATTAACACCGAATGAAGGGTTACGATGTCCATGACACTGAGCCGAAGAGCTGAAAGCTCAGGTGCTTCTGGATGGGGAAAAATATTTGCAACATAATTTCATGAAAGTTAATGAGAAGAAATAAATAAAATGGTAAATCTTGTTATTGAAGCAAGCATCTGTCTCTTATTTTTCTTCAGATAACATGGATGATGTAGGAGGTCATTGATAAGGAGAATGTGAGTGGAGAAACTGATGAGGATGAAGTGGTGGGGCACTGGTGAGGAGAATGTTGGGGACGGACTGATGAGGATGATGTGGTGAGGCACTGATGATTATGAAGTGGTGAGGCACTGATGAGGAAAATGTAGGGGAAACTGATAAGGATGAAGTGGTGTGGCACTGATGAGGATGAAGTGGTGTGGCACTGATAAGGATGAAGTGGTGTGGCACTGATGAGGATGAAGTGGTGTGGCACTGATGAGGATGAAGTGGTGTGGCACTGATGAGGATGAAGTGGTGTGGCACTGATAAGGATGAAGTGGTGTGGCACTGATGAGGATGAAGGGTTGGCACTGATGAGCATGAATGAGTGTGGAGCTGAAAGGTGAAGTGGTGTCTGATGAGGAAAATGTTGCACATAGATGAAGTTTGGTAATGAGAGAAATAAATAATGGACTTAAGATGAATTGCAAGGATGACTGTTCTTATTGTACTTCGAATGTAACATGGATGATGTGGGAGGTCACTGAAGGAGAATGTGAGGGAGAACTGAGGATGAAGTGGTAGGGCACTGAGGAGAATGGTAGGGTACGAGGATGAGTGAGGACTGAGGTGAGTGGAGGGGACTGAGATGAATTGGTACTGAGGTGAAGGTACGACTGAGGAAAATGGTAGGTTAGGATAAGTGTAGGTACTGAGGATGAAGTGGTGGTACTGAGGATGAAGTGGTAGGTACTGGAGGATGAAGTGGTGGGTACGTGAGGATGAAGTGGTGGGCACTGAGGATGAAGTGGTAGGTCACTGAGAGGATGAAGTGGTGTGGTACTGAAGGATGAAGTGGTAGGGACTGATGAGGATGAAGTGGTAGGGACTGAAGGATGAAGTGGTAGGGACTGAGAGGATGAAGTGGTAGGGTACTGAGGATGAAGTGGTGGGGTACTGAGGATGAAGTGGTAGGGTACTGAGGATGAAGTGGTAGGGTACTGAGGATGAAGTGGGTTAATATATGATGAAGATGACGTCATGTTACTGCCGATGACCTTTCTGTCAGTATCTATCAGACTTGCTTATTGTGGATACATGCTTCCAGCGGTTCTCAAAACTGATTATATCAAGGTCCCCAAATAAAGGAGCTTACTTAGATATGCTGCTCTGAACATATCGGTGTTCGTGGTCAAGAAAAAACCCATATAAGATTTGTATAAACAGTACCGATCGAGGACGAGTGAACATGGATACGGGTAGCGTCCATCGGTTGCTCGGCGACTGTTTGTTAGACAAGGAAACGACAAATGATGTTAAAATTAAACAGTGTTTAAAGAGTTTGAAATCACATGATGTACAAACAGAACTAGGCGTATGAAGTACACAATGAGGGGTGTGTTTACCCATCGAGTCAATGACAAAACATCAGCATGCATATTCTAGGGACAACTAGAAAACAGAGCACTTATGGATATGACCGGAGTAGTGTGGGGTTGGTTCAGTTTTAAAAAAAAAACTACTGAGAGAGGCAAGAAATATCGGTCTCAGTTCCATGGAGGAGATTGAGCGAGTTGCCCAGGATAGAGCGTTATGGAGATATTGCTTGCAGACCCTATGTAACGTATAACAGTACAAGAGGAATTATTATTATTATAATGGGATCATCAGCATGCATAACCTGCGATATCTGCTAGGGGGTACTAAGAACCTATGGACCTGACCGGAGTTGTATGAAGTTGGTTCAATAACAAACAGTCAACAACCATCTAGCAGGATTGCGTGAATTGAATACCATACAGTATGCCAGAAGGCAAATGCAGTGACATACCAACTGTCACCACTATTAAAACATCCAAGCATTAACATGGCAGTCAAACGACAACTGATAAACTGCATATTTATTCCAACTCTCTGCTATCAGTGCCAAACATGGCCCCTGACTAAGACACAGAAAGAAAGATTACAACATGTGAAATGAGATGTCTACGAAAAGCTGTCAACGTTACAAGGCGAGATAGAGTGAGAAACGAGAATATCAGAAGCATCGTTGGTACTATACCATGCATACAGTACATCGAGAAGCAAAGATTCAAGTGGTTCGGCCATTTAATGAGAATGGAACCACATTTACTACCATCACGTGCCTATAATAATCGACACTCAGGGCGCAGAGCACGAGGCAGGCCAAGAACAAGATGGATAGATAACATCTCAGAGTCCCTGCGAAAGCATGGACTGACAACGTCAAGCGCAACACACCTGGCACAAGATAGGAAACTAACTCTCCCCACGACGCTTCACGGCAAATGTGGTTAAGATAAGATAAGATAAGATAAGACAGTATGCCTTCACTACAATTTAATTTTTCTGACAGATTGATTGATAGGACGATCAACATTGCACTTCAGTGAATAACCATGTGCTCCGATCTCTTTCTTACACAGGAAGATCTCAGCGGCAATGTACGAGCTCCGCGTAGAACCGGTGAAATTTCCCGATGTAATATTAGAAGATGGTGAAGATATTTTGTATGAATGTTATTCTGACAGGATTCTAACGATTGAAACACAGTAATTTGATATCAGACAAGATGAATGTTATTCTGACAGGATTCTAACGATTGAAACACAGTAATTTGATATCAGACAAGATGAATGTTATTCTGACAAGATTCTAGCGATTGAAACACAGTAATTTGATATCAGACAAGATTAATGTTATTCTGACAAGATTCTAACGATTGAAACACAGTAATTTGATATCAGACAAGATGAATGTTATTCTGACAAGATTCTAACGATTGAAACACAGTAATCTGATATCAGACAAGATGAATGTTATTCTGACAAGATTCTAGCGATTGAAACACAGTAATTTGATATCAGACAAGATGAATGTTATTCTGACAAGATTCTAACGATTGAAACACAGTAATTTGATATCAGACAAGATGAATGTTATTCTGACAGTATTCTAGCGATTGAAACACAGTAATCTGATATCAGACAAGATGTGTTCTTAAATCATAGTTTATACAAACAGAAACAATAGCATAGAAAACAATTTGAAGCGAAATGAAAGAATAAAGTAAATAGAAACAGTAGGGAACAAGTCAATGAAACTTTAGAACGCATATGTCAATATTTCCAATCGACAAGATGCACAATCTTGTGCTGTATTGTATCAAACATAGCAAGTAAGTTGAATATTGAATGAAAATCGTGGCATATCCTTTACACAAATTCGTTATCAACAACAGAAATCTAGTCGTCAATTAGGCACCACTTCCCGTTCAGTAGTTTGCCATTGCTTTGTAAACAATGAGGTCTATTTTTAACGTTCTTAAAAATCCTGGTCGAACAAATTTACTTCTAAACTGCCGGTCGCGGATTTTGAACCAGGTAGGCTTGGATTGTGATCGAACTCACTTCCGCTTAAGCTACAGACGCCCACATTAAGTTACAGACGCCCACATTAAGTTACAGACGCCCACATTAAGTTACAGACGCCCATACCAGATGAATATTTTAAAACTTAAATGGAAAAGGAGAGAATGCGCAATGACGAAAACACACACAGAAAGAGCGGGAGAGAAAAAGAGAGGGAGAGAGAGAGAGAGAGAGAGAGAGAGAGAGAGCGAGAATAAATGAAATTAACATTTCAAACAATTGTTTAGAGAATCGAGAAAGTAAGCAAACATTCAGGATTATGCAATGACCATCATGAATTTGCAATTGAATAAAACTGCGGAATAAATTCAGTCCCGGTAAGAGAAGTGGCTAGAGGGTTTTCTATAAGCTGGAGATTTTAAAGCTGGAGATTTTAAAGCTGTCACTATGACAATGCTGTCGTCATGCAGTGTGCAAGAGGTGAATTTTATTCTGTACTCTAGATAGAACAAAAATCCCAAACCTTATCTGAGATTCTCTCTCTCGCGATCGTTCTTAATCCGTTTTTATCATTCTATTGTGACATAAAACAGCCACACATCAAGAACGGAATGTACGTGCACAGCCTTCAGTACAAATTGCAGCTCATGTGCTTACCCTTCGGTGGTGTGTTCGGTTTCAACCAGAGTGTCTGAGATTCGAACATCTTTACTTATAACTAACAGATCGATGCTCTTATGAGCTTGACCACCCGCTCTCATGTAGTCTTAATAAAGACACACCCGGTAGGTGCACTCAAAACAACGAATGAGAAAGAGGTGCAATATTCACACAGCATATTCAAATTAAGGTCGTCATGGCAACAACATCATCTTCCTGTATGTAACGAGCATTAATCTAACTCAACGAAATGATCGATTGATAAAATAAGTGATTCACATACGACACGTATAAATAAGACGTTTTCTTCGATACTCCACGACATAATAAGTACAAACCATCATATGAAGTATTACAGTCTGTATAATAAAGAAAGGAACATAATATGAAATATTTCTTCTTCTTCTGAGTTCTCACTAGATTGGGATTTCAGATTCTCTAATAAAGGCAGCAGTCTGCCTCAGATTATCAGCCACGACATACAGTTTGTCTTGGACGCTAGTGTAAGTGGGCCACCTCTTTCTTCTCAAGTCTGCATACTGGAGGCAGTTCTGTAGGATTTAATTTCTATGATTTCTGCTTCCCCGTTTGTGCCAAAATCTTCACGCAGTAAGTTTTGGCCACCCTCGTGATGGTAGGTCTGACATTCTTACTGCATGGCTAACTCTCCGATGCTTATTGACGACCGTAGAATCCGTTATCCCATTCCTCACTGTGAGGGGTCGCTGCAACACGTTATGCGCCTTACGGCCTGGTGCATCCGTTTTCTGCAAGCATTTGTTTCGGGTTAGCATTCCCTAGCGGATTCATGCATCCGATTTCATCCAAACCTCCTTAGTCACCTCTTACGACATACGTGGCAGGTAACAGTGGTTCTATTCTTTGCACCCCAAATTTGGGTCCCGGTAACCAGTCGGGCGAGAATGACAGATATAAAAGCAGTAGTAAAGAAATACAAGACAATAAGTATACTATATATGGTAATAGGTCAGATACAACCTGATGTGCACTTAACTAAAGCCTACAGGAAAAAACAAAATATGGAAGGTGGTTAAAAAATATATGGTGATGAATAGTAGAAGAGGTTATCGAGGTCGGAAACATATAGGTGATACTGACGAAACCGACCAAGAATAGAAGTTGGTGGAGAGCGACAGTTGCAGTCCTATGGTCCGATGGGGGCACGGATGTTTAGAAGTTATGGTAGCAGTGGTATTAGTTGTAATACAAGTAGTCGTAACATTAGTAATAGTAGTAGTAATTATTAACAGTAGTAGTAATTATTAACAGTAGTAGCAGCAGTAGAGACCCTGAAACGAACTTTGCTGAGAGAGGCAGGAAATATCGGTCTCGGTTCCATGGAGGAGATTGAGCAGAGTTGCCCAGGATAGAGCGGTATGGAGAAATTACTTGCAGGCCCTATGTAACTTATAACGATACGAGAGGAATTATTATTATTATTAGCAGCAATAGTAGTTTTATCAGCAGCAGTATAGTAGTAGTAATGGTAGTAGTAAGACTAGTAGCAGTAGTAGTTTCATAAAGCAGTATAGTAGTAGCTGTAGTAATAGTAGTATATGTGGTAGTAGCAGCAGTAATAAAAGAACAACAGATTAAATGGTTTGGACACTTGACAAGAATGCCGCGGTATCGCCCACCACGAGAGCCGCACAGTAAAAGTATAATGAGTACAAAGCAAGAGGAAGACCACGCAAAAGATGGAGCGAAGGCATCAAGAACAGCCTTACGAAAATGAATATTAGCTTACAAAGTGCCTTAAAATAAGCATATACAAGATCACTACGTTATCCCTCCCACAATACTTCTATAAAGAAGTAAATCGTGGAAGAGAAGAAGAGTATCAGCAGTAGCGCTAGTAGTAGTAGTAGTAGCAGTACCATTAGTAGTAGTAGTAGTAGCAGTACCATTAGTAGTAGTAGTAGTAGTAGCAGCAGTACCATTAGTAGTAGTAGTAGCAGCAGCTGTAGCATTAGTAGTAGCTTAGTAGTTGTAATTGCAGTTAGATTAGTAGTAGCAGCAGTATTAGCAGTAGAAGCAGCAGTAACATTAGTAGTAGTAGTGCAGCAGCTGTAGCATTAGTAGTAGTAGTTTGTTGTGAGTTGTAATAGCAGTTAGATTAGTAGTAGCAGCAGTATTAGCAGAAGCAGCAGTAACATTAGTAGTCGTTAGAAGTAAGTGTAGCAGCAGTAACAGTAGTAGTAGCAATAGTAGTAGTAGTAGCAATAGCAAGAGTAGTAGCATCAGTAGTAGTAGTAGTAGTAACAATAGCAACACTATCAGTATCAGTAGTAGTAGTAGTAACAATAGCAACACTAGCAGCATTAGTAGTAGTAGTAGTAGTAGTAGCAATAACAACACTAGCAGCATCAGTAGTAGTAGTAGTAGTAGCAATAACAACACTAGCAGCATCAGTAGTAGTAGTAGTAGTAGCAATAGCAAGAGTAGCAGCATCAGTAGTAGTAGTAGCGATAGCAAGAGTAGCAGCATCAGTAGTAGTAGTAGTAGTAACAATAGCAACACTAGCAGCATCAGTAGTAGTAGCAATAGCAAGAGTAGCAGCATCAGTAGTAGTGGTAAATATGAGAGTTATGAGTAGCAAATTATATCTTCAATGTTAAAAAAAAAAACCAGAATAGCATTGCAACCCTGTTTGATATTGGGTCGATCATATGTTACACCAGCGTTTTGAAGCTCTAATTTTAGCTCTAATTTTCATTGATCTTGCTGGCAGAAAGAGTAAGACAAGTGCAACCAGTGGCGGCTCGTGATAATATTTGTTGGTGGAGCCAGACATTTTGTTCCGGATAAATCATGGTTTTAATTGCTATATTTTAATTTAATAAATAATAAATACACGATATATATTATTTTTTGTGGGGCCCTTATAGACGAGACGCCCCTGAGTGCAACAATGGATGAATAAAGTGAGATTCATGAAAGAGAGATAGAAAGACTAGAAATGTGTAGGAATATAACGTATAAGAAATGAGAGGTAAGGTGAAAATAGGCAGCGTCTATGGAAGTGTTACAGTGAGAAATCGTTCAATTAAGTATGAATATGACATTTGAGCGTATGATGTATTGAGCGAGAGTTGAAGAATGGGATATTTATGAATGAAGAGACAGCGAATTTCATATGAGCGTATGATGTAGTGTCTATTGATGACAAAAATAGAGTTTTTTTTAGTGATATATCTAGTACTGAAGATTGGATACTAGGATATGAGGACAGTTAGAATGTCTTTAGTGGTAAGTTGGAGTGTGAATTTCTTACAGTCTTTCTTTCTTTTTCTATTCTAAATCCTGTTTTGTCTCACAGCGTCATGATAAGAAGAGATTTCTAGAACGAGCCCTTGTGTGCGATTCATAGCGTATTTCGCCGCCTCTGTTATCTCTGAGGTCCACTTTTGCGTGGTCGGACTTTTATTTTGTATACATTGTATCGGAGTAGCATTGCTCTTGGAGGTGTACTCTCTGTCGGCTTAAGTGGCCGAACCATTTAATTTGTTGTTTCTTGATGAAGTTCGGTACTGATGTTGTTGTACAGATGAGATTTTTTTCCTAATGTATTCATTTCTCAACCTGTCTCTTCTTGTTACCCCCATCATTCTACGCAGGCATTTCTTATAGTACGCGAGTCTCTCTCTCGCGATCCCCGCTCAGACTGATGTACCAGATCTGCTCATGAATTCTGCTGTTTATAGTAAGTGAATGAAAGTGAACAGTTTGTTGAATGAATATGAGTGGTAGAAAAGCGAGAGAGTGTGTGTAAGCTGCTGAGTGAATGTATGAGTGGCAAAAATAGATGATGGGCGAATTTATAAGTGACTCAAAGAGGTTTGTTGAGATGTAAGAGTGACTCAGAGAGGCTTGTTGAGATGTAAGAGTGACACAGAAGGCTTGTTGAGATGTAAGAGTGGACATGAGGCTTGTTGAGATGTAAGAGTGGTACATAGGCTTGTTGAGATGTAAGAATGACTCAGAGAGGCTTGTTGAGATGTAAGAGTGACACAGAGAGGCTTGTTGAGATGTAAGAGTGACTCAGAGAGGCTTGTTGAGATGTAAGAGTGACTCAGAGAGGCTTGTTGAGATGTAAGAATGACTCAGAGAGGCTTGTTGAGATGTAAGAATGACTCAGAGAGGCTTGTTGAGATGTAAGAGTGACACAGAGAGGCTTGTTGAGATGTAAGAGTGGCATAGAGAAAAAAAAGAGTTGTGTTGTTGAGTGGGTGTATCGTGGAAGAGAGGAAGTAACAATGATTGACTGATTGATATAACCATCATCTTCGTTGAGTAACCATGTGTGATCCGATCTCTTTCTTACACAGGAAGATCTCAGCTGCAGTGCACGAACTCTGTCCTGATGCAATTTTGAAGATGAAGATATTTTTGTAGGAATTTAAAATCTTTTTTAATGAATTTTGCCGGCAGCGGCTTTTCTTCTCGATTTTGAACTGCCAAAGGGTCTTTTACGTGCTTCTTCTTCTTTGTGTTCGTTCTTTACAACCAATTTTAATCACTCTTTGTCATATGTGTAATCTTTGCCAAGAACGTGTATACGTTGTACATTGGTTTGTTAGACCCTAAACGCTTTACGTGCTCAAATTGAACACGGATCCTACGTTTTATTGTCCGTCTCCGATAGGACTATGAACTCGATCTCACCTACACTGAGATCAGGGATTTCTGGAAAATATATCCAGATGGCTTCATGAGGAAGCGAACCTGAAACCTTTGACAAGAGATTAGCACCTAGCCTCTACGCCATAGAGACCTCTAAGTGAAAATGAATGAGTGAGAACAAGAGTTTTGGAGTGCATACAGAAGTGATATCGAGAGTGAACGTGGTGTGATTGTGTGTATTGTTTTTCTGACAGTGTGTTCTTCTCTCATTTCTGAGACTAAGCGTACACTGGGAAAGGGGAAAGGTGGGTTGGTGAATTCTATAGGAAAATTAAATGACTTGCACGAGTCTGTCTTCCCGCGTGTATCGGTTTTAAGCTCCGTGACAACCCAATAGTTACAGGGGCCCAAATTTGGGGTGTAAAGAATATAACCACTGTTACCTACCACGCATGTTGTAAGAGGCGAATAAGGAGGTTTGGCTGAAATCGGATGCATGTGTCCTAAACGTGTAGAAGTCTATGCGTTTAGGGCTTACCAAACCAATGTGCAACATATACACGTGCTTAGCAAAGATCAAACATATCACAAAGAATGATTAAAATTGGTGGTAAAGAACGAACGCAAAGAAGAAGAAGTTCCGTGACGAAGTAATTGTGTACAAAATACTTTAGACTTGTGCAGTCAATTCCCGAGTGTCAGCGTTTGTACCAACAGTTTTAGGGAAGTCTGAGCATATCCTTTAAACGCTTTGTTTGCAATCCCCATATCAGGGGTCAGCCAATAATAACTTAGAGACACAACCAACTATAAACTCATAGGGCCTGCGGACTCGGGTAAAAGGTATGGGAAATCAGACCACAACATGTCACGTGACCTCGCATTCAGTATTGTTGTATATAAAACGAATTGATTTTAAAATCAACACAAAATACTAAATCAAAGTTATATTATACAACAAGTTCAGTTTAACAATAAGGGATATCAATATTAGAAATATTTTTCACCAATAAATAACCATAGAATCACAGAATTTAGTAAAATTGCAAAAAAACGCAGTGTTCTTTCAAATATATATACATTCCACCCCCCACCCCCAATCATTATCGGGTGCCGTGCCGGCTAGCGTAGGCGATCATAGATCTCCACAAATCTCTGTCTCTGGTGTTTGCTATCATCTCAGATGTTGACGCACTTTCGTGCCATGACGTCAGGTTATCCAAAATATTCTCTCTCTGTCTTCCTCTGTCTTGTCTCCCATCGATTTTTACCAGTTGTTACAATGTGTTCTAAACTTCCTCTTCTCATCACATGCCCTAGAAATGATGACTGCTTCTTTCTTATATTGATGATAAGCTTTTTCTGTGTCTTGATCTCATTCAGCACCTCCACTTAGTCAGTTTAGTAGTTCATGGATTCTCATCATTCTTCTGTAAAACCACATCTCTGTGGCCCTCAAGAGATTTTTCCATCTATTATCATCATCATCAGGTGCCATGCCGGCTGACGTAGGCGATCATGGATCTCCACAAATCTCTGTCGTTGGTGTTTGCTACAAACTCAGATGTTGACGCTCTACCGTGCCATGAAGTCAGGCTATCCAAAATTTGCTCTCTGCCTTCCTGTCTCGTCTACCCTCGATTTTACCGGTTGTCACAATGTGTTCTAAAGCCTCCCCTCTCATCACATGCCCGAAAAAATTATGACTGTCTCTATCTTATATTGATGATATATATGTTCTAGCAAATACAAATGCATAATAAAAAGCATATGGGGATAAAAATGTTCATTACGCAGGCGTCCCTAACTAGTGCAAGTCACATTATTTGCATAGGTACCGGCGATGACAAGATTCGATAATTATCTGTTGAAACAGGCTCCATCTTGAAGTTTCCATGACAACGCTATTGCTATACAAATGGTAACATTTGTCTAGTCTCGACATTTAAAGTGCAAGGTATTTTGTATTACGTTTAAAAAAAAAAAGAATTTGGCTAAAGTGAGTTTTATATAGTTTGAAGGGCAAAGAACTTTAAAAACCGAACTTGTACGGAAGATTACATCACCTTCTACATCTATTTTTGTATAATTTCTTATTGCTCTCATTCATTCTTTCTTTCTTTCTAATCTTGATTAATTTCTCTCATTCATTTTTTTCCTGTATATTTTTGTATAATTTCTAATGTCTTTCATCCATTCAATCTTTATATCCTTGTATAATTTCTCTAATCAATTTCTATTATTTCTTGTTCTTTTCCAGTTCCTCATGAATTATCTCTTTGTTCTCCCTCTCTTTGGTACTGTCCGCTGTCTCACTCTTCCCTCTTATATATTGCAATCTCCATCAGTTTTTAGTCACACCATTTGACACCCTTCTCTCTTTCTTCCTCGCTGTTGTCACTCATTAAGTAGCATGCCAATGTGACTCATTGACAGCTCTTCTAAACACGTATATGATCATGTGCATGTTGTTAAACATTTATTTAAAATCTAACTATCATATCATATCGATTTGAGAAATCATAGAGATTTACTAAACAAATGCATATGTGACTCGTTCTAGATTTTCTCTCTCTCTCTCGCGCGCGATTGTTCTTAGGCCGCTTTTATCATTCGATTGTGATATATAAGCAGCCAAACATCAAAAACGGATGTACGTGCAGGGCCTTCAGTTCCTATTTTGCCAGCTCACTAATCTGGCGCGTCGTTGTTTCCTTGCGCCTTTGACCGCAATGTCTACTAATGTTAGATACGTTTGAATGTTTCCGTTATCGTTCATTTGTAAATGTTCTGTGAAATTCCTCACTCCTGTTGTGTCGTTTGCTTGATAAAGGCCTTTTGGTGGAAACGTTGCTGTTTCTCGTCACTGTTTCTGTATTTTGTAAAACTATAGTACTTTGTTTGTACGTGTTTCACCTCAAAGGGCATTGTTATTCAGATATAGTGACGCCTCAAAGGGCAATGTTATTCAGATATAGTGACGCCTCAAAGGGCAATGTTATTCAGATATAGTGACGCCTCAAAGGGCATTGTTATTCAGATACAGTGACGCCTCAAAGGGCAATACTACTCAGATACAGATGAACAAACAAAAGGTCTACTATATTACAACTGTATAACTCGAATAGATTCTCCTAGTACACATTCATTCCTTACTTCACCTTCATTATTTACCTCCCCTTCAATCCTTCAATCACTGCATCTCATATACCCTTTAGCAGATGCCACTAAACTAAACTAAGCAACGTTTCTGATTGTATCCCACCACCACCAACCCCCACCTAAATAAGCAAATGAGAATTAAAAATATAGATTGAAGATGTAGAAATCCTACAACATGTCTCTAATCAAGCAGATATATAAACATAAACAGGCGCGTTAATGAGCGGTTATAGAGTTTAAACAAAATGTTCCCAAATGAGAAAATGTTGGCTGTGATGCATGGATGATGAGAACAGAAAAATCAATGAGAAATGTCTATTCATGGCTACGTTTTTTTCTTAATTTGTTATTTTGCTTCTAATACTCACTTGTCCATGATAATCTTTTCTTCTAAGTAAGTTACATCTATAAGTATTTACGTTGTTACGTCAATAAGTATTTTACTGGGTTGTTACGTCAATAAGTATTTTACTGGGTTGTTACGTCAATAAGTATTTTACTGGGTTGCTACGTCAATAAGTATTTTACTGGCAGCTACGTCAATAAGTATTTGACTGGGTTGTTACGTCAATAAGTATTTTACTGGGTTGTTACGTCAATAAGTATTTTACGGGGTTGCTACGTCAATAAGTATTTTACTGGGTTGCTACGTGAATAAGTATTTTACTGGGTTGTTAAGTCAATAAGTATTTTACAGGGTTTCTACGTCAATAAGTATTTTACTGGTTGTACGTCAAATGTGTACGTCAAATGTGTACTGGTAAATAAAAGAGTACACAAAATGTCCGGTAGCCTTTAATAGAACTGAGGGTATGAAGTGTTATGTTGCTTCACAATTTTGTATCTCCGAGTATATTGAAAGGTAGTAGTGCCAATTACTTTTCTCAAGTGTGGGACTAAACCCCCAACGATCTTGTGTCCGATTCGATCAGCGTTATGCATTATGCTAACTCGTCCAATTTACTGTGTACAACAACATCCAATATTTCATGGGTACTACATCAAATAGACTTCATATACCAAGCTACTTGTTGTATACAATGTTACACTAGTCTACACCGTTAGACATTACTACTAAATTTTCACAAATCGATGTCCGCCACCTTTTCAATTCACGAGACTTTACACGAAATCTAAATCTTTTCTAACCGTCCCTGACACAAGCATCGATTTCTCAGTCTTGAACTCTGTTCAACATTCTTCTGCTAGCAAGGATGCTAAGATTTAGAAAGATGCCACCCGTCAAAGTAAATCTCCCCGCACTTCACTAACAAGTGGTTAGCTAAAATTCTCCACAAAAATAGCGCAATTTCTCCCGTTTATTCAATTTTTCTTCAATCTCCGTCACAAAATGAGAGACAGTAAAATAAAACTAGGAAAACACGCTTCTAGTTACACACAATATTCAAACATACTGTTTTCATTCGCTAGAAAAATCCGGTATTCAAAATTAGCCTCAGGTAGTGAGTTATTTAAGACTGAAAGAACGACCTTCTTCACAATTTTGTCCTTACTTGCAGAAATGAAAACACTCCTCTTTTTTTCTCTTCAATCTTCTCAAAATATGAAATGTATTTCGTAACTCAGGTGTCAGATATTAACCTACTTATTCCTCCTTCGTTCTGCAATCCATCTATGTACCAGATATTTATTATGCAGGAACGAATGAAAAATCCGCCTCTGCTCGCAATAAATATACAGCTTAAAAATAGCACGCTAATATACAAAATTTAAAAAAACACATGTGTATTTTATCTGTATAACGAGTCATGGCGGCTGGCGTAGGAGACCACATCATTTTCTCCCAAGTTATTACCCATTCAATTAATGAGTTATGTTTACTGCCGCTGTTAACATTCGCCATAAAACCGTGTTCTTCAACATTTTTGGGGGATCATGTCCCACCTTAAGCTCTCAAATTAGTCAATGCAGACATCGAGCATACTAGCCAAAACTATATTGTGAAGAATTATGATATAAGTAGGTTCTACAAAATAAACAAAATCTATCAAAAGAAACTCAAACATCAAATCAAATTTGCTGATGCTACAAATAAGAAAAGTGAAGTATTTTGGACATATAAGAAGATACGAAAGGCTGGAAAAGGCCATTATGGAAGGAGGTATCCCGACATCGTGGAAGAGAAGACCACGGAAGGGGAAGGCAACGCGGAGAAGAGGACGACCACAGAGAAGATGGATTTATGATCGACTGATGATTTGATAATGATCACAGCGGCGACAGGACACTGTGTGTATGAGAGAGAGAGAGTAAGAGAGAGGAGAGAGAGAAATTATGAACGACTGTTATGGTAGCAACGTACTGTTCAGGACAAGCTATTAAACCATGCCTTCAAATGTGAAAAGAAATATAGATACAGCTATTTTAATTCTACTTTTCTTGAATGATAATAAATTGTATATTGCACGTTGTATATTATCAAACCAAAAATTGAAACGAAATCTGAAAAATGAAATTCAAGTAAATGAAATTCTATACCAGCCATAATTAAATATTGTTATTATATTTCCATCTCTACCGTTAAAGTGGGACGGATTAGTGAAATGCATACGCGCTTGCCTATCGAGTCGGACACAAGAGAGATGTGAGTTCAATCCGGCACTCGATGTTCCACAAGTGAGGAAAGCAATTGGTCCTCCTACCTTCTGCACTCTAGGGTCTAGAAATGTGAAGTGAAAGGCACTTCAAACATTACAGTCTGAAAAGGTTATAATAGTTTTATTTATTTCATTACGGTTATGCGCTACATATAGCCTGCAAGCAACTTGTCCATACCGCTCTATTCTGGGATACTCGTCAATCTCTTCTATGGAATCTAGTTCGATATTTCTAGCATCTCTCAGTAAAGTTCGTGTCAGGATTTCCCTAAGGAATCCTGTCTTTCTTCAACTCTTTGCTTCTCACTTCAATGCCTGCTTTGATATTATTTTATCATTACTTTTCATAGTATGTCCAACATATTTCCATCTTCTCTTGCTTATAACAGTTGTTAATAGTGGTTGACCAGATATGTATCTGATTTCATCACCTCTCCTGAATTCGTTCCATTGTATGTTTATTTATTTTTTGCAGACATCTATTTTCAAATTTCCTTCAACTTATGCGCTATATCTTTAGCTATTTTCCATCTCTCGCTGGCATATGTTAGGATTGAGATACCATTGAAACTGAAAAATCGTAATATAATTTTAAAACTACATAACTTGGAGTTCCATATAAATGATAAATACAGAGGAGATAAAGAGTGGCTACACAGCAGACACTAAGGGCGTTCTAAAAGAACGAGACACATTGAATTTTTTAAAAAAAAACAGTTTGGACAGAATATGGCCAGAAAAAGAAGAATCTAGACATGTTTAAGATAAGCGGTGATTGCTTTATTCTGCAACCTCTGGCTGGCAGAGAACTGGTTTCCGATTTATGCAGGGGTTACCACGTCCCTATCTGACGTACACCATTTCATGTTGGGGGATAACAATGTTAAATGCTGCTTTTAAAGATTAAATGAAATCTAGGAAGGCTCAATATTCTCACTTCTCTTTTCAGTTAAGAAACGGAAATAAAAGAGATTGAGGTTTGGTTGTTCTTAAATAAGAGTGTCTCGAACAGGAATCTGCGCTGAACAGCGCACGACTAAGTTATACAGAAAACAATTAGGACGAATAATGAGAATACTTTGTTAATGATTATCACCATTTTGTAGCACATGTCTGTCGGTCTCTCTCTATCTCGATCACACACACATACACATACATAATGCATTCAATATATGAAGACAAAAACACAATTAAAAGGTTAATGTTCTTTAAATGTTACCAATGTTCTTTATGAGATATCAATGTTCTTGAGGGTGTGCAAATGCTCTTGGAGAGCTATCAATGTTTACTGAGGAACTATCACTGTTGTTGAGAAGAACTACCACACTGACTTTTGGGAGCTACCTAAGATCTTTATGAGATACCAATGTAATTGAGAAGTTATTAATGTTCGGTTTCATTGCCAATATGGCGGAAAGGAGGGCAAGCCCTAAAGACCTCGGAGTATTGTTTACTTTTGAATGAGGTCGCTCGCAATTTTTCTCCAGTTTTGATTTGTATGATCCTTTCATCGCTGAGATACTGAGTTTAGTGCTTGGAGCGACACTGTGATCTGTGAATTTTTATTCGGAATGTTTTGTTTTTGCACCCACTGTGGTTGTTTTGCGAAATGCATGATGATGCTCGTCCATCACGGGTGATGATGACCACACAAATTTTCATCAAGGGAATGTAGTTGCGTTATGTTTGTCTGTGTGTACGTAGATGACCAGTGAGCCCTATGAAGGCTTGAAATGTTCTTGTACAGTGTGGGCAAGGTATACTTGCACTTGTGGGAGGTTATACTGCCTTTCTATTTTGACGGTTTTTTTTTTCCATCCCTGCTGTTCTACCTGCCTCGCAGGCCGAGGAACCGTGTTAAGAAGTGTGCGCCAGGTTGATCTATCATGAGCAATGTGTGAAATGCATATTCAGAAAATGAATGACATCTAGTGGTCGGTGGTCTAGAGGCTGCCTTACGCAGTAATGCCTGTGAAGACTAATGTGTCTTGTCGTGACGGCTGTTTCCTCCAACGTGAATTGCTAACTCAAGTGAAAGATGGTGGTGCTGGCACTCTGGAAGCTGCCTTATGCATTTAATGTCCGCGAAGGCTGCTCTTGGTGGTCAATTTTGGTGAGATAACAAATGCGGCTGAAAATTAGCTGATGTTGAGAACTAAGGAATTTTTTAGATGGATAAATTTGAGAATCTACGATACCAAACACACAAAAATCTGCAAATTGTTTATCAAATCAAGTTCACTGCTACTGTGTTAAACCGACTCCTTAGTGTTATACGAAGGATAATAGTACTTAGCAGTGGCGGCTCGTGATCATTTTTGCTGGTGGGGCCAGACAAATAATTTTTAGAAAAATCATGGATCTGGGTTGTTATTTTTTAATTTATGAAATAAATACACGTTAGACATTATTTTTGGTGGGGCCCGCCCACTGGCCCTTAATGACGAGCCTCCTCTGGTACTTAGTATCATTATTTTTGGCTGGCAGTATCTGCAACATACTCTATATATAAACTGAGAAAATAGTAAGTATCGTTGCTTATTTCAGACAAATAATCATAATTATGAGCAAGCCATTTATTTGACAAAACAAGAACCAGGAACATGTGAAGTAGTTCAAATATCCTGCCAGTGTTGTAACAATCTTGAGTTAAACAGAGAAAATATACAAGCATATCTCAGGGAAAGTTGTACCTCCTTTGCAATAAGGAAATCGGATCTTGGAATCCCAACAAGAAGAGTAAGATTATTTCAAAGAACTATCTTGTCAGTACGGAACAAATTGTTAACAAGAATTTTCAAGGGAGATGTTCACAGACTGTCTAACTTTCATTATTCATGTCTGATTATAAAACAAAGTATCTTCTGTTCCAAGTTTCAAACGGTAGAGTTCTTTAACAGATCAAATTCTTCTTTTGTGGTCACACTGCTACAAGGTTGTAGCCCAGTGTCATGTTCTTATGTCTTTGTCTGTCTCGGATGGTTTCAGTGATGGATTTCTGCATCTTTTGGCATGAAACAGACACTCAATCTAACCATCTTTTCCTTGGTCTTCCCGTCGCTTTTCGCTCTGATGTTCCGCTGAAGAAGACTTTCTAGACAGTGAAGTCTGACTGCGCCCTGGTATCGCCTACCACAGAGAGCCACACAGAAAAGTATGAGTACAAGCAAGGGGAAGACCACGCAAAAGACAGAACGACGGCATCAAGAACAGCCTTACGAAAATGACTATCAGCTTACAAAGTGCCTTAAAACAAACACACACAAGATTACTTTGTCCCCCGTCGCCTAACACTTCTATAAAGAAGTCAATGGTGGAAGAGAAGAAGAAGAAGAGGGGGGCCTGACTGCTTTCTTATTAGGTGGCCAAACCATATTGTTTTTCGATGTAATTAAAGCACGGTCTTGTTTGCACCACTCTCTGATGCTGGTATTTACCGCTATGCCTCTTCTTGTGGTGACATTTTGGAGTGAACACATTTCACAAGCAGTTATTATTCTATGTGTCTAAACTGTATTCATTGTCCATGTTTGACACTGGTAGAATGAAGAAGGAAGAAAACGGACCGATAATTTAGTAAGTATGGTTGATAATATAATTAGACAATGAACAAGAATTAGGCGCTTCCAGAAAAAACAAAATACCAACCACAGGATTCAATTCAGGAGAAGTGATGAAATCAGAGAAATGTCTGGTCAACCACCAGTGACAACTGTTATAAGAAAGAGAAGATGGAGATATGTTGGACACACCTTGAGAGAAATGATCAAAGAATATCAAAGCAGGCATTGAAGTGGGATGCAAAGAGTTCAAGAAAGAGAGGACGATCTAACGAACTTTGCTGAGAAAGGCAAGAAATATCGGTCTCAGTTCCATAGAAGAGATTAAGCGAGTTGCCCAGGATAGATCGGTATGGATAAATTACTTGCAGGCCCTGTGTAACGTATAACGGTACGAGATAAATTATTATTATATTATTTATAACCACATGATACAAGCCACAAACCTTTATTTCTTACGGTACCCACTGCCTAGCCCTACAGACGAGCTTGTTTAAGAACCCAACCAGCTAACATTGCAACACAAAAAGAGCAATGTTCAACACAATCTTTCTCCCACATTATGTTACCAGTGCCAAACCTGGACACTGACAACAAATGATAGAAGAAAACTAGTCACAACAGAGATGAAGTATTTACGCAGAATGCTGGGTGTAACAAGAAGAGACCGGTTGAGAAATGAAGACATCAGGAAAAAGTGGGTCAACATCAGACTTCATCAGAAACAACAAATTAAATGGTTCGGCCACGTAAGCAGATTACCATCAGACAGTGCACCTCAAAGAGCAATGCTGCTCCGATACAATGGGTACAAAGCAAAAGGCCGGTCACGCAAAAGATGGACCTCAGAGATAACAGAGGCGACGAAAGAGACTATTTACAAAGCGCATACAATGGCCCGTTTTAGAAATCTCTTCCTGATCTGACGCTGTGAGGCAAACAGGATTCGAGAAAGAAAGATAGAAAGACCAGCTAACTGTCCCCTCTTGATAGGATAATTAAGAATGTGGATAAACCGTTTATCATAAAATGTGTGCATAATTTATATAATGTTTATCAAACAAGCTTGGGAAGATATGAACAATATGGAAGGAAACATATACAAGTTGTACTCACACTGGTATGGGACCTGGTGGCTTCAGGCCTGAACTTGAGGCTGTGGATGGAGCAGGTAATGTTTTGATGTTACCTGACACGTCATATAAATGCATGTATACATGGATTGATGGAAAGATGGATGGAAAGACATATGTATGAATGAATGAATAAAATAAATTTAGATAGTAAATAGATACATGGATATACAAGTAATATAAATATTACCAGTTTATCTATTCATTTATATGATGTAAGTGTACGAGGAACGTCTGGCAGAATGGATTAGAGGCGGCTCCATGAGGAGACCTGTGTTCAATTCACGGTAAGACCAAAGATTTTTTTTTCTGTTGCAGGCATAAATAAAACATCCTAACCTGAACAGCTTCGGGCGACAGCACTAGTCATCCGGCCATTAATTACTCAGGCTCACGTCCCATGTCCTACACTAAAATGAAAACCGTCTTTTTAAGATACAGTCTATAACATTCGTATCGCTTTGGGCGACGGGTGACAAGCCCTCTGTGAGTGCGGTTCAATTCCCAAAAACCCCATTCCTATTGTTCTGGCACGAACGAGGTAATGCCAAGGCTTCTGTGAACTTCATGTTCAAACCTTTCGTTGGTTCTGAAATTCAATGGATTATTGAAATGAACGACTCTATAAACAGTACAGAGTTAGAGTGCAAACGCTAATATTTTCGACAACGTTGAAGTAAGATTCGTGAATCCCATGAAAGTTTTTTAAATTTGCAGTGTCAGGATGAGTACATTCCATGGTAACAATTCATGATACCATGGTTCAACAATGTCATTAACATGGTTCACATGACCATTAACCATGGTTCAACAATACCATTAACCATGTTCAACAATGTCATTACATGGTTCAAAATATCATGATCCATGAACAATCGTACATGAACATGGTTCACATGTATAACCATGGTTCAAATATTAACCAGGTTCAAAAATGACCATGTTAACCATGGTTCAACAATTCACTTAACCATGAGTTCAAAATGCTCATTAATGCTTGGTTAAGGAGAGGGTCATTTATAACTTCATAGTTTAAACAACTTGTATTGATACAAAATATCAACGAATTAAGTCATTAATCATATGCGTTCAACATGTACACGATCAAGTGGTTCAGAATTTATCCAGTCTTTTGAATACCACTTATAGTACTGAGTTCAATTTTTACAAAATTATGACTAATAATTTAGCAAGACAGGAGACAACGTAAAGAAGAAATTTAAGGCAACATTAACGTGTATATTTGAACTACTAAGATACAGAAACAATCACGAACAATCAAGTTCTATATTTTGAGACCTCTGGAGCAACTGGAGAGGAATAGTGAAACAACATCTATTCTAGCCATGAAACCAGAATCAGAGAGTCAAAATGAAACATAGGGATCTCTTTGCTAAGTGGTTAAACCTTCGTCTTGCGTTCTGAAGGTCGTGGGTTTGAACCCAAACATCGCTGTTCAGTTCGATGGTGCGGTTTTTTTCCAGAGACCCTTAGAATTGTTGCCGGAGCTACGGATTTCGTGCAACTCTTTGCAGGAGGCGTGTAATTTCTGCGGAGAGGGACTGATCCATATGGGGTAAAACATAATACCATGAAGTCAATGTTTCGGATTTAGACATTTCAGATGAAATAAGCGATGTCAATGACCACCATCTCTTACACCACATCACAACTAACATTTATTGTATTCATTCAGTTTGAAAATCCATATGTAAAATCGCCGAGTGGTTACGAGGTTCAAATTTGGGGTGTAAAGAATAGAACCACTGTTACCTGCAACGCATGTCGTAAGAGGCGACTGAGGAGGTTTGGTTGAAATCGGATGCACATGTCCTAAACACGTAAAAGTCTATGCGTTTAGGGCCTACAAAGCAATGTGCAACGTATACACGTTCTTGGCAAAGATCAAACATCACAAAGCGTGATTAAAATTTTTCGTAAAGAACGAACTCAAAGACGAAGAAAATAAGTTACAAATAAAACAGTCTTACTGACCCGGTTCTGTAAGAAGAAACTAACTATGTTTCAATTCTTACCCATATATGACTAAGTGGAATGAAGACGTGACTGACAGACAGAGACACACCGAAAAGAAGAGCGATTAAATACAAAGACATTAACAGTGTGATTGTTGTAACTTCATATCATAATGATACAAAGAACACAATCACGAACAATCAGAAGTAGCTACATGAGACCTCTCCGGGATGCAACTGTGAGCAGGAAATTGAAACAGCATGCAGTATCTAGCCGGGAAAATCCCATCAATCAGAAGTCACCAAATGACGTCAGTGGATGTTTTAGCTGAACGGGAAATGAATACAGCATGCACTATCTGGGTCACCTGTATCTGATAAAAGACATTCTCCCTAGGAGGTCTCATTGTTTCATTTCAGAAAAATAATATATCTTTTTCTTAGGAACTAATAAAATTTCCAGTCTCGTGAACAACCAATTCTTCTCATTCTCTGAGAAGAAAACAAACTTATCAGTTTCATGGACAACCAACTTCTCTCATTGTCGGAGAAATGAAAACTGACTCTAAGTCTCATGGACAACCAACTCTCTCATTGTCCGGAGAAATGAAACTGACTTCTAAGTCTCATGGACAATCAACTTCTCTCATTGTCACGGAGAACTGAAAACGACTTCTCTAGATGGACAATCTTCTGTTCATTTCAGAGAAATAATATATCTTTTTCTTGAACTAATAATTTTCATTGGACAACCAATTCTTCTCATTGTCTGGAGAAAGTTCATTGTCAAAACTTTCATTCTCTCTGGAGACTACTTTAGTCAGACATCAACTTCTCTCATTGTCTGGAGAAATGAAAACTACTTCTTAGTCTCATAGGACAACTTCTCTCATTTCTGGAGAAATGAAAACTGACTTTAAGTCTCATAGACAACCAACTTTCTGTCATTGTCTGGAGAAATGAAAACTGACTTCAAGTCTCATGGACAACAACTTCTCTCATTGTCTGGAGAAATGAAAACTAACTTCTAAGTCTCATGGACAACCAACTTCTCTCATTGTCTGGAGAAATGAAAACTGACTTCTAAGTCTCATGGACAACCAACTTCTCCCATTGTCTGGAGAAATGAAAACTGACTTTTAAGTCTCATGGACAACCAACTTCTCTCATTGTCTGGAGAAAGGAAAACAAACTTCTCATTCTAAAAATAACGATCCCTTTGTGCTCGGGACAGACATCCTTGTAATTTAACTCTCAGGTAAACATCCTTCTTGTCTCTCTCCTACACACACAAAACTCTATGCGAGACTGGTTAGTAAAACTTGCATCCAGCTTTGTCTGTGACTTATATTCTTGCATATATCAATTGTATATCTCATTATAAGTTACAGAAAACAATCTAGAAGAATTTGATGTTTGCGTGATAGAAACAAGGGATATTAATTGTAATCATAAATGCTTCTTTCTGCAACAGTTTGATAGTAAAGAGTTGGCTACCCGTTGTACAAGTCGAACTGGATGCATGAGAAGCAGAGTGAGAGGTGTGTTTAATCAGCGAGCCACGAGACCATCAGATGCATACTCTTCGATATCTTTTGGGGGAGACTGAGCACCTATGGGTCTGTCCGGAGTGCAATGACATCAGTTTAGTAACCAATAACCAAAGAGAGTTGGCTATTAAACAGCATAACATGAAGGAAAATTAAATATTTCGGACACGTCAAACGACTTGAGTGCCTAGAGAAGATAATTTTGGAGGGAATGATGTCTGGAAGAAGAATGAAAGGAAGACCTAGAAGACGATGGGTGCAAGATGTCATTGATGATCTGAGAATGACTGCTGCTGGCGCCGGTCAACTTGTAAGGAACAGAGAGGTTGTTTTGTTTTTTTCCGACCCAGAAGCACTTGAGATTTCAGCTCTTCGGCTCAGTGCTATGGACATCGTAACCCTTCGGTTCGGTGCCACGAACATCGTGAATCTGGGGAACCGTGGCTTTTCTGCCAGCGCTGGGAATTGAACCCGCACTCACAGAGGGCTAACAGAGAGTTGTTGAGGAGTGATGTAATGGGAGCCAAGTTCTAGAATGACAAGCTACTTGATGATGATGATGATATGCCATTATAATGTACAGAAACAAACTAAAAGAACTTGACGTTTGCATGATAGGAAAACAGCGGACACCACATTCAGTAATCAGAAATTACTTACTCATATTTGAAAGCGGGACCACTGACTTGTCGTTATTTTCTGCATTACCATAATTGGCAAAATGCATTTTTGTTGTGAATATATATAATTATTGATATAAAGTATTTTTTGATTTAATCGGACAGAGAGCAGCTTTTCAGTCTTAATCTTGGTTTAATGCAGTGCAAGTCCAACGTTTTTTTTTATATTTTGGTGCACGTTGGAATGCTGATTATGGAGGCGTCGGTGCATATAATAATAATTTCGTACTTTTATATGTTTCACGCAATTTCTCCATACCGCTCTATCCTGGGCAACTCGCTGAATTTTCTACATGGAACTGAGACATATATTTCTTGTCTCTCTCAGCAAAGTTCGTTTCAGGGTCTCCTTAGATTATTGTAATAGTACTATTACTAACAATGACAATAGTAAAATTAATATAGTTAAGATGCCGATGCTGTCCTTAGTGTAAAAGCACAATGTGGGATTAGGAAGCAGTAGATTGGCTACACAATAAAAACCTGACTGCAAAAGGTGGGAAGATTGTGTTGATGTGAGTGCTACAGAAGTGGGAAGATTGTGTTGATGTGAGTGGTACAAAAGTGGGAAGATTGTGTTGATGTGAGTGGTACAAAAGTGGGAAGATTGTGTTGATGTGAGTGCTACAAAAGTGGGAAGATTGTGTTGATGTGAGTGCTACAAAAGTGGAAAGATTATGTTGATGTGAGTGCTACAAAAGTGGGAGTACTGTGTTGATGTGAGTGCTACAAAAGTGGGAAGATTGTGTTGATGTGAGTGCTACAAGGAAAGATTATGTTGATGGAGTGCTACGAAATGGAAGATTGTGTTGAAGTCTGAAGTGGAAATTATGTTGAGGAGTGGACAAAGTGGGAAGATTGTGTTGATGTGAGTGTACAAAGGGAACGATTGTGCTTTATGAGTGCTAAGTGGAAGGACTGGTTGATGGGTCTAAATAGAAAGATTGTTTGAATTGAAATGTACAAAGTGAAGATTTGTTGATGTAGTTGCAAGTGGAAATTGTGTTAAATGTGGTGTCACAATGGAAGATTGTAGTTGATGAGTGCTACAAAGTGGGAAGATTGTGATTGATGTAATCTGAGCAAAGTGGAACGTTGTGCATGTTGATGGCTACAAGTGGAGGACTTGTGATGAGTGCTCAAGTGGGAAGACTGTGTTGATTGGTGCTACAAGGGATACTTTTGATGTGAGTGCTACAAAAGTAAGTTTGTTGATGTGAGTCTCAAGTGGAAAGATTTGTGTTGATTGAGTGCTGCACAAGAGGGAAATTTTGTTGATAGTCTAAAAGTGGAAAGATGTGTTGATTGAGTGCTAAAGTGGAAATCTTTAGATGATGTAAAAGTGGAAGATTATGTTGATTAGTGCTACAATGGGATAGATGTGTTGATAGTTTCACAAAGTGCAACGATTTGTTGATGTGAGTGCTACAAAAGTGGGAACTGTGTTGATGAGTGCTACAAAGTGGAAGATTTGTTGATTGGTGCTACAAAGTGGGAAGATAGTGTGAGTGAGTCTACAGAAGGAAAATTTGATGGAGTGCTAAAAGTGGAACGATTGTGTTGATGTAGTGCTAAAAGGGAAAGAGGTTATTAGGCTGAAAGTGAAGATTGTGTTGATGGAGTGCTAAAAGTGGAAGATTGTGTGATGGAGTGCTACAAAAGTGAAAGATCGTGTTGATGGAGTCTACAAAGTGGGAAAAATTTGTTGTGAGCTACAAAAGTGAAAGATTATGTTGATGTGAGTGCTACGAAAGTGGAAAGATTGTGTTGATGTGATGCTACAAAGTGGAAAGATTATGTTGATGTGAGTGGTACAAAAGTGGGAAGATTGTGTTGATGTGAGTGCTACAAAAGTGGAACGATTGTGTTGATGTGAGTGCTACAAAAGTGGGAGGACTGTGTTGATGTGAGTGCTACTAAAGTGGAAAGATTGTGTTGATGTGAGTGCTACAAAAGTGGGAAGATTGTGTTGATGTGAGTGCTACAAAAGTGGAAAGATTGTGTTGATGTGAGTGCTACAAAAGTGGGAAGATTGTGTTGATGTGAGTGCTACGAAAGTGGGAAGATTGTGTTGATGTAAGTGCTACAAAAGTGGAACGATTGTGTTGATGTGAGTGCTACAAAAGTGGGAGGACTGTGTTGATGTGAGTGCTACAAAAGTGGGAAAATTGTGTTGATGTGAGTGCTACAAAAGTGGGAAGATTGTGTTGATGTGAGTGCTACAAAAGTGGGAAGATTGTGTTGATGTGAGTGCTACAAAAGTGGGAAGATTGTGTTGATGTGAGTTCTACAAAAGTGGAAAGATTGTGTTGATGTGAGTGCTACAAAAGTGGAAAGATTGTGTTGATGTGAGTGCTACAAAAGTGGGAAGATTGTGTTGATGTGAGTGCTACAAAAGTGGGAAGATTGTGTTGATGTGAGTGCTACAAAAGTGGAAAGATTGTGTTGATGTGAGTGCTACAAAAGTGGGAAGATTGTGTTGATGTGAGTGCTACAAAAGTGGAAAGATTATGTTGATGTGAGTGCTACGAAAGTGGAAAGATTGTGTTGATGTGAGTGCTACAAAAGTGGAAAGATTATGTTGATGTGAGTGGTACAAAAGTGGGAAGATTGTGTTGATGTGAGTGCTACAAAAGTGGAACGATTGTGTTGATGTGAGTGCTACAAAAGTGGGAGGACTGTGTTGATGTGAGTGCTACAAAAGTGGGAAGATTGTGTTGATGTGAGTGCTACAAAAGTGGAAAGATTGTGTTGATGTGAGTGCTACAAAAGTGGGAAGATTGTGTTGATGTGAGTGCTACAAAAGTGGAAAGATTGTGTTGATGTGAGTGCTACAAAAGTGGGAAGATTGTGTTGATGTGAGTGCTACAAAAATGGAAAGATTGTGTTGATGTGAGTGCTACAAAAGTGGAAAGATTATGTTGATGTGAGTGCTACGAAAGTGGGAAGATTGTGTTGATGTGAGTGCTACTAAAGTGGAAAGATTGTGTTGATGTGAGTGCTACAAAAGTGGAAAGATTGTGTTGATGTGAGTGCTACAAAAGTAGAAAGATTGTGTTGATGTGGTGCTACGAAAGTGGAAGATTGTGTTGATGTGAGTGCTACTAAAGTGGGAAGATTGTGTTGATGTGAGTGCTACAAAAGTGGGAAGATTGTGTTGATGTGAGTGCTACAAAAGTGGAAAGATTGTGTTGATGTGAGTGCTACTAAAGTGGGAAGATTGTGTTGATGTGAGTGCTACAAAAGTGGAAAGATTGTGTTGATGTGAGTGCTACAAAAGTGGAAAGATTATGTTGATGTGAGTGCTACGAAAGTGGGAAGATTGTGTTGATGTGAGTTCTACAAAAGTGGAAAGATTGTGTTGATGTGAGTGCTACAAAAGTGGAAAGATTGTGTTGATGTGAGTGCTACAAAAGTAGAAAGATTGTGTTGATGTGAGTGCTACGAAAGTGGGAAGATTGTGTTGATGTGAGTGCTACAAAAGTGGGAAGATTGTGTTGATGTGAGTGCTACAAAAGTGGGAAGATTGTGTTGATGTGAGTGCTACTAAAGTGGGAAGATTGTGTTGATGTGAGTGCTACAAAAGTGGGAAGATTGTGTTGATGTGAGTGCTACAAAAGTGGAAAGATTGTGTTGATGTGAGTGCTACAAAAGTGGGAAGATTGTGTTGATGTGAGTGCTACAAAAGTGGGAAGATTGTGTTGATGTGAGTGCTACAAAAGTGGGAAGATTGTGTTGATGTGAGTGCTACTAAAGTGGAAAGATTGTGTTGATGTGAGTGCTACAAAAGTGGGAAGATTGTGTTGATGTGAGTGCTACAAAAAATGACGACACATAGATTGCATTCTTGAAATCTGATTAACCTTAAGGTCAGCAATTTAAAATTGGGCGCTATGAATTTATGACACGGGCGCCATGGCGCCCCTGGCATCGCATTGGGAAGTGCTGGTCTACTGGGTCTAAATACGAAAGATTGAATTGAATGTACCGGATTTTACTCCATATGGCTAGGTTAATTTCCGCTTAAATGGCGCGCCACCTACTGAGAGTATTACGTAAAACACGAACTCCGTAGCTCCATATCGAACACTTGCTAACTACTCTGTGTGATATGTTTGTAATCTGAGCCTAAGAGCGTTTGTACGTTGTGCCAGTTATGCGCCTACAAGTAGGCCAGCACATCCGATTTCTGCGACGCTTTTTATTTACTAGGATAGCTTCCTAGCCCCTAACTCAGTCGCTTCTTACGACATGCCTTGTAGGTCTCAGTGATACTATTCTTTGCTTCATTGCGGGCCCCGGCACCAGACGGGCAAATGGCTGTAGTAAGACATTGCGGACACGATTTTGTTGACTTGATATGAAACTCTTTAGACTGAACTTGACTGTTGTTGCTGGCTATCTATCATGTCCACTTGGATACATCAGCGGATATTGCAAGAAGTCATACGTTCTTTTCTCTCTAGTCGCCAAGAAAGTCAACTTGCAGAAAATGTGATTTCTTGTTGGGCAACAGTGGTAATGAGCAGACCTAAGGTCGCCCGAGTGGTTACCGGGCCCAAATTTGGGTGTAAAGAATAGAACCACTGTTACCTGCCACGCATGTCGTAAGAGGCGACCTAAGGAGGTTTGGCTGAAATCAGATGCACGTGTCCTAAACGTGTAGAAGTCTACGCGCTTAGGGGCCTACCAAACCAATGTGCAACGTATACACGTTCTTGGCAAAGATCAAACATTTCACAAAGAGGGATTAAAATTGGTGGTAAAGAACGAACGCAAAGAAGAAGAAGAAGCAGACCTAGGTACTGATTGATTAATTAATAGGAACATCATCATTACACTTTGGTGAATAACCATGTGTACTTTGATCTCTTTCTTACACAGAAAGATTTCAGCGTTAGTGCATGAATTGTGTAGCATGGGCGAAGGTCCCTATGGTGTAATTTTGAAATGGTAAAATATTTTGTTATGAACTTTTTAAAAAAAAACATTTGTAATAAACGTTGCTCGTACCGCGACTTTTGCAGCATATTCTTATCAATTTTCAACTTCAAATGATTATTTGACCTGTTGAACTTAACATGGGACCAATGTTTTATTGTCCGTCTCCCAAAAGGACTAGCAACTCAATATCACATACTCTGATACAAAGGATCCATGGAAACATATTTCGATTGCTTCAAGCGAAGAACAAACAAGTAACATTGGACTGAGAGGTCAACACTTCACCTCGATGCCACATACTCTGATACCAAGGATCCATGGAAATATATTTCGATTGCTTCAAGCGAAGAACAAATAAGTAACATTGGACTGAGAGGTCAACACTTCACCTCGATGCCACATACTCTGATACCAAGGATCCATGGAAACATATTTCGATTGCTTCAAGCGAAGAACAAATAAGTAACATTGGACTGAGAGGTCAACCCTTCACCTCGATGCCACATACTCTGATACCAAGGATCCATGGAAACATATTTCGATTGCTTCAAGCGAAGAACAAATAAGTAACATTGGACTGAGAGGTCAACACTTCACCTCGATGCCACATACTCTGATACCAAGGATCCATGGAAACATATTTCGATTGCTTCAAGCGAAGAACAAATAAGTAACATTGGACTGAGAGGTCAACACTTCACCTCGATGCCATATCTGATACTCGAAGGCCATGGAATAAATGTAAATTTTGCTTAAGAATTAAAAAAAAACATTGTAATAAACTTGCTCTACCCGATGCACATATCTTCGATTTCAGATCCATGATTATTTGACTTTCTTCAACTAACATGGACCAATGTTTAAATTTTCCGCTATAGGACAACACTCAATATGCACATACTCTGAACCAAGGATCCATGGAAACATATTTCGATTGATTCAAGAGAAGAACAAATAAGTAACATTGGACTGAGAGGTCAACACTTCACCTCGATGCCACATATACCTCCTTAAAACGTGTAGCGCACTTACCCTTGAATACATGTATATACACAGAACATAAGCTGATATCGACATCTCTGACACTCTAAAATGTGTTTATTGATAAAACACTGACATTAACCACATATTAACGGTTAAATATAGAAACACGGACGCCAGGTAGTATGTTTTTATTTATTCTCAACAAAGACAGATTAGGAGTGACAGGTGTTTTGTCAGATGAGTGTTTGTTATAGATTTATTCCCACTTCATTTTTGTTCACTGCTGTGTGTAACCTGTCATGATTTATTGGATTAGAACATAGGTTCCCAAACTTTTTCGGCCCACCGCCCACTTTGCACAACATAAACTTTGTAACGCCCCCTCAACATTATAACAGTTTGCCAATGCCCCCTCCCACATATATACATGCTCTATTTTCTCTTTGACTTAGAAAATTGATATATATTTATAATACATTGTAATTTTCAAATGATTATATACATGAAATAGAAAATTGATGAAAAAATGAATCGTGTAAGACGGACAGAATTAAAATGCAGAATTCAAATTTTAAATGATTATTCAATGGCAAAAATCACGACAATAATTTATTTTAAAATAGTTATTAATTTCTTCGTTAAGGAGCCACCGACCCCTAATCGTCTGAACCCACTACCGCCCTCCTAGAATGCTTCAGCGCACACTGGGAAGCGGTACCCCACTTGGAAAACGCGATTTGAGCTTCTTAATTCATCGGATAAATATATTAGTTAATAAATGTTACCGTATACCGTACAGGGTGATGTGTTTCTTTCATAATTATGCCAATGATATGCATGCTGACACTTCCCATGACTGGCTGGTTAAACGTGTTTCTCATCCGTCTCTTAGGATACGAATTACTTCTGGCACAACGACATAATTATTATCATGTGGCATACATACTGGCGTAGGCGATTATGGATTTCCACGTACGTCTGTTGTTAGTGATGACTATAAGGATGGTCTCTGTAGCGAAACGGTTAATCTTTACGATCAATTTTAATCACTCTTGTGATATGTTTGATCTTTACCAAGAAGCGTGATACGGTGCACATTGAGTGGTAGGCCCTAAACCCGATTTTACGTTAACGTGCATTCGATTTCAACCTTCTTAGTCGCCTCTTACGACATGCATGGAAGGTAACAGTGGTTCTATTCTTTACACCCCAAATGTGGGCCCGGTAACCACTCGGGCGAGCATGCATTCTGAAGTTCATACTTGCGTTTTGAAGGTAGTGATTTTGAATATGGACAGCATCGTTCGGTTTACAAATTACGTTTTATCCAGAGATCTTTTAGGAATGTTATTGGTGAAGTTACGAAATGTGTACTTGGTGCATTACTCTCGGTAGGTAGTATGTCATTTATGTGAATAGTGACAGACATATGGGGCAACCAAGTGTAATTACGTTAATCTATCGTCTTTAGACCGACATTCTTTAAAGTGTTGAATATAAGTTGAGATGTAGACACTCTTTCGTGTCATGAAGTTATGTCTAAGCGTCTTTACTATATCTTTCAATTTGTATAATTGAATGTACACTTTGTGCATGAAGTTATGTCTAAGCTTGTCCTTACTATATCGTCTCATATTTCGTCTGCCATTGAATGTACCGGTTTGACATGAGTTATGACGTCTAAGGTTGTCCTTACTATATCGTCTCATATTTCGTCTGCCATTGAATGTACCGGTTTGACATGAGTTATGACGTCTAAGGTTGTCCTTACTATATCGTCTCATATTTCGTCTGCCATTGAATGTACCGGTTTGACATGAGTTATGACGTCTAAGGTTGTCCTTACTATATCGTCTCATATTTCGTCTGCCATTGAATGTACCGGTTTGGCATGAGTTATGATGTCTAAGCTTGTCCTTACTATGTTGTCTCCTGCCCGTCTGCCCAGCGTGTTCGTAGCGCGTTGGACTACGGGTGACAAGCTAACTGTGAGTGCGGATTCAATTCCGCGGGCTGGCAGAAAAGCCACAGGTTAACCAGATTCACGGTGTTCGTGGCACCGAACCGATGGGTTACGATGTTCACGGCACCGAGCCGAAGTACTGATAGCTCAAGTGCTTCTGGATCGGTTTTTAAAAAAAAATGTCTCCTATTTCGTCTGCAATTGATTATACCGGTTTGGCATGAATTAACTCTGACTTCCAGAGTAATATTGTAATATTGACCTGACCTGTCCAGAGTGTAATAATGACGATCCTCACTAATCATTAAGCAAAACTACCAGGTCTTACATTTCCACATTTCCCTAAGTGACCAGTACTGTTAGATCTACAGAACATAGTCTGTGAAGTTAATTAGCACTGGTATATGTTTCAGCATTCAGAAATCCATACAATCTTAGAGTAAGATCGAGCTCACAGAAACAAACCTCAGTGATTGATCTAAGACGCAATTTGATAGAAACAGTCTCTCTTGGAATCAAATGTTTAAGTTGAAGCAGGGAAAAGTAGTGATGCATTGCTTAGCGCTCATTAACATTGGTACCACAATGTCCACATGAAATGGCTAGGACATTGGTCTGGAATCAATTCCCAACTTCTGGTTGGAGAGAGGAAGAGGGACGGGGGTGGAGAGAGAAAGATGGACTGGGTTGGAGAGAAGAAGAGGGACTGGGGTGGAGAGAGAAAGATGGAAGAAGAAAAGAAACGAAAGGGTCAAAAGAGAGCGAGTGCGATGATGGGAGAGAAGCAGACTGAAATGGGAGATGGAAAGAGTAGGAAAGAGAAAAAGTGGAGTGCCAGAAAGAAAGATAGGGAAAACATGAAGACTAGTGAAAGGAAAAAGAAAATGTGATAGAGGAACGGCACAGAAAGAGTGTGTTCAAGCTGCGGAATGTAATTAATTTAGTGTGTTCTTTATGGACATGTATGGCCCGTCTGCCCAGCGTGTTCGTAGCGCGTTGGACTGCGGGTGATTAGTCCTCTGTGTGTGCGGGTTCAATTCCGCGGACTGGCAGAAAAGCTGCAGGTTCCCCAGATTCACGGTGTTCGTGGATCAGAAGAGCAGACTGAAATGGGATGGAAGAAAAAAAAATGGACATGTAGTGGAAGATGGAAAACAGTGACAAACTTAGTGTGATAGGACACGAAGTGTGTTAAACTGGAATGTCATTAATTTAGTGTGTTCTTTATGGACATGTATGGGGTGATTAGCTGGACACAGCGGTTGATTAATTTGTGTGTTCTTGATGGACATGTCATGTGTAGATTAGGTGGGCACAGCGGTTGACAAATTGAAGTGTGTTCTTGTCGGAAAAATGCTGTATGTGTGATTAGCTGGACACAGCGGTTGACATTAATTTAGTGTGTTCTTTATGGACACGTATGTGTGATGCTCATGACATGGATTACTGACAGCGGTTGACATGTGAACGTCGCATTCATGGTAAGACATTACAAGAAATAGAAACCGTGGGTATATCATGTATTATAGGGAAACAGATTAACATTGGTGGTAGCAAAGATAGAATGGAAGAATGGGAGAACTGCTGAACAAGCCAAGAAGATTATATTACAACAATAAAACTTTCCGAGATTTTCACAGAAACAGCAATACTGACAAATATATACATATCAGTTGCCCATGTGGTGTCGGGGTCTGCAAGGTAGGCAAAGAAAAGTATCAATGTCACTTACGAGGCATGTCGTAAGAGACGACTGAGGTAGGACCTAGGGAAGCTACACTAGTAAATACAAAGCATTGCAGAATTTGGATGTGCTGGCCTACTTGTAAGCGCATAACTGGCATAACGTACAATCGCTCTTAGTCTCAGCTGACATCAAAAATCACACAAAGTGGTTAACACGTGGTTGATATGTAGCCTTCGAAGAAGAAGAGTTTTACCAAACTGAAGTTTAATCGAGATGAGAAAATACAGAATCACTGTTTACGGTGTTCTCAGAACTAAGCACTGTATGAGAGGAAAGTAAAATGAATCACGTCTTCTGTTCAGATACTAAAGCACGTATAAAAAGAAAGAAAAATGAAATCACTGTCTATCTGTTCCAACTAAGCACGTACAGCTCTTTATTTGTCTTCGTCTCACATAACCAATGTGACATACCCGGAATCTGGACAAGTTCAAATCGGTACTACATAGTTGCAAGGCTGAAAAATGTCATTAAAGAGGTAGGGAATCTGGATGGGTGAAAGATGTTTATACACAAAATGTGTAACTATCTCCCGCCGCTCTACAAATAAGACAGTTTGTGAAATTCCGGTCATTATCAAGCAGCATGTCCCTTGCAGAAAGTTGCTTTTCTCACAGCCCGTCTGAAAAACTATATCTCTATCACGTTCTCCCGTTTCTTCTAACGTCATGTTCAATGTTTCTTTGATGACCTGCTACCACCCTTGTCTTGGTCTTCCTCTGTCTCTACCCCCAAGAACCATGCCGTCCATTAATGTATGGTTCAAATCTATTAATAAATTATGTTAGAGTTACGTGTGTCATTCATTACTTACGTAAAGCAATTTTTCAATTATTTCTGCCATTATAATAAATAGAATATCACTGTAACAACAACATGGAAATACGTTCAGTAAGTAATATCATCATCAAGGTGCGTATCCTCTATAGGACGTTGCTCTCTTTGCAGCGCATCTGAAATTCACTCTGTCTTTAGCCAGTTCACCCAATTCGTCGATGGTCATTCATGGTTTCTTTAATATCTTGTAGCTATCTTCTTCTTGGTCTGTCTCTGCGTCCTGGGACCCTGCCCTCTAATATTGTTCTTTCAGATTATCGTGACGCCTGATGTGACCATAGTTTCTAATTTTTCGTTATAGTATTGTTGTTTATTAGCCAATTCTCTTTAACATTTAGTTCTTTCAGGACATCAGTGTTCGTTCTTTTTTCTGTCCATGTACATAACTACTAAGTCTACCACTATACTTCGTGAACTCTGTGGAATTATTTCAAGTTTGCATGTGTCAAAGGTCAATTGATATTTCAAGTTTGCATGTGTCAAAGGTCAATTGATATTTCAAGTTTGCATGTGTCAAAGGTCAATTGATATTTCAAGTTTGCATGTGTCAAAGGTCAATTGATTGATTCATTGATTAACAGGAACATCATCATTTCATTTCGTTGAGTAACATGTTTGCTTCAATCTCTTTCTTACACAGGATGATCTTAGCGGCGGTAGTACACGAACTCGGTAGCACCGGTGAAGGTCAATGGTGTCATTTAGAAGATGGTAAAAATATTCTGAAATAATTACATTTTTTAAAATTTTTTCTAATAAATTTTGCAATGACGATGAACCAACAGTTCCATCACTTCTTTTCCAGATTATCTCACTTAAGGATATAATCAGTACAGCACAGGTAGTTGTTAAGTATGTCTATCCATCTACTCTATGCGAAAAGATAAAATGAAGAAACCAACAGAACAAATCTCAAAGAAGGAGACAATATTCGTCATGTAACAAATCCTTTGCTTTCAATATAGTCAGCATGAAGGAAGATCAACATCTAGTCGGTTCTCCCACCACTTCCACCGTTGTGTTAAATGTTTCCTTACTGTTTGGGGACCACCGTTCTGATAATCGCCACCTACTTCGCCCATCAGGAACCATACCCTTCAGTATTGCATCTCTCTAAAGGAATGTGACGTTTAATGTGACCAAAATATCGCAGTTTCCAAAAATGATAGTTATTAAGTCAATATTCCTGGATGTCCAGGCTTTGCAGGATGTGTGCATTTGTCTCTTCTTTGTCCACTGTGTTGTAAGAGCAGGCAATAACTTATATATATAATAATAATAATTCCTCTAGTACCGTTATACGTTACATAGGGCCTGCAAGTAATTTTCCATACCGCTCTATCCTGGGCAACTCGCTCAATCTCCTCCATGGAACTGAGACCGATATTTCCTGCCTCTCTCAGCAAAGTTCGTTTCAGGGTCTCTTTAGGTCGACCTCTCTTTCTTGAACCCTTTGCATCCCACTTCAATGCCTGCTTTGATAGTCGTTGATCATTTCTCCTCAAGGTGTGCCCAACATATCTCCATCTTTTCTTTCTTATAACAGTTGTCACTAATGGTTGACCAGACATGTCTCTGATTTCATCACTTCTGAATTCGTTCCATTTTATATTCATTATTCGCCCGAGTGGTTACCGGGGCCCAAATTTGGGGTAAAGAATAGAACCGCTGTTACCTGCCACGCATGTCGTAAGAGGCGACTAAGGAGGTTTGGCTGAAATCGGATGCACATGTCCTAAACGTGTAGAAGTCTATGCATTTAGGGGCCTACCAAACCAATGTGCAACGTATACACGTTCTTGGCAAAGATCAAACATATCACAAAGAGTGATTAAAATTGGTGGTAAAGAACGAACGCAAAGAAGAAGAAGAATATTCATTATTTTTCGCAGACATCTATTTTCAAATGCATTCAACTTGCTTGCTATATCTTTAGTCATTTTCCTATATACATATATATATATACAGGTTAGAATCAAATGTGAAAAATTGTTGCTGTATGGCTCGGAAACGTAACGAATCACCAAGTTAAATATAAATAAGATTCAGATCTTTGTTAATGGATGTCTTCGGCGGATTCTCAGACTGAGATGGTTTGACATGGTTGTAAACACGGACTTGTGGTTAAAAAACCGGACAGGAACCCATGATAATCCAGGTTAAGAGGAGAAAATGGCGATGGGTCGGGCATACCCTACGGAAGAGGGTCACTAGACAAGCACTTGAGTAGATCCCGCAAGGAAAACAAAAAAGAGGACGCCCTAAACAGATCTGGAGTCGAAGTCTTATTGAGAAACTGAAGAGTGCTCTACTATGCTGGAAGACCATCAAGAAAACAGCCAGAGACCAAGAAAAGTGGCGAACAACTGTTGAGGCTCTATGCTCCACGAGGAGAGGGATAGAATAATGAATGATGATACAGGTTAGAAAGAGAATGTGGCAATTGATTAGATTAAATGCACTCTTAGGGACAAAAACCGCAAAACATATCCATATATGCACTTGGCTGGAACCCACAAGGCAATAGAAGTAACTGAGTATCGGATGAGTTCAAACCTCAGTAATATCAGTAGTAGTAGCAGCTATAGTATTAGTAGTTGTAGTGTCAGTAATATCTGCAGTAGTAGCAGCTATAGTATTAGTAGTTGTAGTATCAGTAATATCTGCAGTAGTAGCAGCAAATATAGTATATAGTAGTTGTAGCATCAGTATTATCAGCAGTAGTAGCAGCTATAGTATTAGTAGTTGTAGTGTCAGTAATATCAGCAGCAGTAATAGCAGCTATAGTATTAGTAGTTGTAGCATCAGTAATATCAGCAGTAGTAGCAGCAGATATAGTAATAGTATTAGTAGTTGTAGCTTCAGTAATATCAGCAGTAGTAGTAGCAGCTATAGTAGTATTATTACTTGTAATAGTCGCAGTAGAAGTAACATCTATAGTAGTATTAATAGTAGTAGAAGTAGTAGTGATATATTTGGTTAAAATAACTTTTTAAACGCATCTAAAATGTTGGAATGTATGGGCCCCTGAACGTTTCAACTTTGCTGACAGAAAACATGAAACAATCATAATTCCAACATGCCGAGATATATTATCAACGATTACCCATATTCTACAAATTACATCCTAACCCTCTGTTCAAACTAGACATTGATCCAACACTGACTCGCATGTTCCAAGTGACTCCCTCGAGACGTATTATAATCCGCAGATGAGTTCTCAACATTATCCCTTATACAATTCTGACGAACATGTTAAAAGCCGAGGAAATCTTACTGAAGAATTTCTTTTGATTCCGTGGACTTTAATATGGATCTTGATGTCATAGACAGACTTATAGGTCCAGACATGAGGGATTGTCTAGTCTTGTCTGCTTCTGTCAGATACAGAGCTACCAGTTCAAGTAACATGATTTATCTTGTCTTTGTCAATTGATGTCAAAAACAAGACTATTAGTCTAGACGTATTTTCCATTTGTTTTTTGTTTGCTTGCTAAAAATGTAGGCTTAGTCTTGCGCCTGATGTAGCACATCATACTGATTTAAGGCTTGTTTTCCTTATCATCAGTGTCATTCGCCATTCAGGCGAGTCTTGCTCCTTCTTCGAATGCTCCATATCGACCACTTGTTAACCACTCTTTGTGATATGTATGTGATCCGAGCTTAAGATGTATGATGCGCCATTTATGCTGCTATTGAATGATGTTCCAGTTATGCGCCTACAAGTAGGCCAGCACATCTGATTTATGCGATGCTTTTTATTTACTAGGGTAGTTTCTCAGACATGTCTTTCAAAGACATGGAGGCTGAGAAGACCATCATGGAAGGAGGCATTCCGGCAAAGAGAAAAAGAGGACTACCACGAAGAAGATGGATTCAGAATGTAACTGATGATTTGAACATGACGGCTGCAGAGGCAGGACATCTGGCCTATGAGAGAGAAAATTCCGGAGGACTGTTGGGGTGGCAAAGTTTTGCTCAGGACAGGCTATTTAATGATGAGCTCCTCTATGCCCCTACCTCAGTCGCCTCTTGCGACATGTCTTGTAGGTCGCAGTGTAACTATTATTTCCTTCCCTTGATGACCCCGGCAACACACTGGCAATACTTTGTATTGACACACAGGACTGTTTCAAGGTACTCAATTTCATTTCCACGAATAATTCCAAAGTTATTTTGGTGGATCTAGGCTTTCGTACCAGTTCAAATCGTTGTCTAAGTGTTTTCTGACATCGTCGGAGAGCAGATGCCTTTTCTTTCTATCAAAGTTGGTAGTAGAGAGGACCGTGCATTATATCATCTTTGGGCGACACATTATTCGTGCTTTTTATTATCTTTAGGGCGCAGAGAGGACCCGTGCATTATATCATCTTTGGGGCGCACACATTATTTGTGCTTTTTATTATCTTTAGGGCGCAGAGAGGACCCGTGCATTATATCATCTTTGGGGCGCACACATTATTTGTGCTTTTTATTATCTTTAGGGCGCAGATACGACTCATGCATCACAAGGACTAGGACCAGGACACAAACTAGTCCCGACCTGGCTTTACTTCACCGTAGCGCGCCCCGGATATCGATTTGTCTGGTTAACGAAGCAAAGATGGACACAATCTTTGGTTTGATGAAGTCTACTGGAGACTCATTTGCAAATGATGGGATGAAATCAACCCTGTTGCCTTATGCATACCTTCAAAGCTGTAAGAAAATCACAACAATGTCCTCTCTGAAGCAGAAGACTACCCAGCACGTTATATTACATTCTTCATCACATTGAATCAAGCAACCTCATGAGATTCAAACGTAAATTCAGGAAATGTATCATATATTACAGAATCGTCAAAAGAACCATCAAAATGGAGACGACAGTACAAACTTCACTGTCTAGTAGTACAATGAAAAAAAGAGAGCAAACAAGTCAAAAGCTCAAACTTCACTGTCTAGTAGTACAATGAAAAAAAGAGAGCAAACAAGTCAAAAGCTCAAACTTCACTGTCTAGTAGTACAATGAAAAAAAGAGAGCAAACAAGTCAAAAGCTCAAACTTCACTGTCTAGTAGTACAATGAAAAAAAGAGAGCAAACAAGTCAAAAGCTCAAACTTCACTGTCTAGTAGTACAATGAAAAAAAGAGAGCAAACAAGTCAAAAGCTCAAACTTCACTGTCTAGTAGTACAATGAAAAAAAGAGAGCAAACAAGTCAAAAGCTCAAACTTCACTGTCTAGTAGTACAATGAAAAAAAGAGAGCAAACAAGTCAAAAGCTCAAACTTCACTGTCTAGTAGTACAATGAAAAGAGACAAACAAGTCAAAAGCTCAAACTTCACTGTCTAGTAGTACAATGAAAAAAAGAGAGCAAACAAGTCAAAAGCTCAAACTTCACTGTCTAGTAGCACAATGAAAAAGAGAGCAAACAAGTCAAAGCTCAAACTTCACTGTCTAGTAGTACAATGAAAAAGAAGCAAACAAGTCAAAAGCTCAAACTTCACTGTCTAGTAGCACAATGAAAAAAAGAGAGCAAACAAGTCAAAAGCTCAAACTTCACTGTCTAGTAGTACAATGAAAAAAAGAGAGCAAACAAGTCAAAAGCTCAAACTTCACTGTCTAGTAGCACAATGAAAAAAAGAGAGCAAACAAGTCAAAAGCTCAAACTTCACTGTCTAGTAGCACAATGAAAAAGAGTGCAAAATCGTAATTCCTTGGGGATGAAGGTAAGTAGTGATAAAGAAATTCTAAAAATCTGAAACTCATTATTAAGTCGCAGATGTTTCTCTGTTAAACTACTCAAGCTTAGTTAAAGAAAATGTAATAATCAGAGAAACAGATGTCAGAACGATCAATTCTCTGTCTCAGTTAACAATAAGGTTCATTTCTTTCCTACAATTATAATTGATTTTTTAATCTTGTACTCTACGAGACATTGATTGCTTGACTATCATCATTGCACTTCAGTGAAAAACTATGTAGATATATTTCTTACACAGGAAGATCTCAGCTGCAGTGCACGAACTCCGTAGCATCGGTGAGGATCTCCGATGTAATTTAGATGATCGTAAGAATATTTTGATATAATTTTATTTCTTAATCTCTCTAATAAATTTGGCCCGTGCAGCGGCTTTGCAGCCTATTCTTCTCGATTTTGAACTGTCAAAGGCTGTTTTACGTGCCTAACTTCAACACGGGATCTACGTTTTATCGCCATTCTCCGATAGGACTAGGAACTCGATCTCACCTACACTGAGATCAGTGATCTCTGGGGAAATATCCCGATGGCTTCACGAGGAAGCGAACCGAGTACTTGTGGAATGAGAGGCGAGGACATAGCATCTACGCCACAGAGACCTATACTGAACGAGACAACACCATCTGAAGCCATATTTACGGTCAACTCATCATCATCATCATCAAATATGGTGACAAGTGACCAGGATAGCAAAGAATGTCTACAAAAACAAGTATTTGTTTTGAATAGAAACATTGTTTCACCATCATCATCGGGTGCTGTATTCACATAGAAGGTTGGCTGCAATGAATCTCCAGCCTCCTCTGTCTCTCCCATTGATGAGGCAATCTGCCAGACTGTAACCTGTCCATTTCTTATAGTTTCCCTTCCACTTATCTCTCGGTCTTCCTCTTGCTCTTCGCCTTTCAACTTTCCCTCTAGTAAAGATTTTATCATGGTGTCATGTCTTTTTATGTGCCCAAAGTACTTTATTTGTCTGAATTTTATTTCTCTTAATAATTGTTTCATGCCTAGTTTTTTTAATTTTTAAAATTTGTCTGTCATTTGTATTTTTCATAAGATTAACATTGACAGAGAAAAGATTGACCATCTGATAAACATGCTCAAAATCAAAGAACAACAATTTCAAAATGCAAAGTTAGAAACAAACACAACAACGTCAACATTTACTCTCTGTGCCCTTGAGAATTGAAACAGGAAATCAGGTCCAATCTAAAGTTATGTTTATCTGGTACGGAAAGGTTAAAGGTTGAAGCCAGCTTCAAAATGTGAACTGATTGGGTCATTGATCGCACGATATTTTGTTTTCTAAACGTTTGAAGATTGCGCGTGATGGACTTGAACACAGACAAGTGCTTGATTTGACTTGTCTCTCGCACTATTATCTTCACTTCTATCTCCAATCTTTAATTTTCCTTTTCCGTGGGAAGTTTGTTGTCAGACCGACAGAAGAAAGAGTGTTTCAGCTATTGCACAGAACATGAAATAAAGTAGGACATACACGTAATTCAAAGTGAACTAAATTCCGAGTTTTCAATTCAAATGTTGTATGAATCGTAACATATGCCAGCGAGAATTAGAAAATGACTAAAGATATAGAAAGCAAGTTGAATGCATTTTAAAATAGATGTCTGTGAAAAATAATGAACATAAAATGGGACGAATTCATGAGAAGTGCTGCAATCTGAGAAATATATGATCAACCACTAGTAACAACTGCTATAAGAGAGAGAACATGGAGATATGCTGGACATACCGTTAGAAAAAAAATATCAAAGAAAACCAAAGCATGCATTTGAGTGGGATACAGAGGGTTCAAGAAAGAGAGGACGACCTAGGGAGACACTGAAACGAACTTTGCTGAGAGAAGCAAGAAATATCGGTCTCAATGCCGTGAAAGAGATTGAGCGAGTTGCACAGGATAGAGCGGTATGGAGAAATTACTTGGAGGCACTATGCAACGTATAACGGCAAGAGATGAACTATTAGTATATGCGTAGCTATACGGCTGAGAACATGTGACAGTGAGTTATATCATCATGATGTTGCTCCTAACAGCTACATGCATGCAACTACATGAGTGTGAACATGTGACAACCAGTTATATCCTCATTGTGTAGTTCATAACTGTCCATCGCAAGTGACGATGACAACATCCCAAGGAGTGTGTTGTTGAACTACTCTGGTATGTGTGGAGGTAACTGTAGAGTTCAATCCTGGAACTCAATCTACTACCACATACATGATCAGAATTGGACATGTTAGTATTTTCGTTCAGCTCGTTTTCTCTGCGACTCAACAGTAACACTATTCTCAATTATGAGTTCCTCTTGTACTATTGCAGTGCCACATTTGGCGATCTTGTAAAATGGATTCCTATCAACGTGGTGTCTATATCAAAGTACTTTAGATACACTTTGATGTGTCATTTTGTCTGTCAATCAACCGCTCGCTTGTCTCCATCTAAATGCTTTGGAATTCATTTATCAGGCATCCGCACAAGGTGACCGAAACATCTCACATGGGCCTTCTAGATAATGTGGATATCTGGAATCTTGGCTTTCTTGAGAACTGCGGTATCTGGAATGTAGTCCTGTCATTTCTCCAATATTAAGAAAGATGGTGTTAGGTCTGCATTTTCCTTTGACACACGGCACACGACAACCGATGTGATCAACAACATTTCGACGTTTTTACTTCCTAGTGTTTATCTGGTACCCAATTTAGACTGAGTCACCTGAGAGTCACTTGCTGTCGAAAGAAAAAAACTACTCAACTGAGAATGGAACATAAATTGCTCTACTCACAAGCACGGGTACAAGCTGCTGCACTAAAGAAGCTTCTGATCAAACTAAGGTTAGAAAGTTGTAGCAGAAACAATGTAGCAGAAGTATAAAAATGTTGACCGACTATCCAACTAAAGCAGTGTGTCTTAACGGGGCGTTTCAAAGATGTCTGTTGACGTTTTATTGGGTTGGTACATTTGGGCGTATCCTACTTCCATACATGTTTGCAAAAAAAAATATGACATAATTAAATAAGAAAATACTCATCATGTAGCATGTTACACGATAGTTGTTTTTTGTATTCGTCCAGAGGTTCATTGCGTGTTTCAATGTTTACCAGAGTTCCATTGCGTGTATCAATGTTTACCAGAGTTCCATTGCGTGTATCAATGTTTCCATACGGAAAACCTAATCAGATAATGTTACGGTTAGGAGATAGAGTAGGCACTTCCTTACTCTGGAAGTCTATAGCCATCCTGGGAGTCTATGTGGCTAGAGTAGGCACTTCCTTACTCTGGAAGTCTATAGCCATCCTGGGGGTCTATGTGGCTAGAGTAGGCACTTCCTTACTCTGGAAGTCTATAGCCATCCTGGGAGTCTATGTGGCTAGAGTAGGCACTTCCTTACTCTGGAAGTCTATAGCCATCCTGGGGGTCTATGTGGCTAGAGTAGGCACTTCCTTACTCTGGAAGTCTATAGCCATCCTGGGAGTCTATGTGGCTAGAGTAGGCACTTCCTTACTCTGGAAGTCTATAGCCATCCTGGGAGTCTATGTGGCTAGAGTAGGCACTTCCTTACTCTGGAAGTCTATAGCCATCCTGGGAGTCTATGTGGCTAAGTGGTATAGCCTTGCCTTATGAGCGAAGTGGCTATCACGCATTCCAGTGCAGTTTCTATGTGGCCAGACACCCTAGGATTGTAGCTGGAGCTACGGAGTTCATGCTTTGTGCAATACTCTCGGCAGGTGACGTGCATTTCTGTGGAGAGGACCAAGCCATATGGGGTAAAACCCGGTGCAATGAAGTCAATCCTTCGGCTTTAAAACCCTTTAAACTTCCTTACTCTGTACACACCTAAAGTACCACTTCCTTCCAAAACATATCACATCTCACGTCCTAAACCCGTTTTTCTGTAGTGAGGCTAATATTACAGACACTGCGTCTGGCCTTTTGCCTCATATCTCTTTGAATTAAGAAAGCAGGAAATGCATGCATACACGATACAAAGTGAGGGGGTATTAAACGGGTGGAAGTGGATAGGGGCGTTATAAAATATAGTTGGCAAAATTGGGAGATTCTATTATCAGGGTTGAGAAATACGGAACTAACGGTCGGAAAACTTGATACAAACCTGAGTAGGAAGGGCAAGTTAGTTCGTGAAGGAAAGATAGATTTTATAGCAGAGATAATTCTGATTACAAAAATAACTAATGCCTTGCAGAAAAGATTTTTAAAATACCAAAAACTAAGGGGTCAGTCCCAAATATATGTATAATGATGATTTATATACTGGACCCAATTGTGTGTGTGGGGAGTGTATCACGATACATTTGACTCAATACGTCTCAATAGAACGCGGTTCCGTTAGTAAATGCCCGGATGGGAATTTCAGTTATGAAAGGTGGATTAGATGTGATGTATAGTGAGTTACAACGCAACAGTATAAAAACCCGTATTTTATCCCTATCTGGGAACGACCACTATACCAAAAAAAACACGTATATTTTCGTTATTTGAGGCGGAAACAGTTGCAAGATGACACTCTATATCAGCGCTGTCCTGCACGCCACCCCCCTCCGTGGTTGCACGTGTTATACATTTCAACCGTTATATTTTACTCGACCCTAACAGTAATCATAAATTTTTCTTTCTTTTCCTTTTTCTTTCTTTTCTCCAATCCTGTTTTACCTCACATCGTCAGGGGAAGAAGAGATTTCTAGAACGAGCCATTGTGTGCCCTTCATAAATAATGTCTTTCGTCGCCTCTGTTATCTTTGATTACAACCTTTTCCTTGGCCAGCCTTTTGCTTTGTATCCAATGTATCGGAGCAACATTGATCTTTGAGGTGAACCGTCTGTTGGTAATCTATTTATGTGGCCGAACCATTTAATTTGTAATCATAAATTCAAGACGAAAAAGCATTTCTGAATAACTATGTTTCATGCTTTTTTCGTAGCACTTTCAGAAACCCGGTCTTTCCATTTTTAGAATCGCATTTTCTTTGTAAGCACTCTACTGCCCCCAACCTTACACTTTCGCTTTTCACTGGAAAAGCACCGGCATCTCAACCCATCATTTTCGGGCATGTGATGAGGAAGGGAGGTTTAGAACACATTGTGACAAACCGGTAAAATCGAGGGTAGACGTGACAGAGGAAGACAAAGAGAGAAATTTTGGACAGCCTGACATCATGGCACGGTAGTGCGTCAACATCTGAGTTGATAGCAAACACGAACGACAGAGATTTGTGGAGATTCATGATCGCCTACGCCAGCTGGCTACTCAAGCCTGATGATGATGATCTCAACCCATCACTTTAAATATTTAACATAGAAGTTTAGATAGATGAGCAGAACAGATAGATGTATTGAGAGATCAGCCACTACTTGAAGTTTAATCCCAAGAAGTGGAGAAGGTAACTTCAATGTATAGCCAGAAAACTCTTCTTTGTCTATTAGATATCTTAGTTATTCTTCTAATTCGATATGAACTTAATTTGTATGAACTTAATTTATATGAACTTAATTTGTATGAACTTAATTTGATATTAACTTAATTTGTATTAACTTAATTTATAACTTAATTTGTATTAACTTTAATTGTATGAACTTAATTTGATATTAACTTAATTTGATATAACATTGTATACTTAATTTGTATTAACTTAATTTGTATTAACTTATATTATTAAATTTATAACTTAATTTGATATTAACTTAATTTGATATTAACTTAATTTGATATTAACTTAATTTATATGAACTTAATTTGATATTAACTTAATTTGTATTAACTTAATTTGTATTAACTTAATTTGATATTAACTTAATTTGATATTAACTTAATTTGTATTAACTTAATTTGATATTAACTTAATTTGTATTAACTTAATTTATATGAACTTAATTTGATATTAACTTAATTTGTATGAACTTAATTTGATATTAACTTAATTTGTATGAACTTAATTTGATATTAACTTAATTGTATAACTTAATTTGATATTAACTTAATTTGTATGAACTTAATTTGATATTAACTTAATTTGTATTAACTTAATTTGTATTAACTTAATTGTATAACTTAATTTGATATTAACTTAATTTGTATTAACTTAATTTGTATTAACTTAATTTGTATTAACTTAATTTGTATTAACTTAATTTGTATGAACTTAATTTGTATTAACTTAATTTGTATTAACTTAATTTGTATTAACTTAATTCGATATTAACTTAATTTGTATGAACTTAATTTGATATTAACTTAATTTGTATTAACTTAATTTGATATTAACTTAATTTGTATTAACTTAATTTATATGAACTTAATTTGATATTAACTTAATTTGTAATTAACTTAATTTGTATGAACTTAATTTGATATTAACTTAATTTGTATTAACTTAATTTATATGAACTTAATTTGTATTAACTTAATTTGTATTAACTTAATTTGTATGAACTTAATTTGATATTAACTTAATTTGTATTAACTTAATTTATATGAACTTAATTTGATATTAACTTAATTTGTATGAACTTAATTGATATTAACTTAATTCGATATTAACTTAATTCGATATTAACTTAATTCGACATTAACTTAATTCGATATTAACTTAATTCGATATTAACTTAATTCGATATTAACTTAATTTGTATGAACTTAATTTGTATTAACTTAATTTGTATTAACTACCAAATGTGTGTCATTATCAAATAGCGTATCCTGAGCAGAACTGTGATACTCTAACAGGTTCTTCATAATTTCTCTCTCTCATAGGCCAGGTGTCCCGCCTCTACAGTCGTTATGCTCAAACCACCAGATACATCGTGAATGTATCTTTTCCACGGTCTTCCTCTTCTCCTCTTTGCCTGGATGTCTCCTTCCATGATGGTCTTCTCCAACCCTTTATGCCTCTTTATATGTACGGAATGTGTATACTCAGGGCGGCTCGTCATTAAGGGCCAGTGGGGCCCGGCCCCACCAAAAACCGAAAGGGTAAATAACTTCCCGGAATAGACAAATAATAATAAATACTCCACAAACAATGATTTTCCCGAAAAGTTGTGTCTGGCCCCACCAAGAAAAATTACCACGAGCCGCCACTGTGTATACTAATTATTGATTAGTACCATCTTCCCTTTAAAACCATGACTAACAGACAATGGAACTACACTTTAATTATGAATGAGCGGATCGGTATTGTTTTATTGAATACATAATCAAATCTGTGTGTTTATTGTGCAATGATAGCGTATTTAGTACACAAAATACAGGGTGTTCAACTTAAAAGCAGCCTATGAATGGAGCTAATCTGGCATATATGTATGGAAATGAGAAGGTTCAGTTATGACGTAGTATAGGTCAAGGTTGTGTCATGGTGTGTCATTGTAGTGCGGGAAGGGGCAATGAACAAATGTGACGTAGGACGAGCTAGTCAGAACCGGTTTAAATAGTACATAAACACAACGCGTTAGGTTATCTGGCAACTTTCGATTTGTCAATGGGGCTGCAATTATCTTGAACACCCTGTAAAACGTCATTTATAGTGACAATGCTTCGCTGATCACAATAACTTACTTAGTGAACATCATGTGAATTCTGAATGTCCACTCAACACCTGCCTTTCCTCATCCTGCGGCGAAAAATATTCGGTGTGACTAATTATGTAAGAAAACTATTTTATTTTATCATAAAATGTGTAGTCAGGAATACATTTTGATATCTGCTACTATATTTATCTTTATATTTGGGGTGTAAAGAATAGAACCATTGTTACCTGCCACGCATGTTGTAAGAGGAGACTAAGGAGTTTGGCTGAAATCGGATGCATGTGTCTTAAACATGTAGAAGTCTATGCGTTTAGGGGCCTACCAAACTAATGTGCAACAACGTATACACGTTCTTGGTAAAGATCAAACATATCACAAAGAGTGATTAAAATTGGTTGTAAAGAACGAAGGTAAAGAAATGACTACTAATATAGCTTTGTTATTGCTGTTAGTAGTATTATTGTAATAATAACACAACATACCTCATCTCCACAGTCATCAGTAGGATGAGCAATAATATATAACAATAACGTTGTACAACATTACTGTCTATGAAATCATTGCTCTCATGTGTAATTTGACACTTCTCAGACGACGCTGGATAAGATGAAGCTATTAATCTTCTTGGGATACTTGAAACTTGGTTTAAGATGACACGTAACGTGACGTCATTACTTTCATAATATAAAATACGAGTTAATAACAAATTAAATACAATCGTGGCATATCCTTTACAAGTCGACGCCATCAACCACAGTAAACGAGTCTTTGATTTTCTAGGCACCACTTATACGTTCAGTAGTTTGTCATTGCGTCCTGAGCCGTGTGGTCTAGGGCAAGCTACCCTAGTAAATAAAATGCTGGCGAAACCGGATGTGCTGACCTAGTCACCATAGGCGCATAATTGGCACAACGTAAAAAAACGTTCTTGGCAAAGGCTGTTTATATATCACAATTAGGATGATCAAAATGGCTGAAAAGAACGATCGAAGAAGAAGAAGAACAGTCAGGTCTATTTTTAACGTTCGTAAAACGGAACGAATTTGCTTCCAAATTTGCCTGCCGCGAAGTTTCAACTAGGTACATTTGGGTTGTGATCGAGCTCACTACTTCTTTAGCTACAGACGCCCTCTCTTATATTTTATTTCACATCTGTTTCAAACTCAATGTTCCCACCCATCTTCCTCCTCGTGAGGGGTATCCTCTAAGATTCGGTTATATACTGCCTGTCTCCATGTCTAAAAAGCAAGTCACAAAACACTACCAGACTACATAAAATGAACGTAAAACATGAAAAACTTCTGGAAGAAACAGCACACACATTAAACAAAATAACGTTAATGCACTTACCTGATTTCGAACGCACATTTCTGATACCTGTCGAGAAGAGGATATGAATATTATCGGTGCTAAACATCTTGAATTACATCGTAGAAATTCAACATCACTATTGTACACTTGTTGGAGGGAATAGTGAAATGAGCAGGGCATTCGCTTTTCGAAGGGATGAAAAAGGATTTGTTTTGTTCAATTCGTACAATCGATGTTCCACAATTGTATGTGCCTAATGACGAAAGATTGACGTCGTCATTGTACCAGGTTTTCCCATATATCTGCATCCCTGTCCGTTGCTCCAGCAAGAATCCTAGGAACCACATGCAAAAATTACACACGTTACTCGTTCCAGATTCAAACCTACAACCTTCAGAACGACCGGTAAAGTCTTAAGCACTTCACCATAGATACCCCCAATGTTCCACAAGTGAGGAAATGAACTGATCCGCCCACCTACCGCAGATCTAGGGTGTTGATATGTGAAGTGGTAGACATTTCACTCTCTGTGGTCTATAAAGAATATGAAATACTTTTCATTGCAGTTATAATCAAGACCATAACTATCAGTACATATGATGTAATCTAACTTTTATGTCAAAAACGATATCTTCCTGATTGTCTATGAACACATACAGAGAACCATAACTACAGGGCAATTAGAATAGTGTTATTTCGCAAGCAAGTCCCCGTGTTGCTGTGTCTGTGTACATATATATCTAGCATGTGATGTCCCTTGTAGTAACACATGCCTCTGCTGGCGTCATGCTTAAACCATCAGTTACATCCTGAATCCATCTTCTCTGTGGTCTTTCTGTTCTTCTCTTTGCAGGTATACCTCCTTCCATGATGGTCTTCTCCAGCCCTTCGTGTCTTTTATATGTGCAAAATACCTACATTTTCTCTTTCTTATTTGTAGCATTAGCCAGTTTTCTTTGATTTTGAGTTCTTTCTGGATAGATCTATTTGTTTTCTATTCTGTAACCCACCGCGCGTACATACATTCATTTACGTGTGTAAAATATTAACTCTCTCTCTCTCAATTTTGTCTAGGCAGTCAAATCGTTCAAAGAATGTAATGACTCGTTCTAAGAGACACAATACATTTCATGGCTCTGTGTATGTTAATCTCACGAAATTCAATGAACTCATGAATTTGATGCCAGCACATCAATAGAAGATAATTTCAGCTTGTCCCATGGGCGTCTCTGATAGTGGGCTCAAAAAGTGAGGAATAGAGAGAGGGAGAAAGAGAGAGATAAATGAGGAATGAACAAATGTAGCCAACCAAATTTTTATCCGATATTTTTTCTTGTTTTCATGAAATACATTTTTTTTTAGCTATTTTTGCTTGCATGAATAAACGAAGCAACGTGATCATATGAGAACATACACACGCAACATATTGTTATGTGTAGGCTGCTCTAGAGTTATATTGCTAATCTTTTAATTTGAACATGTACGTTCCAAGCATGAGAAGTGAATTTGTAGAGCATCTTTTAATTTGAACATGTACGTTCCAAGCATGAGAAGTGAATCAGTAGAGCATCTTTTAATTTGAACATGCACGTTCCAAGCATGAGAAGTGAATTTGTAGAGCATCTTTTAATTTGAACATGTACGTTCCAAGCATGAGAAGTGAATCAGTAGAGCATCTTTTAATTTGAACATGTGCGTTCCAAGCATGAGAAGTGAATCAGTAGAGCATCTTACCCCATCGTTGACAATTTCCATTTTCCTCTATACAGAATAATTTATCATGTTCCCATATTTCTCTATAAAGAATAATTTATCATGTTCCCATATTTCTCTATAAAGAATAATTTATCATGTTCCCATATTTCTCTATAAAGAATAATTTATCATGTTCCCATATTTCTCTATAAAGAATAATTTATCCGTGTTCCCATATTTCTCTATAAAGAATAATTTACTTGTGTTCACCTATTTTGCAGTCTGCTCTGCAGTCTGTCGCACTTGTCCAAGATTTGGCTGACTTGTGTATATATATATATATTTGATAGAACACTATAAGCTTTATAAGCAATTTAACCCCCCATTCTACGAGTCCATGCTATTTATAAATGAACAGTGTTAATAATACCGATATTCCATAACGTCAAATGTAACTTGTGACATAATATGACCGTGTTTTATCATGTTGTGATATTTTTAAAATGAATTTGTCTGGATCCAACAATTCTGGAATTCGATGGTCACATGATGGTTATGATCTGATTTTGGAGAATTGTTACCTGAGCTCGCCGGCCTTATGTTATCCGAGGTGTTGTCTCAAACAAAACTGATAAATATCATTGTTTCTAAGCATGAACTCACCTGGTGCTTTTGAAGTTGCGTCTCCTATCAAAGAACCAATCAGGCATTTATCTAACATAGACTCCACGTTGACCCAATTATGAATCTGAAATATCAATAACGATAATGTTAATCAATGGCATCTAAAGAAGAAGAGTTGTATACATCATTTCTAATATTGCATATGTAATATTGCTCTGTAACCGCTTGATATTAGGGAGAGTTGGCTATTGGAGAGAATAGCAACAAGGAAAATTAAATATTTCGGACACATCATATGACACGAGTGCCTAGAGAGGATCATTTTGGAGGGAATGGTGCCGGGAAGAAGAATGAGGAGGACCTAAAAGACGATGGACGCAAGATATCATTGACGATCTCTGAGAATGACTGCTGCTGACGCCGGTCAACCTGCACAGAAGAGTTTTTCAGGACTGCTGTCATGGGAGTCAAGTTCCGGAAGGGACAAGCTATTTGATTATGATGATATATAATACAAGAAGAACATGAGACAATTTAGTGACATTACTCATTAGGTTAGTGACATCTGCTAGGATTGTTTCACATACTAGAGAGAGAAATGTTGCTCTCTGTGTCGCAGAGGTTAGTGACATCTGCTAGGATTGTTTCATGTAGTAGAGAGAGAAATGTTGCTCTCTGTGTCGCAGAGGTTAGTGATATCTGCTAGGATTGTTTCACATACTAGAGAGAGAATGTTGCTTCTGTGTCGAGAGGTTAGTGACATCTGCTAGGATTGTTTCACATACTAGAGAGAGAAATGTTGCTCTCTGTGTCGCAGAGGTTAGTGACATCTGCTAGGATTGTTTCACATACTAGAGAGAAAAATGTTGCTCTCTGTGTCGTAGAGGTTAGTGACATCTGCTAGGATTGTTTCACATACTAGAGAGAAAAATGTTGCTCTCTGTGTCGCAGAGGTTAGTGACATCTGCTAGGATTGTTTCACATACTAGAGAGAGACGGTGCTCTCTGTGTCGTAGAGGTTATGTGCTCGCCTCTCGTTACAAAGGTACTCGGTTCGTTCCCTTGTGGAGCCATCTGGTTTATGTTTCCAGAGTTCCCTGAACTCAGTGTAGGTGAGATCCAGTTCCTAGTCCTGTCGGAGACGGACGATAAAACGTAAGTTCTGTGTTCAAGTTTAGCACGTAAAGGAACCCTTGGCAGTTCAAAATGGAGAAGAGCAGGTTGGAAAGTCGCTGCCCGGGCAAAATTAATTTGAAAATTAAAAAAATTACATTCCTACAAAATAATTTCACCATCCTCAAAATTGCATCAGGGATCCTCGCCGGTGCTACGCAGTTCATGTACTGCAGCCAAGATCTTCCTATGCACGAAAGAGATCACAGCACACATGGTTACTCATCCAAGTGTAATGATGATGGTCGTATCCATCAAATCAATCAATGAACGAACTAGATTAGTACAATTGCTATCCACCCACTAGATTAGTACAATAACTATCCACCCACTAGATTAGTACAATAGCTATCCACCCACTAGATTAGTACAATAGCTATCCACCCACTAGATTAGTACAATAGCTATCCACCCACTAGATTAGTACAATAGCTTCCACCCATAGATTAGTACAATAGCTATCCACCCACTAGATTAGTACAATAGCTATCCACCCACTAGATTAGTACAATAGCTATCCACCCACTAGTTAGTACAATAGCTATCACCCACTAATTAGTAATGCTATCCACCCACTAGATTAGTACAATAGCTATCACATTAGTTAGTAATGCTATCCACCCACTAGATTAGTACAATGCTTCCACCACTAGATTAGTACAATAGCTATCCACCCACTAGATTAGTACTACTATCCACCCCTAGTTAGTACATAGCTATCACCCACTAGATTAGTACAATAGCTATCCACCCACTAGATTAGTACAATAGCTATCCACCCACTAGATTAGTACAATAGCTATCCACCCACTAGATTAGTACAATAGCTATCCATCCACTAGATTAGTACAATAGCTATCCACCCACTAGATTAGTACAATAGCTAATCTTGTTATGTCTACCAGGTTTTGTTCTAATCAGTATGTTAGCCTCCACCCACTAGATTAGTCTAACCCGCTACACTAGTATCACCTATTAGATTGTTCCCTATGCTTCGTCTGCTCCAGTCTCATCCCAATCCCCTTAAAAGTCTCATCACATTCATCCTTAACGTAGCATCACAGTACTCCTTAAAGTAGTTCTGCGATGTTTCTATGTTTCACTCTGTTCCATTGAGATGCAAGATTTATTCTTCCCTGTTTCTATGTTTCACTCTGTTCCATTGAGATGCAAGTTTTATTCTTCCCTGTTTCTATGTTTCACTCTGTTCCATTGAGATGCAAGTTTATTCTTCCTGTTTCTATGTTTCACTCTGTTCCATTGAGATGCAAGTTTTATTCTTCCCTGTTTCTATGTTTCACTCTGTTCCATTGAGATGCAAGTTTTATTCTTCACTGTTTCTATGTTTCACTCTGTTCCATTGAGATGCAAGTTTTATTCTTCACTGTTTCTATGTTTCACACTATTCCATTGAGATGCAAGATTTAGTCTTCCCTGTTTCTATGTTTCACTCTGTTCCATTGCGATGCAAGTTTTATTGTTCGCTGTTTCTATGTTTCACTCTGTTTCATTGAGATGCAAGTTTTATTCTTCACTGTTTCTATGTTTCACTCTGTTCCATTGAGATGCAAGTTTTATTCTTCACTGTTTCTATGTTTCACTCTGTTCCATTGAGATGCAAGTTTTATTCTTCACTGTTTCTATGTTTCACTCTGTTCCATTGAGATGCAAGTTTTATTCTTCCCTGTTTCTATGTTTCACTCTGTTCCATTGAGATGCAAGATTTATTCTTCCCTGTTTCTATGTTTCACTCTGTTCCATTGAGATGCAAGATTTATTCTTCCCTGTTTCTATGTTTCACTCTGTTCCATTGAGATGCAAGATTTATTCTTCACTGTTTCTATGTTTCCCTCTGTTCCATTGAGATGCAAGATTTATTCTTCCCTGTTTCTATGTTTCCCTCTGTTCCATTGAGATGCAAGATTTATTCTTCACTGTTTCTATGTTTCACTCTGTTCCATTGAGATGCAAGATTTATTCTTCACTGTTTCTATGTTTCACTCTGTTCCATTGAGATGCAAGATTTATTCTTCCCTGTTTCTATGTTTCACTCTGTTCCATTGAGATGCAAGTTTTATTCTTCACTGTTTCTATGTTTCACTCTGTTCCATTGAGATGCAAGATTTATTCTTCCCTGTTTCTATGTTTCACTCTGTTCCATTGAGATGCAAGATTTATTCTTCCCTGTTTCTATGTTTCACTCTGTTCCATTGAGATGCAAGATTTATTCTTCCCTGTTTCTATGTTTCACTCTGTTCCATTGAGATGCAAGATTTATTCTTCCCTGTTTCTATGTTTTATGTTGCTTTTCAATGTTATTATGAATTGACAATATGAATATATGTTCTTCTAGATAACAACATGTCAGATAGAATATGATGTAATCTCCATAATTACCTATCTACTGACACATCGGTATACTCTATGAAACGGTTTCAGTAGTTGTTCATTTATTGATGTTTCTTTTCTCACTTATCTTTCGTATGACCTGTCACACTGAACTTTGCCTCTTAGTATAGTTATTACCAGTGTCATACCTCTGTACACTTCATATATATCTGCATAATTTCAATCAATACTTTTATTTTCATCTCATTGCTTTTGCAAAATTTAAGCTTGCTGGGTTTTTTTAAAGCATGACGCCTTGCATTATTCATCATCAAGTAGCTTGTCTCTTCATGGACTTGGCTCCCATGACTCGCAATCAGGACCGTGACGTGATATGATACAGAGTGGCGGCCGCATCAGGTGGTACGGCAAGGGGGGCGGCATAACAAGCAAAATCAAAATTACAATTGAAGGTTATTTTAAGGAAAAAACATTTAAGGGCGGCATTTCGAAGACTTGCATCATACTGAGAAAATATACCGCACTGGCCTGATTGCAATATTATATTACCTTATATTGTATTTTGTCAAACTCAAATATACTCAAGCAACACAAGGTATGTATTATAATAGTTAGCGACACACATGATATGTCGTATAATAGTTAGCGACACACCCAACACGTGTGTATACTGATACCAGCAACCTATAGGTAAGGAACATGCGCCCTCTAAAACAATATAATTACAATTGTTTGTGATCTGAAAGAAGTTATCATGACACTGACTAATAGCTGATAATAGAGAATCAAAATATGCAGCTTGATGATAATGATGATGACTGATATACATCGTAAATGCGCGATGACTCAGGACGTAACAACCCTCTTGTCTTGAACATTTCGACACGTGTCTAGAGCAATAATTTCCAACATTTCTCCACTTAACCAATTTCTATCAACTGTACCCATGTTTTTTAAATATATATTTTCTAGTGACACTTTGGTTCATTTCCTATCTTAATGTAAAATAATGCAAATGAGGTAATAAGTTGGAAATGAAAATTACTACACTAAATATACAAACCACAAATTTGATTTGACAATATTCGTAAAACAGAAACTGAATTCGTTTAAACATATCACTAACCGATACAATATTCGTAAAATAGAAACTGAATTCGTTAAACATATTCACTAACCGATACAATATTCGTAAAATAGAAAACTAAACTTCGTGCTTTTAAACATATCACTAACCGATATAATATTCGTAAAACAGATTCTAGTTAGTTAAAATAATGTTTGTGAGATCGTCTTCCGTGCTTTTGATGCAATAATTTCTGGAAAATCAAACTCTTCTTCTTCTTCTTCTTTGCGTTCGTTCTTTACGACCAATTTTAATCACTTTTTGTGATATGTTTGATCTTTGCCAAGAACGTGTATACGTTGCACATTGGTTTGGTAGGCCCCTAAACGCATAGACTTCTACACGTTTAGGACACATGCATCCGATTTCAGCCAAACCTCCTTAGTCGCCTCTTACGACATGCATGGCAGGTAACAGTGGTTCTATTCTTCACACCCCAAATTTGGGCCCCGGTAACCACTCGGGCGAAATCAAACTCAAAATATGCAATCTTAAATCCAAACTGTATTGTTACATAACAAACGTTTATCATTTTTTGGTTACTTTACTTGTTTTCCCTTCATTACTAATTATTTATCGCGTACCTCTGTAACCCCAGCCAGTGCCTCTGGGCGTACGCGTACCACCAGTTGGGAATCGATGGTCTTGAGTACAGTAGGACTCGGCATGACAAATACGAAAACTGATCACTCATCTATGCTAGGATTGATGGAATGTGGAACCAAATGTATGTGTAGAAATAATCAACTTTGAGATAGAAATGAGAGGTAGTTAACCATAAGTGGACGTATTAGTCGTATAGTTGTTTTGGATTGATGATCTTTAACTCTTTCGGTACGTAATTGTTTGTTAACTTTGGATACATTTATATCACATCTTCTTCTTCTTCTTTTGTCGTCACACTGCTACCGGGTTGTTGCCCAGTGTTGTGGTTTTCTGTTTTTGTTCGCGCTGTTCTGGTGGCTTGGGTGATTATTATTTTCGCTCTTTAACAGGATGCTGCTATGCCATCTAACCATCTTTTTCGTCGTCTTCCTCTCACCTTCTTTCCTGATGTTCTGTTGTAAAAGACTTTGTATACTGTGGAGTTTGGATGTATTCTTATTAAGTGGCCAAACCACTTCATTCTTTCTTCACAATGTAATTCAAGCAAACTATTACATATATCTACTAAATTAGACAGTGTACTGGATTTGTGTAATCTTAAAAAACATATGCGAGCCAGTATATCGGAACAGAAGGACGAATGAGTTAAGTCTGTCCGGGGTGATGTAATGCCGGTGTGATGTAATATCGGAACAGAAGGACGAATGAGTTAAGTCTGTTCGGGGTGATGTAATGCCGGGGTGATGTAATGCCGGGGTGATGTAATGCCGGGGTGATGTAATATCGGAACAGAAGGACGAATGAGTTAAGTCTGTACGGGGTGATGTAATGCCGGTGTGATGTAATATCGGAACAGAAGGACGAATGAGTTAAGTCTGGTCGGGGTGATGTAATGCCGGTGTGATGTAATATCGGAACAGAAGGACGAATGAGTTAAATCTGTCGGGTGATGTAATGCCGGGTGATGATGTAAGCCGGTATGATGTAATATCGGAACAGAAGGACGAATGAGTTAAGTCTGTTCGGGGTGATGTAATGCCGGGGTGATGTAATATCGGAACAGAAGGACGAATGAGTTAAGTCTGTACGGGGTGATGTAATGCCGGGGTGATGGCAAATAACCAAAAATAGATGTGAAAAACATAGCTTTTTAAAAAAAAATATCAGTATTGATTTCGGCCATTTTGGCATAAATTATTGCTTCAAAGAAACCTGGTTATAGGAAACGGGCCAAATGAAATGCACAATGTCCTTTGATCTGGATAATGTGGTCCTGGGGAAATTGAAAATATGTATGCTTATCACAGTAGTATGAGATCTTTTTTTTTTTAATACGAACATGCCTGCTTGTAAACAAAATAATAATAAGGACGCTGGTTGAAAATCCTGATCTCAGAACACCAAAGAAAGGAACGGAAATGCCGATAAATTAGGGCTCGGACCCAAATGTGTTAATGTTCTGTCAGAGAATAGTTGTTTCGTGTCTACATTACCATTGAAGCTAGTTGTTACACTCGATACCGGGTGATTACTGGATGTTGATCAATAATGTTAGATTATGTACGATTAGTATACCCTGATCGATACTGTACCCCGCTCGATACTGTTCCTTGTCCGATACTGTACTGTCTTCGGTACTGTTCGATTACTGTTCTTGCTCGATACTGTATCGTGTTAAATATGGCGAGATTAGTGTAACATGCTCGATACTGCACTCTCTTGGACACTACGGTTACTTTTTTCGATACTGTACCTTATTAAATACTGTACGATTATTATAGCCTGTTCGATACTTTCTTTCTTTTCTCCAATCATGTTTTACAATCTCAGGATAAGAAGAGACTTCTAGAACAAGTTTTTGTATGCGCTTCATAAATAGTGTCTTCCGTTATCTCTAGGGTCCACCTTTGCGTGGACAGTCTTCTTTGTATCCACTGTATCTTTGCTTGTATCCACTGTATCTTGCTTTGTATCCTGTATCTTGCTTTGTATCCACTGTATCTTTGCTTTATCCACTGTATCTTTTGCTTTGTATCCACTGTATCTTGCTTTGTATCCTGTATCTTGCTTGTATCCACTGTATCTTTGCTTTATCCACTGTATCTTGCTTTGTATCCCTGTATCTTTGCTTTGTATCTTTTTTGCTTTGTATCCATTGTATCTTTGCTTTGTATCACTGTATCTTTGCTTTGTATCCTGTATCTTGCTTTGTATCCTGTATCTTTGCTTTGTATCCACTGTATCTTGCTTGTATCCTGTATCTTTGCTTTGTATCCACTGTATCTTTGCTTTGTATCCACTGTATCTTTGCTTTGTATCCACTGTATCTTTGCTTTGTATCCACTGTATCTTTTCTTTGTATCACTGTATCTTTGCTGTATCACGTATCTTTTGCTTTGTATCCACTGTATCGGAACAATATTGCTCAGTGAAGTGCACTCTCTGTTGGTAATGTGCTTATGTGGCTGAACCATTTAATTTGTTGTTTCTTGATGAAGTTCAATACTGATGGTGTACCCACCATTTTCCTGACGTCTTCAGTTCACAACCGGTCTTTTCTTGTTACCCCCAGCATTCTGTGTAGACACTTCTTCGCTGTCGTGACTAGTTTTCTTTAATCTTTGATGTTAGCATCCACGTTTGGCACTGGTAGCATAATGTGGGGAGAAATATTATGTTGAACATTGCACTTTTTGTGTTCATGGCGCCATTTGTCCTATCATTTCGATACTCTATCGATACTCTATCGATACTCTATCGATACTCTATCGATACTCTATCGATACTAAATCGATACTCTATCGATACTATATCGATATTATATCAATACTCTATCGATACTATTTCGATACTATATCGATAATATATCGATACTATATCGATACTATATCGATACTATATCGATACTATATCGATACTATATCGATACTATATCGATACTATACTCTACAAGATGAGAACGTAGATGAGCCTGCTGTAGCAGCAAATCGATATGATAAAGATGGAAAGCTGCTGCCCATGAAAAAACAATGAACACAAACTACAAATAAAAGTTTCAAACGTTTTTCACAACACTCAAAACTGCATATGGGGCCCTCGCTTGTGCATCGGAGTTTGTGAGTTGCCGCCAAGAAATTCATGTGCCACATATATATATATATATATATGTTAAAAAGTAAAGGGGCCCTTATTATAACATGGGGTATATAGGGTATATGGCAATACTGTGTTAGGCCTGTATTTCTCATTGTCAGCACACGATGGGTGATGAGATCCTCATCACGCCAATCTCCTTTACTCCCTGGTGCTTTTCCTGGTACCCAATTCAAGAAGGGTCGACATTAGAGCTGTTACGGTCGGATAAAATGTAAGACCCAGTATGGTATTGAACCCAGACCACTAACCCAAGAAGCGAGTTCACTAACAACGATGCTACTGGCTCTCCTATATATATATATATATATATATATATATATATATATATATATATATATATATATATATATATATATATACAGTGGCGGCTCGTCATTAAGGGCCAGTGGAGCCGGCCCCACCAAAAATAATGTATAACGTGTATTTATTATTTTATAAATTAAAATATAGCAACCCAAAACCATGATTTATCTGGAAAAAATGTTTGGCCCCACCAACAAAAATGATCACGAGCCGCCACTGTATATATTTATATATATATCTATATCATAGATTCCCAAACTTTTTCGGCTCACCGCCCCCTTTGCACAAAATAAACTTTGTAACGCCCCCTCCACATTATAACAGTTTGCCAACGCTCCCCTCCCACATACATACATGCTCTATTTTCTCTTTGACATAGACAATTGAAATATTTCTGTAATACATGGTCAATTTTCAAACGGTTATATGCATGAAATAGATAATTGATGGAAAAATGGATCGTGCAAGACGGGCATTAGATAAATTAAAATGCAGAGTTCAAATTTGTAATGATTATTCAATGAAAAAATCGGAAAAAACCACCCAAATGTTTCTGAACCCACTATCGCCCCCCTGGACGGATTCAGCGCCCACTGGGGGCGGTACCGCCCACTTTGGGAAACGCTGATATATATATATATATATATATATATAGATATACCCACACATATGTTACAGAAGCAAAATATATGAGTCGATGTGATGTGAAGATAAGGTTCTCGTCTCCCGCTCTAAGGGTGTTCGGTTTTTTCACTACGTTAAGGATTCAGGATATTTTTCACTACGTTAGGGATTCAGGATATTTTTCACTACGTTAAGGATTCAGGATATTTTTCACTACGTTAAGGATTCAGGATATTTTTCACTGCGTTAAGGGTTCATGATATTTTTCACTACGTTAAGGATTCAGGATATTTTTCACTGCGTTAAGGGTTCATGATATTTTTCACTACGTTAAGGATTCAGGATATTTTTCACTGCGTTAAGGATTCAGGATATTTTTTCAAAGATCTCCGATCTCAAAGTATGAAGAGATGGAAATCCTTTCCCTATCGGAGACGGAAGATACAACGTAGGTCATGTGTTCAAGCTAAGCAAGTAAATTAACCAAGTTAAGAATCAATAAGAGTAGACTGAAAAAGTCGATGTCCGGGAAAAATGCACTCGAATGATGAAAATTAAATTCCTACAAAAATGTTCACCATCTTCAAAATTGCAACGGTTTCCTGTATCGATGTTACTGAGTTCGTGATCTGTCGGTGAGATCTTCATGTGTAAGAAATAGATCGGAGCACACATGGTAATTCATCCAAGTGCACTGATGATGCTCCCTCCTATCAATCTTCACAAAATATCAAGTTTATTTTACAGCCAAATCAGTCTGCTTTGTTCCAGAATTATTTCGACTTTCAGAATAGTCTACTGTCATAAAGAAAATAACAAAACAAATCCCATTACAATTCCATTTAATTCGTCTGGACAAACGCCTCTGGAGACTTTCAAACTTAACAAACAACCGCAAAAACACACGTAGACAGAGAGAGAGAGGGGGGGGAGGGGCAAGAGAGAGAGAGAAAAGTGAGATAGAATGACAAGTGAAACTGAAGACAAGAGGCCAATGAAAGAAACATATAAATTTGAGGTTCTGACTGTGAATAAGTGATTAAGCTTTTGCCGTGCGTTTCGAAGTTCGTGGGTTCAAATCTGGACCACGCCGTTCTTTTGTCAAATGCCTTCTACCTACTGCAAGAATGCCTTCTACCTACTGCAAGACTGCCTTCTACCTACTGCAAGACTGCCTTCTACCTACTGCAAGACTGCCTTCTACCTACTGCAAGACTGCCTTCTACCTACTGCAAGACTGCCTTCTACCTACTGCAAGACTGCCTTCTACCTACTGCAAGAATGCCTTCTACCTACTGCAAGACTGCCTTCTACCTACTGCAAGACTGCCTTCTACCTACTGCAAGACTGCCTTCTACCTACTGCAATACTGCCTTCTACCTACTGCAAGACTGCCTTCTACCTACTGCAAGACTGCCTCTACCTACTGCAAGACTGCCTTCTACCTACTGCAAGACTGCCTTCTACCTACTGCAAGACTGCCTTCTACCTACTGCAAGACTGCCTTCTACCTACTGCAAGACTGCCTTCTACCTACTGCAAGACTGCCTTCTACCTACTGCAAGACTGCCAATTGCTAGCAAGTCTGAGAAACGAAACCTTGCGCGAAAATACCGAATTTAATGAGCAGCTGTTCGGAGGGACGGAGCCCTAAAAACAACAGCAGAATTCATGAGAAAGTCTGGTACATCTGCCTAAGTGGGGATCGAGAGAGAAATGCCTTCTTTTCAGAGACCACTGGGATTGTTGGCGGAGCTATGTATTTCGTGCTTTGTGCAATACTCTAGGCAGGTGGCAGATCATTTCCGTGGAGAGGGACCAAGTTATATGGGATAAAACCAGTGCCGGATTAGGCTAGCGCGGGGCCCGTAGCAAATTTTAGCGCAGGGCCCTAGGTTTTGTATGATAATAAAATAAAACACAACTTTTACAAACAAACTTGTCTCGATTTAATGTGAGCAAATTTAGAGATAGCACTAGACAAATCAATTTCTCTAAGTAAAATACATTCAATGTTCATTAAGGTGAGGTTATTTAGACGATCTTGTCCCATCATGTTTCTTAACTCACTTTTATACACTTTAATGTTGAAAAGAACGTTCTCCGCTGCAGTTAGTAATCATTAAAGACAAATAAATTCGAAAGACTATTTCTACATTTGGAAACACGACTCTAATGAATTTTCCATTATAAGTTTATAAAATTGCAGTTCAGGAGCCTCATGCTTTTCGTTGCTAATAGCAGCAGCTACATTAATTTTAATAAGTTCAGTGAACTGCATAAGTTCGTCGCCTAGGCTTTCTTCCAAATCCTCTTGGTAGAGCTGACAATATTTGGAGTTCTTTTCAAGATCTCTTCTGCTGTAATAGATTTTAACTGCCGGAGTTTTCCAAATACACCAGTCACTCTCTATGGTACAGCCTAAATCAATAACTTTGCAAACAAAACAGAACAGTTGTCCTTTAGTTTCTTATAACAAACCATCTCTCACTGAGTTTTGTTTGTTGGATATGCATGTACTATGTGAAAACGATTTTCGACAAAATCTTGAGTTGTTTCCTTTATCAGACTGTTTTCTTTTGTGTTTACACTGAACACTGTTCTACCTACTGCAGTCACTTCGCACTTCTTTCACATCAATAATCTCTGATTGAAGTTGTTTTACCATTCCAATATCATTCTATAAAATTTACTTCAAGACTGATTTGCTTATAGACTGATTCTACCATTACGAAGCAGGACTGCTTTCTACCTCTGCAAGATGCTTGCTACTTGGAGACTCCCTTACATGCAGATTTCAGTTTATCTCGTGGAAGACTGTTGCTACACTGCAAGAGCCTCGATCTCAAGGCCTATCTAGTAAGATGCCTTCTACCTATGCAACTGCTTCTACCTTCATCTACTATACCTGAAGACGCTCTCCTACTGCAAGCTCCCAATTCAAATCTGAGAAACGAAACTGCGCAAATACCAAAATGACCTTTCAGAGAGCCTAAAACAACAGCGAATTCTGATAAAATCTGGTAATTCCATTAGTGGGACATGGGAGGAATGCCCTCAGAGCCATGGGATGTTGGCGGCTATGTATTTCTGCTTTGCATACTAGGCTAATCATTCCGGGGCCTTAGATAAAACCCGGTGCAATGAAGTTAGTCCTTCGGCTGTAGATCCGTTTAAGAACATACAAACATATGTTTCTTTTCTTAGTCTAACCGATCAGTTTGACTAATGTACAGTGACATACGAAGCTCCATTTTCGACCAAACGGTGTTCATCAAGAACATGTTTTGTGTAAAAACTGCACAAATGCAATTCGTGTGTTACAATAACAACATGAAACAGCAATATCGTAATACATTAAACAAATCTGTAATTAAGACAAGAAACTAATTTTTTGTTGTTAAATAGATAACCTGATATTGCATTTTTTTTTTTAAAAAATACAGATTAAGTGAAAAAAAGGATAGAATAATGAAAGGGATTGATATAGAATAATAGAGAATGGTAAATGAAACAATGTATGTGGTTATATACTTTTGGAATGAAAATGTTGTGTGTGTGTGTGTGTGTGTGCGTGCGTGCGTGCGTGTGTGTGTGTGTGTGTCAAGACTCCTACACTTTATAAAATATTTAACATGAGTTATTATTTGTATCCTGTTTAAGTATGTTATGTCTAAGAGTATCGTCTTAATGCGATCGCACTAACACTTTAGGCACTCAGCTTCTCTGTGGTTATCTACACTTATGCTCTTTGCGTATAGATTTAAATCTCCTGCAGAAGAGGAAGTGAAAGAGGGAGAGAGAGAGTAGGTGTGTGTTAGAAAAAGGAGGGAAAAAAGCGACAGTATACACATTCAAAAATAATTCAACGTTGGAAAAGAAAGTGTGGAAGAGATGGATAAACAAAATGAGAGGAGAATTAGAAGTGTGTGAAATTACGAAAATATTAACTTTGTGAGATGAGCAAGAGAATGAGAAGAGAGAGAGAGAATGAAAGGAGGTAGTGAGAGGAGATGATACAGAAACAGAGGAGAAATAACTTGGATTCTCTGAAAGGAGTTAATTCTGATTTTTCAAGTTTGTTAGTCTAGTCTACACGCTCTGATATAACCAAAATAAAGTTCGTCCTTAGGTTGAAATGACCGCGCATCGGCGTAAAGATGATTTAATCCCTTACTCAACAAACACACAACCATTTAGAGGTGTGTGAAATTACGAATATATATATATATATATTTGAGATGAGCAAGTCATAGGAGAGAGTCATAGGAGAGAGTCATAGGAGAGAGTCATAGGAGAGGTCATGGAGGAAAGAGTCATAGGAGAGAGTCAAAAGAGAGAGAACGAGAGAATGAGATAAAATGTGGAATTGTTTCTTTTTCTTCAAACGCTCCATATCGACAATTTGTTAAAACCACTCTTTATAATTTGTATGTGATCTAACCCTAAGAGTGATTGTACGTTGTGCCTCTTATGTGCCTGCAAGTAGGACAGCACATCCGATTTCTGTGAGGATTTTTATTTACTAGGGTACCTTCCCTGGACCCCTACCTCAGTCGCCTCTTACGACATGCCTTGTAGGTCGCAGTGTTACTATTCTGCTTTACGTTCTTCCCCTTGTGAGCCCTGGAAAGACATGGGTAAAATGTGGAATAAGAATTACAATAAATAATTACAAAAACACGTGGGTGAGGGAGATAAAAGAGACAGAAAGAGAGAGAGACAGAGAGAGAGAGAGTAAGGACAAAAGAAGACAAATAATTACAATATAATATTACGAAAAATCACATAAAATTGAAGAGGAATAAAAATCATGCAATGGAGTCGGTCGTAATAAATTCATCATAATCACATCAACATTTGATGGAGAGAGTTAAGAAGAATGACAAGAGATATAACGAGAGATCGGGTAAGAGAGATGAGACAGAGCGTGGGATAAGAGAGAAAAGAAAAACGTCAATGTTATGTTAAATAAAGACAACACTAATCTTGAAGTGAAAATACAATAGATAATGAGATATAAAATGAAAATCGTGGGATATCATTTACAGGGCGTAACCATCAACCAAATGAAAAGAGTCACTGATTTTCTAGGGATCATTTATACATTCAGTAGTTTGCCACTGCTTTCTGAACGGTGAGGTCTATTTTTACCTTTAGTAAAAATCCACGAGAACATATTTGTTACCAAATTGCCCGGCGTGGAGTTCGAACCTGGTACACTTGGGTTGTGATCGAGCTCATTAACACTTAAGCTACAGACACTGACTCAATGAGAGACGATCGAGCTCACTAACACTTAAGCTACAGACGCTGACTCAATGAGAGACGATCGAGCTCTGACTCAATGAGAGACGACAGAAAATAGATAGATAAATTGAGAGAGAGAGAGAGAGAGATCTTCTTTGCGTTCGTTCTTTACGCCCAATTTTAATCACTCTTTGTGGTATCTTTGATCTTTGCCAAGAACGTGTATACGTTGCACATTGGTTTGGTAGTCACCTAAACGCATAGACTTCTACACGTTTAGGACATGTGCATCCGCTTTCAGCCAAACCTTCTTAGTCGTCTCTTACGACATGCGTGGCAGGTAACAGTGGTTCTATTCTTTACACCCCAAACTTGGGCCCCGGTAACCACTTGGACGAGAGAGAGAGAGATGAAGTAAGCAAAGTGCGGACAGAGATGTTATAAATAAAAAACTATAACACACTATTATGGGTGTGAGACACAGAAACATATATGTTAGTTGCTGAACTGACGTCACAGCACTACGGGCAGACCCATAGGTGCCCAGTCTCACCTAATAGATGTCGAAGGGTATTCATAATGATGGTTCCTGTGGCTCGCTGGTTAAAGACACTTCTATCTATGCCCCTCAATCATCTAACTCTACTTATACAACGTATAATTATAAACTTCTTAAATCGTTGGATTGATTCAATGCCAATTTTAGTGTCCTCATTTAACAGTAGGTCGCCAAGAGACCAAGACATCTCCCTTATCCATCATAAACTCCCCAACAATCGATGCTTTCGATGCAAGTCTCCCCACTTTCTCGTTGTAGCGAACACCCGCATGCCCAGGACAGTAGATCCACGTTGAGTCTCTGGAGGTTAGAAATATCTATAGACAACATCGACTCATACCACCACCTCCATTCTTGATCTTCCGAAGCATCGACTGAGTGTCAGAAACAACAATGGCCCCAATAAACCGAGTCCCAGAGAGTCAATGAAAGGCAGCAGTAACGGTCTCAACTTCCATCCTAATACTGGTAGTAGTTGTCATGTATGCTTCACTTGGCTCTGCAACAACCCTACCATGCGTGCTAGCCATGAAACCCAAGCATGACTTCACATTATGATGCACAGAAGTATAGAAATATAACACACTAATCTTGAAGGGAGTGATAGAGAGATAGATCAGTGTTCCCCGCCATCAGATACCAGACAGACACAAACACAGAGAAATAAATAGAGAGAGAGATCGACAGAGATAGATAGAGAGAGAGAGAGACAGATAGAGAGAGATCGACTGAGAGAGATCGACTGAGAGAGAGATCGACTGAGAGAGAGATCGACAGAGGGGGGAGATAGAAAAGAGATAGAGAGGGATCAAGAGATCGACATAGAGATCGAGAGAGAGATCAGCAGAGAGAGAGAGAGATCAGCAGAGAAGATCAGCAGAGAGAGAGAGATCAGCAGAGAGGAGAGAGATCAGCAAAAAGAGAGAGAGATCAGCAGAGAGAGAGAGAGAGATCGACAGATAGAGAGAGAGATCGGCAGAGATAGAGATAGATCGACAGAGAAGAGAGAGAAGAGAAGATTGACAGAGATAGAGAGATTGACAGAGATAGAGAGAGATCGATAGAGATAGATATCGACAGAGAGAGAGAGATCGACTGAGAGATATAGTCAGAGAGAGATCGAGAGAGAAGAAGAGAGAGAGATAGAGAGAGAGATCGACAGAGAGAGATCGACAGAGAGAGAGAAATCGACAGAGAGAGAGAGAGAGAGCGATCGACACAGAGATAAGAGATATCCCATGAGTTATACCAGACATCAGATCATGTTTAAAATGACACATTAATGCCTCTAAACCGAAATAGGAAAACATCACTTTCAAGAAAAAAGCTCTCATTAGTCGAGCCCATCTGTCATTACTCTCACTCAATTTCCGTCCGCAATTTACAATTAATGGTGTCTTCTCGTGTACACATCATTACATCATATTTATACATTCTGCCGTTCTTTTCGTAACCGTTTTATACATATATTATTTCTTAACATTATTATACGTATATTCTTCCTTTCTTAACATTATTATATGTATATTCTTCCTTTCTTAACATTATTATACATATATTCTTCATTTCTTAACATTATTATATGTATATTCTTCCTTTCTTAACATTATTATACATATATTCTTCCTTTCTTAACATTATTATACATATATTCTTCCTTTCTTAACATTATTATACATATATTCTTCCTTTCTTAACATTATTATACATATATTCTTCATTTCTTAACATTATTATACATATATTCTTCATTTCTTAACATTATTATACATATATTCTTCCTTTCTTAACATTAGTATACATATATTCTTCCTTTCTTAACATTATTATATGTATATTCTTCCTTTCTTAACATTATTATATGTATATTCTTCCTTTCTTAACATTATTATATGTATATTCTTCCTTTCTTAACATTATTATATGTATATTCTTCCTTTCTTAACCTTATATAAGTATATTATTCCTTTCTTAACATTATTATAAGTATATTATTCCTTTCTTAACATTATTATATGTATATTCTTCCTTTCTTAACATTATTATATGTATATTCTTCCTTTCTTAACATTATTATACATATATTCTTCCTTTCTTAACATTATTATACATATATTCTTCCTTTCTTAACATTATTATACGTATATTCTTCATTTCTTAACATTATTATACATATATTCTTCCTTTCTTAACATTATTATATGTATATTCTTCCTTTCTTAACATTATTATACATATATTCTTCCTTTCTTAACATTATTATACATATATTCTTCCTTTCTTAACATTATTATATGTATATTCTTCCTTTCTTAACATTATTATACATATATTCTTTCTTTCTTAACATTATTATACATATATTCTTCCTTTCTTAACATTATTATATGTATATTCTTCCTTTCTTAACATTATTATACATATATTCTTCATTTCTTAACATTATTATACATATATTCTTCATTTCTTAACATTATTATACATATATTCTTCCTTTCTTAACATTATTATACATATATTCTTCCTTTCTTAACATTATTATATGTATATTCTTCCTTTCTTAACATTATTATATGTATATTCTTCCTTTCTTAACATTATTATATGTATATTCTTCCTTTCTTAACATTATTATATGTATATTCTTCCTTTCTTAACCTTATATAAGTATATTATTCCTTTCTTAACATTATTATAAGTATATAATTCCTTTCTTAACATTATTATATGTATATTCTTCCTTTCTTAACATTATTATATGTATATTCTTCCTTTCTTAACATTATTATACATATATTCTTCCTTTCTTAACATTATTATACATATATTCTTCCTTTTTTAACATTATTATACATATATTCTTCATTTCTTAACATTATTATACATATATTCTTCCTTTCTTAACATTATTATATGTATATTCTTCCTTTCTTAACATTATTATACATATATTCTTCCTTTCTTAACATTATTATACATATATTCTTCCTTTCTTAACATTATTATATGTATATTCTTCCTTTCTTAACATTATTATACATATATTCTTCCTTTCTTAACATTATTATACGTATATTCTTCCTTTCTTAACATTATTATATGTATATTCTTCCTTTCTTAACATTATTATATGTATATTCTTCCTTTCTTAACATTATTATATGTATATTCTTCCTTTCTTAACATTATTATACATATATTCTTCCTTTCTTAACATTATTATACATATATTCTTCCTTTCTTAACATTATTATACATATATTCTTCCTTTCTTAACATTATTATACATATATTCTTCCTTTCTTAACATTATTATATGTATATTCTTCCTTTCTTAACATTATTATACATATATTCTTCCTTTCTTAACATTATTATATGTATATTCTTCCTTTCTTAACATTATTATACATATATTCTTCCTTTCTTAACATTATTATACATATATTCTTCCTTTCTTAACATTATTATATGTATATTCTTCCTTTCTTAACATTATTATACATATATTCTTCCTTTCTTAACATTATTATACATATATTCTTCTTAACATTATTATATGTATATTCTTCCTTCTTAGAATTATGTATACATATATTCTTCTCTTAACATTATTATAGTATAATTAATATCAGAATATATAGTATATTCGGAGTCTAGACAATTAACATAAGTTTCCTCTAACTATATAAGATCACTAATCCCTTTAAAATATAGAAGTATATAGTTTCGACATTATATAGATAGTTTCTTCCTTAGATTATTAACATAATTCTCCTTAACATATTAAAAAGATGATATATTATCAGAATAAGAGAATCTTCTTTAACATTGATTATACGATATTATCCTGAACATATTAGTAATAATCATCTAGAAGTATAATGGTATATTATTCGCAAATTCGAACAGATATAGATATCGTACAGAATTATATACTAATCCTTTCAACATAATTAGAGATATTCCTTTAACCTATAAAGATATCTTCCTGTACTTATAAATGACATATTAATCTTCTAACATATTATATGTATATCTTCCTTTCTAACATATAAATTTTCTTCATTCTAAATTATCATACTATCATTACTTCCTTTCTTAACAATTATACGTATACTATCTTAAACATATTATACATATATTCTTCCTTTCTAACATTAATCATATATTCTGCCTTCTCTGTAACTTATTATACATATTTCCTTCTTAACATTATTATACATATATTCTTCCTTTCTAACATTATTATCATATATTCTTCCTTTCTTAACATTATTATACATATATTCTTCCTTTCTTAACATTATTATATGTATATTCTTCCTTTCTTAACCTTATATAAGTATATTATTCCTTTCTTAACATTATTATATGTATATTATTCCTTTCTTAACCTTATATAAGTATATTCTTCCTTTCTTAACATTATTATACATATATTCTTCCTTTCTTAACATTATTATACATATATTCTTCCTTTCTTAACATTATTATATGTATATTCTTCCTTTCTTAACATTATTATACATTTATTCTTCCTTTCTTAACCTTATATAAGTATATTATTCCTTTCTTAACATTATTATATGTATATTATTCCTTTCTTAACCTTATATAAGTATATTCTTCCTTTCTTAACATTATAAATATATTTTCCTTTCTTAACATTATTATACATATATTCTTCCTTTCTTAACATTATTATATGTATATTCTTCCTTTCTTAACATTATTATATGTATATTCTTCCTTTCTTAACATTATTATACATATATTCTTCCTTTCTTAACATTATTATACATATATTCTTCCTTTCTTAACATTATTATACATATATTCTTCCTTTCTTAACATTATTATACATATATTCTTCCTTTCTTAACATTATTATACATATATTCTTCCTTTCTTAACATTATTATATGTATATTCTTCCTTTCTTAACATTATTATACATATATTCTTCCTTTCTTAACATTATTATACATATATTCTTCCTTTCTTAACATTATTATAAGTATATTCTTCCTTTCTTAACATTATATACTATATTCTTTTCTAACATTATTATACATATATTCTTCCTTTCTTAACATTATTATACATATATTCTTCCTTTCTTAACATTATTATACGTATATTCTTCCTTTCTTAACATTATTATACGTATATTCTTCCTTTCTTAACATTATTATACGTATATTCTTCCTTTCTTAACATTATTATACTTATATTCTTCCTTTCTTAACATTATTATACATATATTCTTCCTTTCTTAACATTATTATACATATATTCTTCCTTTCTTAACATTATTATACATATATTCTTCCTTTCTTAACATTATTATAAGTATATTCTTCCTTTCTTAACATTATTATACATATATTCTTCCTTTCTTAACATTATTATACATATATTCTTCCTTTCTTAACATTATTATACATATATTCTTCCTTTCTTAACATTATTATACATATATTCTTCCTTTCTTAACATTATTATATGTATATTCTTCCTTTCTTAACATTATTATATGTATATTCTTCCTTTCTTAACATTATTATACATATATTCTTCATTTCTTAACATTATTATACATATATTCTTCCTTTCTTAACATTATATAATATATTCTTCCTTTCTTAACATTATATACATATATTCTTCCTTTCTTAACTTATTATAGTATATTCTTCCTTTCTTAACCTTATATATGTATATTATTCTTTCTTAACATTATTATAGTATATTCTTCTTTCTTAACATTATATACGTATATTCTTCCTTTTCTTAACCTATTATACGTATATTATTTCTTTCTTCACAATAATATAAGTATATTCTTCATTTCTTAACAGTATTATACTTATATTATTCCTTTCTTAACCGTATTATTTATATTGTTTTCTTCTTAACCTTATTATAATTATATTCTTTGTTTTTTAACCTTATTATATTTCAGTTTCAGTTTGGAATATCTTCATTGCACTCCGGACATGTCCATAGGTGTTCCGATCTCTTTCGCAAAATCTCCAACAGCGTCCAGCGACTGACCATACCAGTTCAATTTTGATTGATGAGCCTACTCGTATATCTGTCGTACTGTTCTTTTCTTGCCACAATAATCTTCAACCCAGCTCCCACAATCTAGTAGTTGATGTTGATTGGTTTAGATGTAAATCATCTCTGCGGCCACACTCTATGAGGGCGTTCAAGATGTCAGCTCCGTCCATTTGTATTATTAGATTTATATTCTACTAACTTTTCGCTTTCCCATTTGCTGTCAATGTCGCAGTTCCTCGAATACATTCTCTTATTCAACCAGGTTTCTATTCTCTCGATATCTTCACAATTAATCTCACTATTTATATCTTTCTATTCTATTTTTTACCACATTAATCTTGCTTCAATACACAACTGATGTATTTTCACGCTAGATTCAACTGCTATATCAA